>CAWUFW010012474.1:0-540085 GCA_963921515.1 Calotriton arnoldi | reverse complement strand
GTTCAGTACCAGATGTTGTTGGCACACAGGGAGGTGTGGACTGGTTGCTGTTCATCTGGCGGAGGCATTGTAAAATGTCCCTGTGCACCGCCGTCATCTCATGTAGTACATCCCACTTGGACTCCACGCGGGACATGTGGGAGTCCACACGTGACATGTGTGACTCCACGTGGGACATGTGGGAGTCCAAGCGGGCATGATGGGCAGCCTGCTGCTGTTTGATGTCTCTGAGGAGCCCCACTACCTGGCTGAGCTCTCCGGTGCTGGACTGGTACGCATCAGCTATGCGTACCAGTTGTGGGTCTTCATGCACACCAGCAACGTCTGCAAGCAGCGACCTCTGTCTCCCACCCCTCCCACCACCCCTGCTGACATGTGCAGTGTGTGCAGTTGCACGCACAGATAACCCTGGTCCACCTTGGGGGTTGGTGGTGGTGGTGGTGTCCATGGCCCCAGGTTGGTCCAGGGTCACTGCGCTGGTGTTGCTCCTTATTCTGTCCATGTCGGCAGGGATGGTATTCGTGGTGACAGTCGTTGGAGGGGTGGGTGCAGGGGTGCAGCTGGTGGACCTGCTGGTGCTGCAGCTGCTGGTCCTGATGGTGCAGCATGTTGACTTGCACCGGATGTGCCAGGTTGTTCATCGTCCGAGGAGGACAGAGGCTGTACGACGCCAGTGAGCTCGGCATCCTCTTGTGCCTGGGACTGGGACTCCTCAGCGTCTGCTGCTGTGTCCCCATCATCACCTGTTTTTGGGAGACACAAACAATGTATGTCATGTTTCTGCAGGCATCAGTGGTTGACACACCTGACAGTTGTGACTGTGCCTCGGGGTGCGGGCCTGTACATTGTATTGTCCTAAGTCGTCACAGTCAGGGGTTGATATTGGTGTGGCACATTGTCCTGCATCATTTGGGCATTTCTATGTATTCTCTGGGGTGTGAACATGGTCTGCATTGCTTGGGTTTGGTTGACAGCCAGACCTCCTTCCCACCCACCCAGCCAGCCAGTCAGTTATCCCACCATGGAACGTGCTTGCATTGCAGGGAGTGTAAGTTGTCTCTCAGGATGTCAGTCAGTGGTGTCCTGCTGTTTGTTGGTGCACAGTTGCCAGCAGGGCCTTGTGCTCCCCACAGCAGTAGCCAGTGTCAGCCATCTTGTGAGTCCTTCTCCACTCCCTGTGATGTGAGCATGGTTCAGGGTGGTGTTGATGGGACAGTTGTGGGGCTGAGCTATGTCTGTGACTACGACTCCCATCATGCTATTGCCTCCACCCCCTTCCCAGCATGCCCATGCTTCCTTCCTTTTGACTCTGCTTCCCTGTGGGTTGGGCTGGCTGTGCTGACAGGATGGCTGGGAGTGTTGTCCTGGCAGTTGTTTGGCTAAGAGTCCCAAGAGTGTCCCTGTGCTTCACACAACATAACCCAGGGTGGTGGTGCTTTGTGGGATCTTGTGTTAGGATGGAGGGCATTGCATTCTACCAGGTGGGTACTGTGGAGTTTGTGTTGGGGAGGGTGTGAGGGGAGGTGCTGGTGACTATGGTCAGTGCTGCGAGTCCTCCTTCCCACCCAGCCAGCCAGATATCCCACCATGGAACGTGCTTGCATTGCAGGGAGTGTGAGTTGTCTCTCAGGATGTCAGTCAGTGGTGTCCTGCTGTTTGTTGGTGCACAGTTGGCAGCAGGGCCTTGTGCTCCCCACAGCAGTAGCCAGTGTCAGCCATCTTGTGAGTCCTTCTCCACTCCCTGTGATGTGAGCATGGTTCAGGGTGGTGTTGATGGGACAGTTGTGGGGGTGAGCTATGTCTGTGACTACGACTCCCATCATGCCATTGCCTCCACCCCACTTGCCAGCATTCCCATACTTACTTGCTTTTGTGTGGAGTTCAGTGGGTGTGGGTGTGAGGGCAATGGCAAGATGGCTGACAGTGGTGTCCTGCTGTTGGTTGCTGAGCAGTACCCAGCATGCCCATGTGCTCCCCATGACACAGCAACAGTGTCAGACATCTTTGATGGGCCTTTCCACTCTCTGTGGGATGTGCATGCGTGAGTGTGAGCTTGCTGGGCCATGTGGTGGGGGATGTAGGGCTGTGAGTACGACTCCCATCATGCTATTGCCTCCACCCCCCTTCCCAGCATGCCCATGCTTCCTTCCTTTTGACTCTGCTTCCCTGTGGGTTGGGCTGGCTGTGCTGACAGGATGGCTGGGAGTGTTGTCCTGGCAGTTGTTTGGCTAAGAGTCCCAAGAGTGTCCCTGTGCTTCACACAACATAACCCAGGGTGGTGGTGCTTTGTGGGATCTTGTGTTAGGATGGAGGGCATTGCATTCTACCAGGTGGGTACTGTGGAGTTTGTGTTGGGGAGGGTGTGAGGGGAGGTGCTGGTGACTATAGTCAGTGCTGCAAGTCCCCCTTCCCACCCAGCCAGCCAGATATCCCACCATGGAACGTGCTTGCATTGCAGGGAGTGTGAGTTGTCTCTCAGGATGTCAGTCAGTGGTGTCCTGCTGTTTGTTGGTGCACAGTTGGCAGCAGGGCCTTGTGCTCCCCACAGCAGTAGCCAGTGTCAGCCATCTTGTGAGTCCTTCTCCACCCTGATGTGCGCATGGTTCATGGTGGTGTTGATGGGACAGTTTTGGGGCGGGCAATATGTGTGACTGCAACTCCCATGATGCTATTGGCTACACTGACTTGGCCAGCATACACAGAATTCCTTCCTTTGAGTGGTCTTCACTGTGTGTTGGTGTTGTTGTGGTGGCTACATGTGTGGATGTGTTTGTTGGTTCTATTTGTGCCACTGCCTAGCTGTAGTTGTGGTTGTGTTTGTACATGTGTTGGCACAGTTGGATGTGACTTTTTTGATGGCATGTGTTGTGTTTCTCTGACTGACATACACATTTTGGGATGATTCTGTTCTGGTTGCTGTGTGATTGCTATGAGTGCATGGTTTGACTCTCCCCTTGACAGTGATGTGTGTGTGTTTTGTGGCAGTATATTGTGTACATTTGTTGTGTACTCACCAGGCTCTGGGATGTCCTCTAGTCCATATATGCTCACTGGCGGTAGGATGGCCCGCACCTTCTCCTCCCAGGGCCTGAGGTATATTGGCTTGGCAGGAGGGCCACTGCCGGTGTGTTGGCTGTTGATGTAGTCTTGCTTCAGCAGTTTCCGTACCCTCCTGCGCACGTCATACCACCTGTTCTGGATGTCGGTCTTTGTGCGCCGACATGGTGATTGGGCGTTCACCCTGTTGATGATCCTCTCCCACATCTTGGTTTTCTGCGACATGGGGGTCTGTTGGACCAATGTGCCAAACAGCTGTGGCTCTACCCTGAGGATCTCGTCTACCAGGACTTCCAATTCACAATCTAGGAACTTGTGATTCTTCTTGGGGGGCATGGTGATGGGTGGTGATGGTGAGTGATGTGTGTGTTGGTGTGCAGGTGAGGGTGTGTGAGTGTGTGTTTTGCTGGGTGTATGTGAGGTAGGTATTTGTTGGTGTGCTGATGGTGTGTGGCTTGTGTGAGGGATGAGCTGTGGGTGTGTGGTTGCTTTCTCTTGGGTGCTGGCAGTGGAATGGCATTTGCAAAGGTTCATGGTAGTGATTTGTGTCCTTTATATAGGTGGAGTTGTGGGTGTGTCTTTGTTCTCTGTCCCCACCCCCCCCCAGTATTTATTGGCTTGGTAATTGCTTGTTTGGCCTTTTTTTGGGTGATTTTTCCTTTGTGTTGTTTGTGTATGTTGGAAACGTTCTTGTGACCGAGTCGGACCCTGCTTTGGTCTCGTACGGTGTTTTCCGTTTCGTTCACGCTGTGTTTGTGCAGTTTTCTATGCTGCGTACGCGTCGGTCGCGGTGTATTGTATTGCTTCGGCTCGGTTTTGTATGCGTGTCGGTCGTACGGCTTGTCCTCCGTCCGACTCGGTCGTGTTTTCGCGCCTTGCATCGTCCTTTGCGGTTTGGAGTTGGCGGGTACGTTTCGGTCGGATTTGTTCCGGGTGCGTGTTGGTCGGTTGGATTCGCGTGTTTTTCCGGCCGGATTGCTATTTTCCGTGCGGCTCGGTCGGTCGGCTTGGTTTCCTTACGTGTCGGTCGGATTTATCGCGGCTTGCATCGTATTTGGCGTGTCGGGCGCCACTGGTACGTCTCGGTCGGTAATTTTTC
This sequence comes from Calotriton arnoldi, assembly GCA_963921515.1. Classification (NCBI taxonomy): domain Eukaryota; kingdom Metazoa; phylum Chordata; class Amphibia; order Caudata; family Salamandridae; genus Calotriton; species Calotriton arnoldi. The sequence goes on along the minus strand of CAWUFW010012474.1, from coordinate 535,929 downwards.
CGGCTCCGAGTCGGTCGGTGCTTTTTCCGGCCCGAATCGGAATCGACCCCTAAGTATTTATAGAGATGAGGAATTATTGTTTTTGTGTAAGAATATTACATGGAAAGCAAGGAATTTGCATGAGAAGATAGCAGAAGCTGCTATTGATTACGGAATAGATATTGAGAGATTGAAGGTATTGCAGAAAACATACAGGATGGATTTCACTGACAGGGACTTGGAAAGTTTGAATGTGTCTGGTAAAAGGTTTCAGATAAAGGAATTGATGCTGATTCTGAGGAAGTGGGAAGATGTTGATCGTTGGAAGGGTAGATGGTCGAAATGAAAAAATGAATTAAACCCTATAGAAGGTACTTCAAGATATCCATTAAAAACAAATGGACAGGTTGAAATGGTGTGTCCAATGAGGGAAGTTCCAGGTGGTGGATATGTTCATGTTCCCCGGAGTAGACAGGACATCTTGTCCTTTACGAATGATTTCCCCAGATTGAGAGAAAAACCCGTGGAATGGTATAAACAGGTAGAAAGGTTTGTGAAGGTTTCAAAGGTATTGCTGAAGGACCTTGATGGTCTATTCGAGATTGTAGTTCCGGATGATTTGTGGACAGAGTGTAAGATAACTGTTGATTGGCCTAAAAAAGAATATCCAAGAGACCCTAAAACTGGTGCACCTTCAGATGAGGTGATGAAAAAGTACAATCAGGTGATTACTTTCTTGAAAGGAAAGATTTCCCCGAAGGAAACTGATTGGGTAAAAATAGACAGGACAACACAGGAGGCGAAAGAATCGGTGCATGCATACTATGAGCGATTGTTACAGGTGTTTAAGCAGTATAGCGGATTTGAAAATATAGGTGACAAGGATATGGGACATTTTATGTATCGTTTTGTGTTTGGACTGAAACCAGAGATTAGTAATATGATTCAACAGCATCTGATTTGCTGGCAGAATAAAATGGTAGATGAGATTTTGAGATATGCAAAGTACTGCAGCGACGACATTGATTCAAGACACAAAAAGCTTAAGGAAAAAATGATGTGGGCGCCAGTTAAGGTAGCAGAGCAACAGGAAGCAAATAGTGTTGAGCAGACGAATAATCAGAATCAAAATGTTCAGGTACCAGGTGTTGGAAAGGGTAGAGGAAAATTTGTTAAAGATGATTTGAAAAGAAAATTTCCTTGTCATGCGTGCGGTAAGCTTGGACATTGGAAGAACGAGTGTAGAAGCAATGTAAAAATTAATGGGACAACCCAAAATTTAAATTCAGAGGTGCAGAATGAAGTGGTTGTGACCCAACAACAGCAACATCCGCAGCAGATAGTTACACCACAGATACAGGTGCCCCAAGCTCCTATGCAGAGTAATGTAGGTGCTCAGGTACAGAGGTACAGTGTGAATACTGGATTTACTCCTATGGAACAACATGGTAAGAACCCAAATGTGCAGATGATTCCACAATATTGGTTGCAGTGTAATGAGAGTGATTCGGAAAGTAGCCAATGACGGTGCCTGAGGGGGGAGAAAGAGTGAGTGCTTGGCGCAACTCTGGAGGTAGATCAGTCAGGTCCATTTGTTGATGGGAAGGTGGAAGGTAATAATATTACATTCTTAGTGGACACTGGTGCTACCCGTTCTACTGTGAGAGCAGCAGAAATTCCTAACCTACCCCTCTCGGGAGAAACTATCCAAGTTGTGGGAGTGTCAAATAAGCAGATTAAAACTCCAGTTACAGAGCAAATTGAGGTTCACATTGGAAGGTACAAAGACATGCATCAATTTGTGGTATGCGATTCGAGCCCAGTGAATCTATTGGGACGAGATCTACTATGCAAAATGAATTGTACCATCTTTTGTATGCCTGATGGTATTGCATTCCAGACACCTGATGAGAATGTCGAATTTAAGTTGATGCTAGCAAAGCAAGGGACGGAAGTGGATGAACTATATTCACTTTTAACTGAACAGAATTTGACTGATGAGCTGAGAGAGACAGTAAGATCAGATGTATGGGATTTTACAGGAAAGGAAATAGGGTTAATGAAAAATGTGGATCCTATTCAGGTTATAGTGAAACCTGGTGCTCATTACCCAAACACTCCTCCATATAAAATGAGTCCTGAGACAATGCCAGGAGTTGCACCTGTGATCGATCAAATGATCGAACAAGGAATTCTAAGAGAGATACTGAGCAGTCCTTGTAACTCACCTATTATGGGAATTAAAAAGCCAAGTGGAAAATACAGAATAGTGCAAGATTTGAGAAAAATCAATAAGATAGTGGTACCTTGCTGTCCAGTCGTGCCAAACCCAGCAGTGATCCATTACCAGATTCCATGTAATGCCAAATGATACACAGTAATTGATTTGTGCCAAGCATTTTTCTCAGTTCCTCTATACCCAGACAGTCAGTTATTATTTTCATTTCGGTTTGGAAACCATGTCTTGGCATGGTGCCAAGTTCCTCGAGAATACACAAAAAAAACCTCGATTTTCAATTAAATTCTGAAAAAATGTCTGGAGACATTGGTAATGCCAGAAGATTCGGTTTTGGTTCAATACATTGATGACCTACTGTTGGCATCAAAAACTCGAAAGGCGTGTGTGACAGATACAATTGCCTAATTGAACCATCTGGCAGAAGGGGGACATAAAGTGTCACCTGCGAAATTGCAGTTCTGTAAACAAGAAGTACAATACCTAGGACACAGGATTGAGAAAGGAGTTAGAAAAGTGACACCAGAAAGAATTGAGGCAATTCAACAGATGAAACCACCAAGAACCCAGAAAGAAGTGCGAATCTTTTTGGGAATGGTTGGTTACTGCAGACAATGGATAAATGGATTTTCAGTGATTGCAAAACCCTTACAGAGGTTGACGCATAAAGATGTGACTGATCCGATTGATTTGGATGATGAGAGTATGGAAGCCTTTGTAAATTTGCGAGACAGTTTGTGCCAAGCACCAGCATTGAGAATGCCTGATTATACAAAAGAATTTGCATTGTTCTGTTGTGAACGAGATGGATGTGCGTTGGCAGTGTTAACTCAAAGGCATGGATTGACTAGACATCCAGTGGCATACTTTTCTGCTACGTTAGATTCTGTGGCAGCAGCATTACCAGGATGTTTGAAAGCCGTTGCTGCTACATGAGTGAGTTTGGAACAAAGTGAAGCAATTGTGATGGGTTATCCAGTCAAAGTGTATGTTCCACATTCTGTTGAGATTCTTTTAACCAAACACGAACTCAGCACATGACTCCCAGTCGGCTGACTAGGTACGAGAGAGTGATTTTGGGTGCTGAAAATGTGACAGTTGTGAGGTGTACCACCTTAAATACAGCAACATTACTACCAAATCCTTATGTGGAGGAGGTAAAAGAAGAAGCAGATCATGATTGTTTGGATGTGACAGAATTCTGTACAAAACCTAGGGCCGACATCTAAGATGTGCCTTTGGAAGAATCTGACAATGTTCTGTTTGTTGATGGATCATGTTTGAGGAATAAAAGAGGAGAGTTCAGTGCTGCTTATGCAGTATGCACGGTAACTTGAACTGTGGAAGCATCCTGCCTATTTGGGGTAAAATCAGCACAAATTGCAGAATTATACGCTCTGATTAGAGCATGTAAAGTTTCCCGAAATTTGATGGTAACCATATTTACGGACAGTCAATATGGTTTCGGGGTGGTGCATGATTTCGGCCAATTATGGATGCAAAGGGGATTCATGACTTCATCAGGTTCCCCTATTAAAAATGGGAACATTTTGAGAGATTTATTGGATGCCCTGCAATTGCCAAAACAAATTGCAGTGGTAAAATGCTCTGCGCATAAATCAGGAAATGATTATGTGACCAGTGGCAACAGATACGCAGATCAGTTAGCGCGTTTCTGTGCAGAAAATTCAGCTGCACTTAATAGGAAAACAGAAAGAAAAATCACCGATTGCCATTTAATGTTTATATCAATAAACAATTGGGATGAAATTAAGCAGTTACAGGAAGAAGCTAGTGAAGAGGAAAAGGAGCTTTGGAGAAAAGCAGGATGTACAAAAACACCAGAAGATGAAATTTGGGTATATGTAGATGACAGACCAGTTATGCCCGATTGCATGCTTTCTCATATGGCAAGAGTCTATCATGGGAACACTCATGTTGGAAGGGATGCAATGATTAGACTCTTTAAGCAGACCTGGTTTAATCCCAAGTTCAGGTACATTGCAGAGAGTTTGTGCCAAAGGTGCGTTGTTTGCCAGCAGCAGAATCCAGGGAGAAGGACAGTTGTGGGTACAGGAACTATCGGAAAGGCTGCAGGACCATTTACACATCTGCAACTTGATTTTATTGAGTTGCCTCCGTGTAATGGTTTGAAATACGTACTTGTCATTGTGTGTCTTTTTTCTCGTTGGGTAGAGGCTTATCCTACAAGGAGGAACCATAGCCTTACCGTGGCTAAATTGCTTTTGAGAGAATTGATACCAAGGTACGGATTTCCAGTCACTCTAGAATCAGACAGGGGAACACATTTTGATAATGAAATAATTAGAATAATTTGCGCAGCATTGCAAATTGAACAAAGCTGCACTGTGCTTACCGACCAGAGGCTTCTGGAATTGTGGAGCAGATCAATGGCACTATAAAATCTAGATTAGGAAAAGTTTGTGCATCCACAACACTGAAATGGCCTGATGCTTTGCCCTTGGTCTTAATGAGTCTCAGAAGCATTTCTGACAGAAAAACTGGATTGAGTCCACACGAGGTTCTCATGGGAAGAGTCATGAGACAAGCAATTGTACCAGCAAACAAACTGATGAGCATTTCTGATGGTCTGATTCTTGAATATTGCAAAGGACTGGCTGATATGGTGCGTTCTGTGTCTTATCAGGTTGGAGCAGACGCAAATGAAATACAGCTGATTCCAGTGCATGATCTAAGTCCAGGAGAGTGGGTTCTTGTCAAGAAACACGTGAGGAAGTTGTGTTTAGAACCCAGGTGGCATGGACCATACCAGATCATATTGATAACAACAACTGCAGTAAAGTGTGGTGGCCTACCAAATTGGATACACGCCAGCCATACCAGAAGAGTCCCAAGTCCACTTGAAGAAGCTGAACGGCAACTGGAAAAAGAAAAATGGAGACCAGAAGCCAGAGGGAGTGAGCCTGAGAATTCCAGAGAGGCAGATGTCACTGAGCCTGTGGATGATGAACAACCAAGTATCAGCCGAGTAAAGTGGGCACCAGATACTGGGACTGAAAAGACTGCTGTTGGAGAGAGTGAGGAAGAAGCTTCCGAATATCAAGAAGGAAGCCAACATACAGAGGAATGGATTGAGAGTGATATCCAGACAGAAGAAGTGGTTACTGGAAGCCTAGAACAAGGCCAACAAGAAAAAGAGTTGATTGAAGAAGACACTCAGCTCACAGAAAAAGCTATCGAAAGCCAAGAACAAAGTCAACAGAGAGAAGAAGTAAAAGAGGGTACTAGTCAACCGGAAATACAAAGAGACTTTGGAAGTGAAAAGGAAGAACAGCCAAGAAAAAGGTTATGCAAAAGAACTGTAGAACCCAAAAATCAGGGTGAAGAAGAAGTTCAAACAAAAAGACTGAGATATAATGATAACTGGCAAATTGGAGCAAAAAGACTGAAATATATTCTAGAAAAAAGAGGGCCAGAGCAAATAAATGAAATTTCAAGTCAGTCAGATCAAGAAGATTCTCAAAAGAAAATAGTACATAGAACAACAAGACCAAGAGCTGCAAGTCGAAAGTATACCAGACCTGAGTGGATTTACGTTATCTTAAAGGAAATTGAAAGCCCTGATCAAACAGAAGGAGAAGTTACAGATGATACAGAACGAATTGATGAGAGCAAATTGAAACCACCTTAAAAGAGACTGTAAGAAAAATTAAGGTGCATCATAATCCAGTCAAATTAGGTTGATACGTCAAGAGGATTTGAAAAAGACTCGAAAAAGACCTTACAAAAAAAAAAAAAAAGGCGAGAAAATATCAAAGTGTGTGGTTGTACAAAAGAAGATTGATTTTACATATTTTTTTATAGAATTAGGTTTGTAAGAAATTAATAGTGAAGTTAGATTTTTATAATTTTTTTAACCAGGAAAAATGGTAGAATCTACAGTGACTGAACGTCCGAAACCTAGTCTAAAACGTAAACGTATTAGAGCTTGCTTATGTGGTGTCTTATTAACTATGTCAGTGTGGTTAATACTAACAAATGTTGTTCCTGTCTTGATGGTGACTAATGACAAAAATCAGACTAATAATACAATAAGGTTGAGAGTCGAAGTTAATACTAAAAGTCCAACTAATATAGTTCATGATGAAAGTATTTATCATCAAGATAGATCAATTACTGATTTTTCATTAAACGTTTTTACTAAATTATGGTATGAATATATTAATACGATGAATGTGAGTGACTGTTATGTTTGCATGCAATTACCATCGTCTGTCCCGGAGGGTGTGACATATCACCACCTTCCTTTAACATATGGTGTTTTGTGTAGTGTACTAACTAGTCTATTTTATTTAACAGGAAAATTAGAGTTTTATTATTCTAACCTAGATGTGGTCTTTTCCGAATTTCCTATTAGAAAGAATTTAAATAAAGTATCTAGTAGCTTAGAAGCTGAATATATGGGAGAGTTCTTTCATACTACACAAACTTTGGATTTAATATATGCCCACAAAAATAATCTCACCTTTAGTTTACAAATAGAAGAAAAGGATTTCATTAATATGGTAGAAAATAGAAGACAAGAATTCCATAAAAAGGCCGCTGAACAGAAAACTAATATACCACCTTGGGCTTTTAGAGAAGGAAATTATGAAAAAGACTAGACTTATGCTGCAATGTCTCTGGATTGGAATCACAAGGGGAAGCTTTGCTTACTAAGACTAAAGACTAACTATAACAACTATTATTTAGGTACTAGTAAATGTGAACATAATTTCTTAAAAAAAGGAGGATGGGGATTAAAGGGAGGAACTGACCCTGTTTTCCCAGGTGTATATTATGTGTTTGGGAGGAATGCTTATTATAGACTGCCTGCTCACTGGTACGGTAGTTGTTACTTTGGGATTGTATTTCCTAAAGTATACCACGTAGATAGAAATAATAAGATTAATGAGATGAAACATGGATTAATACGTAGTAAGAGAGCAAGTTTTTCAGAAATAGTGGGTGATATATTTGGTGCGTTAATACCTTCAGTTGGAGTGGTTCTTAATTCACACAAAATTTGAAAATTATCCACAGTGGTTGATCGATTATCAACTGATACTGCTGGAGGGTTCTTATTGATTGATACAGAAATGGTTGCAATTAGATCAATGGTTATGCAAAATCAACTTGCCCTTGATATATTATTGGCAAAGGAGGGTGGAGTCTGTGGGATGCTAAAGGTGCAACATTGCTGCACTTATATTCCTGACAAAAGCAAAGGTATTGAAGGGTATATTAAAAATATTACAAATTTACATAGAGATTTAACACAACTAGAGGCTGATGGTGTCTGGGAGAAAATGAATAAGAGTTTTTCAAATATAGGTAAATGGTTCACTGATTTTGGTAAGAGTTTATTAGGTGGAGTAATAATACCAATAGTATCAATAGTGATAGTGATCATGCTAATAATAATGACTTACAAATGTTGCAAGAAAAGAAGAGAGAAGATAAGTATGCTAGGTGTAGAAAACAAATGTAAAGGGAGAAAAAGGAAATTAGAAGAAATAGAGTTAGAAAATATGAAAGGCAAATATTATGAAATGATGAAAGATTTAGGTGAAAAGAAGAAATTTAAAAGCGAAAGAAGTACGAGTTTCTGAGGAAACAAGAAATGGCAATGGGTGATGGATATTTTATGATGGCAGGGTTTGCGTCATGTAAACCTGCTCGGATCAACACCCCAAGATAACATTTATTAATCGTGTGTTTTGTACTAATATGCATTAATATACACAAACATGGGGAAATGCTTTGCGCACGCGTGCATTGCAATTAAGATTAATGCATGAAATGCTTAGGCCACATATCGCTTTTTGCATATTAAAACCGACAAAGTGGAATAATGCTATTGCAAATAATAATGCTTTGCACATTAATGCTCATATAAATTAACATGGGATTAGTGCAATGGTGGGAGGGAAACAGTGTAATTTTCATTTTTTGTGTTATTGATATTCTTTATATTTCTCATTCATCGTAGTTTTAAAAATGGGCCTATGGTGAGCAGTTAGTTGGGTGTTTAAAGTTGACATAAGTCTGAAGAAAGGCCGTGAAAATGTAACCTGTACGTGAACTTTGGTGGGTGTCAGCGGCGGATGAAGGAAACCTTGAAGAGTGAAAGAAAGGCATGCAATATTTGAGGAAGTCGAGATGCCTGGGAAAGCTCAAATTGATGAACATTTTATGTCTAGCCGATACATTGTTTGAAATAAAGTTGCCAATACAGGGACAAGCCATTCATCAGAGAATGTGACATGATGGGGGATAGAGAATCGATACATAAGCAGTAAAGTAAATCGTGAGAATGAGTTAAGAACAAAGAAAGTATGTAAAGTCAAATGAAGTAATGGAGGTGTGGTGTAACACCCCACAAATTGACCAATGAAAAGTTGAGATTTTCCCGAATATTGCAGATTAGTGGGATGGTCAGGTTGAGTTAGGGTATAATTGGGATGCTCTTAGGGGTTGTGGTTAGGGCAGGTTTCGTAGGTCCAGAGAGGCAGAGGGTGATCATTGCTGTCCGTCGGTTAGAGGCCTACCTGTTTCTTGATCCTATCGTATCCCGGCTTCCTTTATTGGGTTCCTTTTCACTATCCTCGTGGCCAGGGGGTGGTGGTTTTTCCTGATCTTTAATCGATAGGTATGTATCAATAGGGAAATTTGCAATGTCTGCAAATGTTTTCTTTACATGATTCTTATGTCTCTTCATCTATCCACTCCATAATATTCACTGTGATTCAGATGTTTGTGATCTTGTCTGCATATTTTATGATATTTCTCCTATAATGTGTATTTTCTTTCCCTGTAACTTTGTACCTGAGATTTTCTTATAATTACTGAAGATAAACAGATTAACGATATTTTGAGTTTGTGATTATTTCCTCATGACAATTGTTAAGATTTTGGTTAATTAGTCATGTCAATAATTTACACTACTCAATCAATATGATTCATCGCCCAAGAGGATAGTGGTTGACGATATAGGTTAAAGGGCTAAAATAAAGAAGAAACAATTAGATAATCTGTTTTCCCCTTTAGATGAGTAAAGACAAAATCAACGTCACACAAACCGCATTTCAGCGTCATTCTCATAGGGTCTGTTAAATGGTGAGAAATTGTGTATTGTATGTTTGGGGCCCGTTGTCTGCTGTGTCATTCAGAGACCTCCGGTTTGGCGCTGGATCACATGTTTCCACTCACAATGTTATTTCATTTAAACATTTCTGAATTTCTTTTAAAAATATTATCATGTTACCTACATCATATTGTTTGCCTTAGATGAATACTTAATATGCCATGCAAAACCACTGTCTGAACAAAAACATACACTACTGTGGTGTCCGGGTTCTTACAGGGGTATAATCATCCACACAAATCCCCGCTTATTGACTGGCCTTGAACACGTGTAGCCAAACACAGGGGTCCGTACCAGAGAATGAGGGAAGGGGAGTTCACGAGACAGAGAGACAAGACAATCATTGCTTCTAGGCTGTTGGCCCTAGACATTGCTATCTGGTCTCAGATCAGGAGTTCTGGGTATCCTTTCATTGTTCTTCTAACTTCAGTTACCTGAACATACATAAGAGAAATTACTAGGGACAATATCAGGGCTAACTAGACACTCATATTGCACTGTGTATTACTCCAGCAGTCTACAATTCCACTTCTATATTCACACCTATTACTTTTGTACTGATGTTGTAGAGGCTTGCTTTATTTCCTAGTCAAGTTGGCACATACAGTATCACTAATAATGCTCACACCCTGATAGGCTTTCTTCTCAACACCTGCTAGCTCACCAAGCACAATATCTCCCCAGACCTTATTTTCCTAACTGAGACCCACCTACGCTGCTGGACACCTTCTCAACCTGGTCTTCACCAGCTTCGCCAATGCCCCTGGCCTGGGATTGACCACTCCCTCCGATCTGATTCAGCCTGCATCTACCCTACCAACGCAGAACAACACCCACCATAACCACCTGACGCTAATGGAAGAAGGTACCCGAGGAAACCTAGACCACAGAACTCCAAACTCACCCATCCACAGCATGAATATCACCTCACCCACTCCACTGCCAACTTAAACACTTGGATCACCTCCTGCACAGACACTCTGGCCCTTCTCAAAACCAGCTCTACATCAGAGACCTGTTCTCAGACAAGCTAGTACACCAATGACCTACACCTCTCCAAACACCACTGCAAACAGATGGAATGCCAGGGGCGATAGACTCATGACAACAATGACAGAAACACCGACAGATCAGCCCACCAGATGTACCACCCTTGACTTAGATCCATCAAGCGCTCTGCTCCCATTGAATATATATTCAGAACAGCACCAACAACTTTAAATTAATCTTCACCATAGGAAAGGAATTCACTTTCCACAACCATCACACCCTCACAGGAACTCTGCACCCAGCTTGTTCTCTACTTCAGCAACAAATCTACCCCTACCATGGGCACCATCTACTGAGGAATCCCTTTGGATCCCTGTCCCCACTTCACCTTCACCAAAGGTCTCAACACCATCTGCAGTGTCCTCCCTCCTAAACTCACTGTCTCTCTTACTGATGCCACCTTCCCTGATGCCTATCAACGCGCACCCTCTGACAGCATCTAAAAATACCTTCAGCAGACCCGAAAACATTGGTGAATCATCTCCCTCTTCCCATACCCGGCAAAATCTCTGGAAAACAGTCAACAAATGACCGGCTGATCTCTTCAATTATAACCACCTTCTGAACCCTTCTCAATCTGGATTCAGGCCCCATCACAGCACCGAGAACGCCCCCATTGCTGCCACCAACAACATCTGTCTAATCTTGGACAAGGGAGAAACAGCAACACTAACCCTTCTTGACCTTGCTACAGTGTTAGACAGTATATCCCACCCCACTCTCATCCAACAATTCCACAAGACTGAAATACAAGGATCAACACTACAATGGATCAGATCTTTTGTCATGGGACGCACCCAAATCAGTTTCCGTGGCCTAGTATGCCTCCTCTGCCTACAACTTGATCACGGTCATTGTCCAAGACCATGGACTCAGCATAATTTCATACACTGATGAAACCAAGTTCATCCTGTTTCACTCCTAAGACACCTCCCACACACAGATGAAGTTTGTCACCAGCATGTCTGAAGTAGCAAACTGAATAAAGACCAACTGTCTGAAGTCCAACTCTGATATCACAGATGGGATTCTCTTCGGAAAAGACACCTCTCTGGTCCTTGGCCTGGTGGCCCCCTGAACTAGGGCCGAGACCCAACCCATCTGACTAAGGCAAGAACTTTGAATTCATTATTAGCAATCAAATCTTGATGACAAACCAGATAAACATGGCCACCCCCTCCTGCTTCAACACCCTCAAGCTCTTCAGAAAAGTCTTCAGATGGATCCTGCTAAACAGCCGTAGCATGGTCACCAAAGTCCTGATCACCCCACATTGAACTAGGGAAACGCACTCTACATCAGCATCACCATCCAGGTCACTAAGAGACTCCAGATCATACAGACCACATCAGCCAACCTCACACTCAAACACCCACCCTGCATTCACATTCCCAAACTCCTATGATCTATGCAGTCCTCAGAAGCCTCTTCCAATTCTGTTGACTGTCTCTAGTCTGGACCGGTCCTGGCTGCTCTCCCTATATGATGAATAGGTCCAAGCAGGGCAATTGCTACTTTTCTCTGTGGTTTTCTGATGTGTATCAGTCCCAATCTCAGCCAGCAGCCCATCTCCTCATTCTCCCAGAATGGCTGTCAGCCTGATGACTTTGTTGGGCCCCCATTTCTCTAGCCAATCCGAGCAGCAGATGGGTCCATGAAGAAAAAAGGATTGGTCCCGGAACTGAATGTTCAACTTAGCAGGAAAGATTAGCACATAATTGAAACACGTCTTGTAGATTCCTCTTTATCTTAGTAAAGGACCTGTGTTGTTGATGAACCGCCACTGTATATAGGTCTTGGTGAAATGTACATTTTTCTGGAGTATTTGTCGTCATTTCAGGAACTATGCATTATGCTTGCTATATGAAATTCCCAAATTTATACCATTCTGTCATGTTGTGTAATTACACGCCATTTGCAGAAAGAATTTACAGCAAACACACCATTCACATTTCAAATATAAAGTGGATGCACAGGAACAATGGAACAAGAGCAGCTATTGTTTGCATTGCCTTTGCGTTTTTGCACCTTTTTAGTGGGAAATGCGTCCTTGAATCAAAAATTGATGAAGGTATGCATTTCACACAAGCATATAAAATGAAATGACAGATTCGTAGTTCATGTAATTGCTCTTAATTTTGACAACATTTTATGTAACTACGCGAAAGTAAATTAAGCAAATTTTACAACCCCCTAATTGTATAGTGAGGAAAAATCAAAATACCATTTCAATCGAAATGAGCCTTGTTGTCCTGCCTTTTGAAGGATAGTATCTCCATCTCTGTAATTTAACAGTCTGGTAATAATTAACCAAGGTGGAGAATGCACAAGCACCCAGTGCGCCCTCTCAGTGGAGAAGAACTTTGACAGACCATGGGAGGCCACCACAGTGCTGAGCCAATCCACTAGGAATAACTCCATGCTGGACCCCCTCCTTCCTCTCTGGCAGCCATGATGCCATCATGATGCTACTCTGTCTTGATCATCCCTCACTATATTCTGTATGAAATATGAAAAATCTGACCCTTTCCAGCAAATCTGACACAGACAGTGGCCCATCTCCTCAGGCTTAATTACCTTTATATCGTCTCTCACACTTCGCAAGTTTTCTTGGCCTACTCTGAGGAGGCACACATCCAGAGCCAAGGTGTCAATCTTCTCCTGAAGGGAACAGCAAAGTTCCAAGAATATGTGACCCTGTCTACCATTTGGATCTGCTGCATTATCTGCAGGGGATGTCATGCCCTGGCTCTCCACTGCCTCAGGGTTGCTGTCTTTCCTCTATCCAGAGCCTTCTTGCTGTGAGCTCAGTCTGTAGTTCCTCAATTTGCTCTCCTTTGTTTGCCACACAAAAGGCCACCCAATCACCCCCTTTACAGCGAGTCTGGGCTGCTCCAGACTGGTGTTGCAAACAACTGGTATCAGCATCCACCATGCATCAGAGGTCCAGCACAGTCAGTAAGGCCTCCTATGTGCCACATGGCACGCAACTCAAATTATTTGTGCAGATTGTTCACTGAGAGAGCAGCGAGGGCTCCTCAAACCCCTCCAGCTACAGCTCACACCTGCTTTACTTGGTCTCAGGAGTTACAGTCCTTACCTCATGATGTATTACCCCAACAGCTCTTTGTAGCTGAGAAAATGAAACCACCCAAGCTGCTGTGGGCCCATCCACCAGAAGCAGTCAGCAAAACCCCATCCGAGGGCAGGGACCATGCTCCTCTCCATGCAGAACATCTCACTCTGTTCCACTCCGATGGTGATCCCACCTCTGGGAGCCATGCTCAGCATTGGTGTGAGGCTCTCGACCACTGTACTGGCACGACAGCACCAAATGCATCTCATTTCTGGCCGATGCTCCAGCCTCGGTCCTGCTCTAAAGGTACATGCAGCAGGAGTGAGGGAAGGAAGATATCTTGCTCCCTCATAAGCTGCTTCCACACATCAGTAACTGTGTAATGTGGTGAAATATTGCCATCATGTTGTTCAGGTGACATCATAAACCAGGAAGACAAAGGCTGAGTTATTTGGTAATGTCACCAGACCCCCATGAGTTATGCATTATGTTTTGTTTATATTACATGGTTTTTTGTGGCAGTTATATTGAAAAGGGTGTTTTCCTCAAAGTACAGTTAAAAATGGGCACCAATTGGAATTAGAATATTTAGGCTATACCTTTCTTGAATAAATTGTTAGTAAAATTAGTATCATAGCTGAGGGTCAGTAGATTTAAGCGAGTTTGTGGCTGCAGCATTACAGCATAATTATGGATGTACTGCATTAGCCCATAATTTCAAAATTTTTAAATTTCACCAAAAATAATAATGGATAAAGATAATAGTAAGAGAGAATGTGCAGCATAATTTGCATTTTTCACACTGCCAAACTTTGATAACATTGCCACATAATTTGCACAATCCTAGTATCCCTGACATGGAATGAAGGAGCTGTTTCAAGCACCTGCCCAAAAAACACATAAAACACCATGGGTGCTGGAAGAATATCATGCGAGTTTGAAGATCGAAGTGGGCAAATTAATTTGCAATTGAATGTTAAGTTTGGTACTAAATCGGATATTATATGATTTGCCAGCTTTTATAGCTGAGATTCTAAAGGACCACAGAGAGTAACTCAGTTTTGTCAGAAGTGGGATTCAAACCCACGCTTCCAGAGAAAACTGTGACCTGAACGCAGTGCCTTAGACCACTGGCCATCCTGACAGGAACTTGCAGTGCATTTCACAGGCCAGGCAACCATGTAGATGGGGTACTGAAAAGGAATGCCCTCAATTTATTTTCCTTTTTATAAGCCCTTCCAACTGATCTTCTGAAAAATCCATTCAGAGCAGAACCTATAAAGAACACATTGAGATCTTTAAGGAATACACAGTGAAAGTGCTATTCATCAGCCACTTTAAATCTGTATTTCACAGGCAATTGTGAAATAGTTTTTATACCACTGCGTTTTGTACAACATATTTATTTATTTATTTAACACCTGTGTAGTTATGGTTAAGTCAGACTTTCCACTGAAAAGGCATTTTTTTTATTTTCCTAATAACTAGGGCACCAAATGAATAATCCACAAGAAGCTTTCTGATACAAAAGTTAATCTAATTTGGGTTTGGCATGGCAGGTTTTGTGAAGATGGATTCTGCAGGGAAAATACGTGGGGTCAAAAAAGTTACATTTCCCAATTCAATTTCCATAGGAGTTTTTGTTCTATGATACAAAAATAACTATGAATATAATTATACTAAACTTGGCATGGAAATATAACTTAACTCAAAGAAGTGCCTTTGCTAGATTTGTCTCAATCAGTTCAGTAGAATTTGTGAAATTAGCATTATAAAATAAATTGGTGGACTTGACACAGTTTATTTATAGACATGTCTGGATCATTATAATTTGCAGATGTCCACAAACCTTGGTTCGCAGACCTTTCATTTACCCAAAAGTTTAACAAGTGTACAAACCTGATTTGAGGAGGGAGATTCTTCTCCTGTCGTCCATTTTGGGTCTGTGAAGCCTGGGGGTTCTGATTCACTGGCTGCAACCAAGAAATCTGTGATTACCACTATAGCAGGACTTGGGGACCCAGTACAAGCCCTGCAAAACCTTTTAAAAGAGTCAAAAGGGGGCAGGGGTAGCATCACCTCTCTCCCTGGCTCAGGTGGGGAGTCCATTTGACTCGATTTGTCGTCAGAAGAATACAATTCTAATTTTGTTGCAGGACTTCAAACCCACAGCAAGTGTCTTGCAACTATGCTGGACCTTCTGCAGGGTAGAGAATCTAGCTTTACGCAGTGATTTTAATCCTTAAGGAAAGAATCTTTGTGAGAATATAGTTTAAAAAGGTAGGATGCAATTACATCAGGAATGAGCACAGAAGCGAGTACAGAGTCTGAAGTATCAACTTTGAGTGAATCATCAAGAGTCCTAAAAATAAATTTGTACGAGTTCCTCCTAGTGAAGAAAGGTCAAGCCTCAGGACAAATGAGAAGCGCTGATCAGAAAAGAAACGATTGTACAAAAATGATGTCAGAGAAAAAAAAGTTCAGAGAAGCAATGAAATAAGGCAAAAACATAAATCGTCACAAAAAGATCTAACCAAACCACAAACTCAGATAACATAAACATCAATCTCTTGGAAACATTTTCAGTACAAATGTAGTAGGAGTCCTCAAATTGGGTCTACCCTTCTGCCCAAGAATACATTTTGACTACCCTAAAACTAGTATTGACATATTCAGATGTATTCATAAAATGAAGCTGGTAAAACAGTTTGCCCAAAGGAGAAAAGAATACATCTATATTGGGATTACAAGTATAAAACCTAGATAATTTTCTGACATTGGAAGACCTCAGCAATAACAAAGCAGAAACCACCTGGTTTGGATTTAGCCCTTTCTGCAGGGTTATTCACAAACTTTTTGCCTTCCTCCGCCTATGTTTATGACCTTGTTTTTGCTGGCTTTAGGACTCTGGGCACTTTACCACTGCTAATCAGTGCTAAAGTGCATGTGCTCTCTCCTCCAAAAAAGGTATGATTGATTTACACCTGTTTGGCATATTTGATTTACTTGTAAGTCCCTTGTAAAGTGAAATCCCATGTACCCAGGGCCTATAAATTAAATGCTACTCGTGGGCCTGCAGCACTGCTTGTGCCACCCACAGATGAAGCCTCTCAAACCTGTCTCTGACCTGCCACCACAGGGCCTGTGTGCGCAACTTACTGCCACTTTGACATGGCATTTAAACTGTTTGCCAAACCTTAAATACCCTTTGATTACACATAGGTCACCCCTAAGGTAGGCCCTAGGTAGCCCCATGGGCAGGATGCTGCGTAAGTAAAAGGTCACGTGCCTTTATATGTGGAATGTCCTGGTAGTTAATAAAACAGCCTATTTCGCTTTTCACTGCTGTAAGGCCTACTCCTCTCAAACTGTACATGCAACAGTATGGTCCTACTGGCATGTACTTAGAAAATGAAATACGATATTTGTTAGCACATTTCAGTAATGGCGGGAGAGAGACACATTTAACAAATCACACATAAGGTTATTCGAAACAGAAAATCAAATTTTTATATTTTCAGAGTTTTCTTAAGTAACATATACAGTCATTTAAAAAGATTCCATCATGGTTGCTCCAAAAGAGTGCATGAGAAAGTGTTTTGAAAAAGTGTTTATGTGCAAAGTGATCAGAAGATAAAGAAATAATAGAAATTCACAAAATATCTTAGTATACTTTACAACAATGGCTCATGGAACTCAGATTAGCCAAATTAAGAAAGCCTGTCTGAGAAGAACAAATAGTGGCAACTGTCCATATTTCAGAGAAGATGGTAGCCAAATCCTGATACACCATCTCCTTGGGGATATATACATTCAATCCAGGCTAGAAAATCAATGTTGACGTTTTGACCCAACTGCTGCATAAGGTGAATTGAGCCCTTGCATGCAGGTCTTCATCAGGACGGTAGAGAAAAATGATAGGGCAACCTAAAACAAGACAACCTAATTGATAAAAGTCACTGAAGAAGGAGCTCTCTTACAGCACCAAAGATCTAGGGAAATCACTAACCTATAGTGGTGCAGCCGCAGAATTGGTAGGTGAAGGGGTTCAACTTAGATACACCCTGTTCTATTGGCCTAAGGCTCAGGATTCAAAGAAATCTCCAATACGATCTGGGGTCACACAAGACGGAACGATTTTGTCATAGTCAATATAGTCTTAATTACAAAAAGGTCTGTTATTGGCTGAGAGGATGCTTATCTCACATTAAAAGCTGATCATCACGATTAAGCTTGATAAGCACCTAGTTTCAAAATGATTTTATAAAGATGTAAAACCGCTGAATGGAACAGGCTGAAAATAAGTAAACATAATAATAATCCTTTGAAGACTCTATGTGTCTAAAGTAATTTATTTATAGTAAAGAATAGTGCCCAGAAGCATAGACTCACCCTCATCACTCATTAAGTAGAAACCAAACCAAAAGGGCTGTAGCCATCAAACAACGATTCAATATTATTTGTTTCTGTAAACAAATAAGATATTAAAAAAGCCATCAGTCTCCCCTGTCCACTAGTTAAAAAAGGCACAAGACAGAAACTGTGGAGGAGTGATCCCACTCCTGCCCTTACCTTTCTGGGTCATCCGACCCCAACTGACAGTTCGGCAACCTGAACGCCCGGTTACCGGATGATATGAGTGTCAGCATGCACATACAGCGTGCAAGTCGGCCCGATCATGACTCATCACAAAGATGCCTTACATCAACATGGCCCAGGTTCGTGTATGTAAATTGACAGTCGGATGCCCGTGAAACCAGGTCATAAGAATAAAACCCATACAGATATAAAGAGGGCAAATATCCCACAGAGAAAGCTCGGAAATGTTAAATGGTCAGGGCCATGTGAGATGGACAGAAGAGGTGGCTTGTTCAAAGATTACATTTAAAAGGTATATACACATACATTTTACATTATACATAATAAAGAAAAAATAAAGAAACACATAATTGTGAAACCTGAATAAGCTGCTTCTTCTATTCTGATTGGAGGTTACCAAACCCCTAAGGAGGGGTTTCCCTAAGGCATATTCAGTGCAGGGTTATATTCACAAAGAAATCACATACATAATTGAGGGAATTATAGTATCAGAGGGTGGAGACCTGTCTGGAAATCTCCTCATATTCGTTGAAACTCTTTGCCACTGTTTCCAGATTGTGTATCCATTTGCACTCTCATAAGTTCAGAATGTTGATGAAATTTCCTCCCCTTGGGTTGGCACTGACCTTTTCTATGACCAACCATTTCAAACTTTCTGCAGGGTGTCCAAATGTGTTAAAATGCTCAACAAGTGGTGCCTGAACCTTACACCTGATTCTGTTGCATTGTTGTAATATGCAAGCCTTTACTTTTTGCCTGGTCTGGCCTATGTACAGGAAGTCACAAGGGCACATGATTATATATATATTACATCAACACTATTGCAATTGGTGTGGTCTTTAAGTGAGTAGGTGTGATCTTTGTATGTTAGGGATTGGTCTCTATTGGCAAAGTGCATGCTTTACATCACCCACATTTGAAATGTTCTTTAATCTGGGGCATGTTCCACTGCATCAGAAGATTGGTCCTTATGGGTCCAGTCAAGAGGGATCTCATACTATGGTCTTTCACGCTTTTGCCTTTCTTGCAGGCATGCACGGGTTCCTCGGGAGTTTACACCTCATCTGCTACTAGTGACCAAAGTCGATTTGTGATTTTTTTAATCTCATTGCTGCGTGTGCAGAATGTATTTACGCAGATCATTCTTTCATGAGGTGCCCCTTTATGCTGTTTAGGCTCCAAGAGAACCTCCGAGGACAGAACCAAGCTCTCTTACGTGACTTCTTTAACAAACGTTTGGGGTAGCCTCTGTCTGCTAGTCAGTTGAGTAATTCATTTGATTCAAAAATCAGATTTCTTAGAGCAGTTCCTCTGAAGTCTGAGGAATTGCCTGTAAGGTAAATTGCCTGTAAGGTAAGTTGTCCCTCAGACTCCTAGGATGGTGGCTTGAGTATTGTAGCAATGTGTTTCTTTCGCTGTCTTTCCTATATAGTGTGGTGATGGTGATATCGAGAAAAGGTATGGTTCTGCTATTGTGCTCAAGGGAAAACTGGATGTACTTGATCTGGAGCTAAGCCAGTCATGGAAATTGTTCAAGGTTTCTTTAGTACCTGACCATATCACCAA
This sequence comes from Calotriton arnoldi, assembly GCA_963921515.1. Classification (NCBI taxonomy): domain Eukaryota; kingdom Metazoa; phylum Chordata; class Amphibia; order Caudata; family Salamandridae; genus Calotriton; species Calotriton arnoldi. The sequence goes on along the minus strand of CAWUFW010012474.1, from coordinate 516,255 downwards.
CACATCATTGATATATCATCTTCACAGCACTATGCTATATTGGTTGTTTGTATTAAAAATATGGTTCTTCTCATAGTGGTCCATATACAAAATTGCCAAATATGGAGAAAACCCTGCTCTCATAGCTACCCCTTTGATCTGAACATAGTAGTTCCCTTGAAAAAAGAAAATGTTTTTAGTCATCGCAATCTCTAAGAGGTTTATTATGAAGTCCATGGGAACCTGTACATGCTGGGGTCTTTGTTCCAGTACTTCTCTTATCACCTCCATAGCTGATCTCTGGGGATTGTTAGCGTAGAGTGAAGTTATGTCCATCATTACTAACAGCTGTTCAAATGGATTGAATGCAAGGTTGCGCACCAGTTTGATGGTTTGCATTGTATCCTTCAGTTAGGCTACAGTTGATTCCGCAGTGGGCTTTAAAAAACATCTATGTACTTGCAAAGGAGCAAGGTATATATAGTTGGCATTCTAGGTTTTTTCTTGTTTAGAAACTCATGTTCTAATTCACTGAGGAAACCTTGATTGAGGCCCTGGTCAGTGATTCTCTTAATGGGTCCCAATATCTCACCCATGGGGTCGCCTTTCAGTTTTTATAATTGGCTTCCACCTCCAACTGAGAAAGGATCTCTGTTTTGTAGTCAGTGGTATTCTGCACCACTATCGCCCGGCCCTTATCTGCTGATTTCATCACAATATCCTTATTAATTTTCAGTGATTCCAGCGCTTCTCGTTCCATTTTGGATATATTGTATTTCACATATTCCTTTTTGGAAAGGAGATTCATCATGTCTCTCAACACTACTTGTTCAAAAGCAAGCACTTCTGGGACATGAGGTGAGAAGGAGGCATGAAATGTGAAAGTGGGCTCAGTTCCGTGTTGAAAAATGGGGTCTAGGTAGGATTTTATTGAAATAGTGTCTCAAACGTACTTTCCGAAAGAATTGATGTTATTCCATCTTGAGGATGAAAGTATTGGGTAGAGCAGTGGGTACAAAAGAGAGACCCTTACATAGTATACGTTCTTCATTATGTGTCAGGGTGTAACTTGAAAGGTATACAATCGGGTTTGACCGACTTGCATCCTGGTCTGGTCCTTTCATAGGCTAGCATTGGGAATTCCCTTATATACTATTAAGAGGTATTTCCTGATCAGAAATGAGTGGTGTTGCCATGCTTGGTTTGCTTAGAATAGTAGTGATAAATCACACTTGCTAGTGTAGTTGGATTTTACATTACTATATCAGAAATGCCACTTTTAGAAAGTGGGCATTTCTCTGTGCTTAGGACTCTTTGTGCTTTGCAGCCTGACAGCTACACTTGGTGCATACTTTCCAGACAGCCACAACACAGGAAGGGCTGGGTGTGACAGAGGATATATCTGCATTCATCTGCTTACTGATAATCTTCCTGGGCTGGGAGAGTGAGAGGGTCCTGTCCTATCCTCACACAAAGGGCTGAATTACCACCCACTGATCGTCTCGAGCCAGGGCTGGGTTGCAAGGTATTTTTTGTGTATTTCTAAGAGTTCCTTTGAAGTCTCCCCTTCATCGAAGACAATTTTTAGTATAAATACTGGGGCTCTGACCCCATGTTTTTAGACACTGCGTGGACTTGTAACCTGACACTATCAATCAATCAATCAAAAGTGCTTATTAAACGCGACTACTCACCCGTGAGGGTCTCAAGGTGCGGGGGGGCTGCAGGTCCTGATGGGCACTGAGGTTCAGTTGAAGAGTCAGGTCTTGAGGTCCTTCCTGAATTGAGTCAGTGACGGGGATAGCCTGAGGTGGAGAGGCAGGGTGTTCCAGGCTTTGGCAGTGAGGTAGGTGAAGGATCGTCCTCTGGTCTTGTGGATCCTAGGGATGGTGGCAAGGGCCAGTTTGTCTGAGCGGAGGCATCTGGTGGGTATGTGGAATGAGAGGCAGTGGTTGAGGTTTGCTGGTCTGGCATAATGGAGGGCCTGTTAGGTGTGTGTGAGGAGCTTGAACGTGACTCTTTTGTTGACTGGGAGCCAGTGGAGTTCTCGCAAGGTGCTCGGAGATGTGGCTGCAGCGGGGGATGTTGAGGACCAGTCTGGCTGCTGTGTTCTGAATGTTCTGTAGCTTCCTGAGGAGTTTATGTGTGACGCCTGCATAGAGGGCTTTCTCGTACTCGAGTGTGCTGCTGATGAGTGCATAGGTGACCATCTTTCTGGCCTCAGTGGGGATCCACCTGAATGTCTTTCGAAGCAGGCAAAGAGTGTGGAAGCATGATGAGAAAACAGCATTGATCTGGCGGTTCATTGTGAGCGAGGAATCTAGAATGATGTTGAGGTTTGGCGTGTGGTCCGTGGGTGTGGGGGGGGGTCCTAATACAGCTGGCCACCAGGAGTCTTCCCAAGCAGAGGTGTTGAGCCCCAGGATGAAGACTTCAGTCTTGTCCAAGTTGTGCTTGAGGCAGCTGTCTCTCCTCCAGGCATCAACAGCCTTTTATAACGTTGTGAAAGTTGTTTCTAGCGATTGTGGGTTCGTTACAGGCTCTACAAACTGCACATTGCTAGGACTGCTGTGCTGCCAGGAGGGACCACCATTTGGATTAACTGCTTTGTTGTGCTGGCCTGCTGGGATGCTGGAGGGACTGTAACTCTGCAATCTGCCTTATGTGCTGGCCCGCTGCCTGCTCACCTCTTTGTGCCCCAGTGCTCTCTAAGGGCTTGTTGGCTTCCACACCCCTCTTATCTTCCCCACCTCAGGGTCATTCTCAGAAGGATCTGTGATTAAAGGCACTCCTGGAAACATTGTTGCAACACAGTGTGTGGTGAGCATTGTATTCTAACAAACAGGGTGTTTGCCCCTTATGTCGAGATGCTCCTAGTACTCCCAATCAGCGCATGTCTGATCCAATGTTTTGCACCAAGGCAGGTGGGGCGCTTTCTTTTGTGACTAGGCCAATGCCCCAGAAGCAACAGTCTCCTCTTCGCTGGGCTCTCGCTGCACTGGCCGTGTATGCCGAGCCTTACTCTGTGGATGACACATTGCCCAGGCACCGAGAGGATGCATGCCAATGTCAATGCAGCTTGGCTCTGCCCACGGGGGATTCCGGAGCCTCGCCAGTACGAAGCCCGGTCTCCGGGAACTCACTGACATCTTCCGAGTCTAAAGCGTCCCAAACTAGAACGTCACCAAGGGACCCCCTTTCCAGGACAACACCAAGGTCAGAAACAACCTCGGAGGCATCGGTGCCGAAGTGGGCTGCATTGTGTGTTTAGCAGCTGCACTACACATGAGGAGATGCATTCATCTTCACTCCAATCGGGGGACCCAGAAAGGTCTCTCTGCTGAAGTCTGCAGTGTGCGACCCCCCTGTTGGGTTGTAACTTGGGGAATTGATTTCGGGTGGCATTACTGGGTGAGTCCTCGACAGAGGCCCCCCGATCAGGAACTTACTGTATTGTTTCTAAAAGGGGCAAAGGTATTTCGTGCACTAGACTTTTGCAATGCACCCAATGTGTAATGTTGAGTGTTCATTCATTTGATTTTTCATGTCACTTTTGTCTTGTCTTAATCAGGACCAAGGAATTTGTTTCTGGTAGGCCCATAAAGATTACAGTAACCCTTCTAATAGGAGGGTAGGTGTTTCTGTATCTGTGCTTGCCTACTATGATTGATGTGCTTTTCTGCTACTTTTCATGACCTAAGTATTCCCTGATGTATGTCGTTTTTGCCTGGCGTGGTCCAGAATAACAAATACTATTTAAGTAATAGCATTGGATGCACAGTATTTATGATTCATGTCATTTTGGTCTTAATTATGTGCAGTATACTATATGCATTTTTTGTATAATACCATGTGGAGTCTCTTTTGTGGCGTATTCATTGTGTTGTTGTGCGAGTGTGTTGCACAAATGCTCTATACATTGCCTCTGATGATAAGCCTGACTGCTCTGCACTAAACTACCAGAAGGTGAGCACAGGTTATACTTGGTGTGTAACTTACTTGCCCTGACTAGAGTGGTGGGTTCTGCCTGGCTTAAGTGCACACACTAGCCAACCTAAAACTCAAATTCTAACAACCTGTGTGAGAAATTGGGCTGTTGGTTGAGGGGGGTGAAACCCTGCTCAATCACCAGCCACAAGCATTGTTAGGGAAAACCACAAAGGTCACTAAACTTTACTGTCCTTAACCATCTGGTAGCTTGGTACAAAAGCAGTCAGGCTTAACTTAGAGGAAATGTACAAAGTATTTATGCAGCACACAAACAGTAATAAAGTGAAAACAAAACACAAGAAAAATCCCACACCAATCTAAAAATATAGAGTAGATTTTAATCAATTATTTCACACCAAAATGACAAAGATCTAATCAGAAGATCAAGAGTTATACATTTTTAAAGCTTTTAGTGAAATCTTGTGCCTAAAAGATCAAAGCGCCAACCACAGACTTCTAGTTGCGAGAGACCGGTGCAACGTCGAAAGTTATGGCTGACCATGATGGAAAGCAGTTCGGATACACAAAGTGGATTTGACCCGGTGTTCGCTTACCTTTGGACTTATAAGAAATTCTGAAGAAAAATGTCTTAGAAGGTAAAGTTCAATGGGGAAAGGTAACCACTAGTGTCCGATGAGGAGGCATCGTCGTCGGGGAGCTGCTGGACGATATCTTTGTCAGCCTCAGTTTCAAAAAGTGTGAATCCAGTAGTTTGAAGAGGAAATCTTGGTCATGACAGCTTCCATAATACAAAAGAGTATCTGAAAAAAATGAGAAGATACAAAAGTTCAACCACTCAAAGGGAAATGTAACGATTCTCTTTAGTAAAATGGATGAAAAGTCTACTATCAAGCCATCCAAATGAGGGTTTGTAAAGTTATGGTGCTGAGTTGTAAAGCCAAGGGGATTGAACTGAGAGAATCTACAGTGCCATCACTCTGGAGTGTGGAGGGAAGCCAGATAAAAGACTAGGATGAGTAGGTGTGATGAAGATGTTAAAGCTGGAGTTGTTAATGTCATTGTGTAAAAAGAACCAGACAACTATTCATCTTTACAGGGTGATGATGAGAAGTCTGTGCAGAGGACAGGCTAAATCAACAACATCTCCACCCTTGGATTACAAAAAGTAGAGGAAGATGTTAATCTACACCACTCTACTGAACATAAGTGTGCTTCGTATAATGCACATCGATGTTCTGACTGACATGAAATGCCCGGCTTGCTGGTGTCTTAATTTCAGGTACAGGGTAAAGTTGTGAGGAATCAGGTACAGGGAAAAGTTATGAGAAGCCATTAATATTATTGCCCTCAAGGTATCTGCATGAGCTCTTCTTGAGAGGCTTGTTGGGAATTTAGCCTCACAAGCTCTCCAGGAGAGGTTTTTTCAAGATACAGTGCATGTTAGAAGCCCTGCGTGGGCTTTCAAAGCATGTCAACAACATCCAACATTTCTATCACAGGCAGTTGATTCCTGGCTACTGTGTGTTACGGCGTGTCTCTCTCCGCACGCATAAAAGTGTCAGTGTAGTCAGTGTAAGAAACAAAAGAAGTTTGGAGTACACTACTATAAAACTGTGCTTGAAGGAGAGCAGTACTCACATTTACTAGCATTTGAATACTGACAGAGTCTGATCCGCTGCTTCCTCTTTAGAGGAAGGTCCTTGGCAACTGTCAAATATAAAAAATAGAAAAGGGACTACACAAGTTCTGCATCATTGTCTATTATTGTACATTGTCATTGTAGTTTATTATATTAACTTGTATTACATTTTTATTATTTTAGATTATTATTTTAAATTTCCTTTACAGGTAGCATGGCAGACCAAAGCATGGCATATCCTCCACTATTCTTACCAAATACTGGTGATCCCCCACTAGGGAGTTGGAAGCAGTAGAAGAAATTATTTTTAATGTATTTCTTAGCTACTAGAGGTGATAAATATGCTCTGGTTAGGAGACAGGCCATACTTTGTCATCCTTTGGGAGTTGAGTGTAGAAGACTATATGATGACTTACCTGAAATATCTCTTGGAATGGGCGATAGAGAACCAAATAATGTGTATGAAATTCCAAAAACCAATGTTGTCCTTGAATGCCACAATTTGTTTTCTAGAACACAAAGAGCTGATCCTGTCAATTTGAACAAGATCATTGATAGTAGATCAAATCATAAGATGCACGAACAATAAGAAAGTAAAAGAAAATTGTTGGACCTGGCCCTTTTTGCAGGGATCTCCCCAAAGTTTTTGCCTTGCTCCTGTTGTGATTGCAATGATTTTAAGTAATCAAGCAATAAAGATTATTACTTACTTACTTCCTGTATTTTTCTGACCTTATTTTTGTTGGCTTTAGGTCTCTGGGCACTTTACCACTGCTAAGCAGTGCTAAAGTGTATGCACTCTCTCTTTTAGACATGGTATGATTGGTTTGCACCAGTTTGGCATATTTAATATACTTATAAGTCTCTTGTACCATTGTATCGCATATACCCAGGGCCTGTAAATTAAATGATACTAGTAGGCCTGCAGTGCTGCTTGCACCATCCACAGATGTAGCCTTTCAAACCTGTCTCAGGCCTGCCACTGCCGGGCCTACGTTTGCAGTTTATTGACTTAGCATTTAAAACTACTTGCCAAGCCTTAAACTCCCCTTTTACTATATAGGCCACCTCTAAGGTAAGCCCTAGGTAGCCCTATGGCAGGGTGCTGTGTAAGTAGAAGGTAGGACATGTGCCTTTTTTGTGTGCCATGTGCTGGTAGTGACAAACACCCTATTTTGTTGGCCTTTGCATCTATCTGCATACTGATAGTCTTCCTGGGCTAGGAGAGAGGGAGGTGGGGTGCACTTACATTTGTGTAGGCTGTGTCCTGCCCTTACACAAAGGGCTTTTTTACCCCCTACAGTGCGCCTGGAGCCAGAGCTAGGATTGAAAGAGAGTGTTGCGCTCTTGTAAGGTTTCTTTTGAAGTCCCCCCTAGATCAAAGGCATTTTGAGTATAAGTACAGGGGCTATGGGCCCATGATTTTAGAGCACTTTTTGAACTGGGACTTAACTTCTGTCAGAAGGATTGCTGCACTGCTCAAAGGACTCATCTGGACGGCTCTTCTGCTGTTGCCCTGCTGCCTACTGCCTTCCACTAGCTGGGTGGCATAAAGGACTCACTGGATTGCTTTTCTGCTTGTTGCCCTGCTGCCAGCTACTCCCTGACTTTGTTCTGCCATGGCGCTGTGGTGCTGCCAAGAGGAACCGCCATGTGAACCCCTTGTCTGGTGTGTGCTGGCCTGCCCACCTGTTAGTTTACTAGAGAGACTGCCATCTTGCAAAAAGAACTCTTGTGCTGGTCGGCTGCCTGCCCTGCTTTGCACCCAAGTATTCTCCCAGGAGTGCACTGCGTTGTGAGTGCTGTGCACAACTCCTGGCTTCTTCTTACAAACAGCACATGGTGAATGCTAGTTTATTGGCACCCTTTTAAACCTGACCAGGAAGGTGCAGGCCTTGTTGGAGGAAGTTCTTAAGGAACGCTAATATTGGCACCCCTTTTACTCTGCCCTAGCACTTGATATAAAAGAAACAGGCATGCAGAGCACTTCATACCACTCCCCATGCTAGGCTGTTTTCAGCATGTGGTTGCGGGTGTCTGGTGGTCCCCAAACAGTATGTGGAGAGCGCTGCACCTTCCTTGGTGCCAACCCAGAAAGATCCGCCGCAGCCACAAAAGAAGTTGCCGCCTCTGGTTTCCCTGGGGGTGAACTAGACTACCGGGTGTCTTGATCAGTGGGGAGGACCCCATGCAACACCCTGTTCTAGGCTGTAACCCCCCTGGCACAAGCAGGTGCTGGGTTGAGTCGAGTCATGGCTCAGAACCCCAGCAGCAGTGTGAGGTTGCCAGGATATAGCAAAGGAGGGTACCTGAACTGTGCTGATGGCTTCGCGCTGAGTGGGCCACAGAAATCTCATGTGTGGGAATAGAAATGTTTCCGTTTTACTTGCTTGTGCATTATTCTATGTAAGTTAGCTTTCGCTGCACCATTTTATGTTTGGCCGCCATTTTGAATCATGTTCGAAACTGCCCCTCGCCTTCTCGAGGAACGGGTTGTGGTAAGTTTTGTTTCTCAAAGGTTGGGCATTGTTTTGCTAATAAATACACTGTTTTTATTAGCGCATACCTTTCTCACTAGATAGAGGTTTTCTCCCACTAGTCTAGTGGCGGGCATGGACAGAACGACCTTGAGTAGGAGATAATGTGTGCCCGGCCTCAGAATCGAAACCTATCTTTCTGTACTCCTTTGTTTAACTGCATCTGCTTGGAAAATTCCATTGTGGGCATGCCTTCATTGGTTCTGGAATGTACATAATGTATCGTTATGCTTGCTGATGTCAGTCCCTCTCTGCAGCACTCCTAAGAGACCGGGCTCCGCTCGAGCGTATTTGAATAAACATATATTGGTTTGTATTCTCTACTGTCTGACCAACTCTTGATTTGCATGGAAGGCTGAGAGGTGGTCACTAGTGACCCGGGTGACCCTAATCGGGTCACTTCCTTCAGTTGGCGCCCGAACAGGGACTCCTTCGGGTGAGTGACCCATCCCCTTCCGCGGACGGGTGGGGAGGTCGAGGCTATTGTCGGGTCAGACGGACGGATCAGGGATCCCTGAATGAGAGAGTTCCTGTACTCGCAGCTGCCCCTTCTGTCCCCAAGGACGGTGCCTCACCCAGTGGTCATCCCGACTGGAGTCCTGAACGGTGAAACCCTTGGATTTGATCGTTTGGTCTGAAGAGTCGGCAGTGGAGAATAAATTCGCTTTGACCTGCATACATCAGGTGAGTTTGTTTTGGTTCTTTGTAGATATGGTACCATTTTGGTTTGTATTTGGTACTGTCTAAGGGCCGTCTTTGGGATAAAGCGTTTTCAAATGTTTTGCTAGGCATAGAATAGTGAATTTGTTTTCTTTGAAAATGCCTGGAATAAGTTGTTATATGGCCATTAGGGTCATTGTCGACATAGCTAAGTTGGCATGAGCACGGCTGCCATGATGCTGCTTTTGCGCACGTTACTACATGACTTTGTTTTGCAAGACTCTGTTTGTGCCTTTCACATGAGAACTGTCTGCTTTCTGCGTTCTCTGCCTGTTCTTGGAGTTTAGTCTGAACACGATGTGCAAGGTCGATAAACAATGCCCCTTGTTATTCTGTTCTGGTCAGTCCCTAGCATCTAGACAAAACATGCTATCACAGCTGCGCTACTGGAAACTCCTGCTTTGATATTACAGGGAGGCATGTTGTTCTGACACTCACTTGGAGAGGGTCCTTTCCAGGGAGATGAGCTATGCAGTTCCTATGATGTAAAGCTTCCATCTAGGCACTAAGGTAGGGGTCTGCTGACAAAGCCCAGAGATCTTCTTTTATATAATAGACACCTTACCAAGGGGAGGGTGGTTAGGCCTTATAGTCCTTTTTCCAATGTCTATATATAATGACATCCCCCTTTATATTCTATGGAATTGTAACAATGTTCATTGTTCTAAGTTTATGCATTTCGCTGCTGGTAGTGGCTCGTATACTGCATTATAGAGCACAATAGTTAAAATAAACATTTTGAACTATAACCGTGACTCTGACCATTCTTATTGTGGACAAGTACGAGTGAGCGAGTGAAAGGGTATGTCTTGCTACCGCGATTCCTGAGAGAGTTGGGAGTGTTGTGTTCTGGGTTGTCTAATCATTTGTAGCTTCGTGGTTTTGGAGGAGAATGAATGAGACACAATAGCTAGTCGGTTTTGGGATTTTGGGTACTAAGGTGGTAGGTTGATACACCCCTATACACCGAGGTCCTGTTTTCCTGCATATAGTTCTGTGCAGGTGCAGAATCCCCGCAACAAAGTGCTGTTGCTGTTGTTCTGCAGATGCTAGATTGGAAGAAGCTCAGCCGGCGCCTCCGGAAGGCACTCCTAATTTTGATATGTATGTGAAACATGGTCTTGGCCCTATTATGTTTAGTACATTATGGCACAAATATACGAGGGACAATGCCGAGTTGAAGTGGCCGTTGACGGGTACTTTTGATGAACAAAAAATTGGGTTTTTACAAGAAAAATTGTTTGCGAAGCGAAGTAGGCAGTCTATGTTTGATTATCTTCGAACGTGGCAAAAGGAGGCTAAACAGAGCCGATTAAAGATGTAAAAGGAGGCGCGAGAGGGAAGAATGCAAGCATTGACTCAGAAAGCTGTAGCACATGATAGAAGAGAAACAAGAGATAGGAATTGAACGTGAAAATAGGAGGCTTCAATTACACATTGATAAATCTTATGTAGCCCAAGAAGAAAATGATACTTTTGTGGAGGAATTATTAGATAGTCGACCCCCACCTCCGTACGCCCCACAAAAGCCCTCACAGCTGCCTGTTACTGTTGCTTTTACTGTCTCTGTTCCTGTATCTACTGCTGCTTTTTCGACAGCCATGGCATTGGCTCCTTCTCCTTTTTCTCTTCCTCCTGCTTCCTTACCGTCCGCAGCAACTGTGACTGTTAGCACCCCCCTCACGCCCATTGTTTCAGCATCCTTCTCGCCAGCTTTTTCCCCTGTGACGCAACCATCAGCATCACTGATATCTGTCACTCCAGTTGCCTCTCCTTCCCTGGTTTTTCATCCCCCGGTTTCCTTGAGTGATGGGACGCCAGTGCACGGGTTTGGAGACGGAGATTGGACAAAGTTTAAAGAGCGCATGGGTCCGTATGTGCGATCTGAAGTGGGAGATGCAGAGAAAAAGGTAGTGGCTAACCAGGCTGTGCAGTGGGCCCGAAACCCCGTTTACAGTGTGGAAGATGTGTGGAATGTGATGAAAGATTACGAGCCTTTTGTACAACAGCATGCCCTTAAGCATATGTCTGCTACTCTGATTGGTCTTTGGGAGCAGTGTTTCAAAGATGTTTCAAAGATGCGGCACCACAGATTTTATATGATATTAAAGATCGTGTATATGTCAGTAATATGGGGCCTGATCACGTTTTTGGCAGTATTATGACATTGATTGCTTACCGGGGTAGACTACTTGAGAAGAGCCCCACTCCAGTATCTCAGTTCCCGATGCGGGAGGTTCATCCTATATATCACCCCGAAATACCGGAGCTAACGGATCAGCATGGTATTGTCACTAGACCAGGTGTGGCGGCCCATTTCCCAGAACAATGAGTTTATACTTTATGGAAAAGAAGTGAAGTTTTGTCTCTTAAGACTCAGTTACCTGATCCTAGGAAAAATCCTACTGCATATTATAAAGAATTGACTGAAGCGTCCTCTTCAACAGTAATGACGCTTGCGGATATTGAAATGTTCTTTGGTTTACTGGTTCTGGTTGATATTTGGAGGCAGGTGCACACACAAGATCATGTAGCGGAACTGGGTGGTACATGGGATCAAATTAAAGTATGGGATCAGGAGCGGAAGCCTGGCGATAAACCTAAGGCAGAGATACTTGCCCTGCCAGGCCGCATTATCACGTATATGCATTCTCTTATTCCGCCGAGAAAGGTGGATTGGGACAAGTTAATGGCTTGTCGCCAGAAGAAAGATAAGAGTGTGTCTGATTTTCTCACTCGGTTTGAAGATGTGTTTCTGTATTATAGTGGACAGGATTTGTCTATTGAGGGAGGTGTCCGGTTGTTTGTTAATAGATTTGTTTCCAATTTTCTTCCCGCGATTGCGACTCGATTGCGGGCTTCCAAAAGCACTTGGTCCACCTCTTCCCCTTCTGTTATTTTGAATATGGCACACTATTATGAGCGTAGGGAAAATGAGGATAAGGAGAGGACAGAGAAGAAGCACAAGGATTTGAAGACAAAGGTGTTGTTGCAGCAGGTTTCTAGAGGTAATGGTAGAGGACGTGGTGGTTTGGCCTGACAGCTTCCACGCACTAGCAGGCAGCCGAATACTACGCCTTTAGGGCTGAATCAATGTGCGTATTTTAAAGAGGAGGGACACTGGCATAGCGAGTGTCCCGTGTTGTTGCAGAAGGTGGCAGTCCCTAGAGGACGAGGTTCTCGTGAACAGGGTCGGGAGCTGGTGGGGCAGACAGGGCTCCAAATGCTGCAGCCTCACAGGGTCGTTCTGATAATAATTACTTTGATGACCCTCGGGGCGGACAGTATTATCATGATGATTATGACACAGATGAGGTGACAGGAATGTCTTACAGCTAGGACAGCCAGGGACAGAGTGAGGGACCAGTTTCCATACCTGTAGACCAATGCGGTCCTTATGTTACTGCAGATTTGAATAGCTCGGCTAAGGAATTTTTGGAGGCTACAGATGCAACAAACAGTTCTATTTCTCGTTCTTTGGTCCCTGGGGCGGCTCTGTCTGGCCATTATAATATTTCCATAGGTTTCTCTGGTGTACCGGTTGTGAGCCCCATTTCAAGACCTCTTGCATTGACTATTGGTCCTTTCACCGTGGGTTCGCCATTCTTATTGACATCTAATTGTGGGGAGAATTTGATGGGTTTGGATTTGTTGAAGAAATTACATGCTACGATTTATTGCTCCCCGGCAGGTGTTTACATGACAATCAGTCCGGATGTCGCACGCGCTAAACAGTATCTGTCCAAAGATGCGCCCCTTCCTGCTGAGTTTAAAGATTTGCCACCCACTTTGTGGGCAACAGGTGACACAGATGTGGGCCTGTTACAAATTTCCCATGTTTCGATCCAGGTTAAAGATAATGCTATTTTGCCTCGTATCCCTCAGTATAAAATACTGCAGGCAGGTGAGCGAGCTTTATTGAAAATTGTACAGGATTTGATTGAGAAAGGAGTGCCTGAGGAGACGACTACTAATATTTGTAATAGCCCTATTCTCCCCATTCTAAAACGGACACCTTTGGGTTCCCCTGATGATCATGCAGATGTTTATCGTTTTGTGATTGATTTGCGCGAAGTTAATAAAATAGTAATTCCCCAGTTTCCTGTGGTCCCCGACATTACTACTCTTTTAACAATGATTCCTTCTACTGCCAAATTCTTCTCTGTCATCGATTTGAAAAATGCATTTTTCAGTGTGCCTATCCATCCAGATAGCAGGTATTTGTTCGGTTTTACACTAGCTGGCAGAAGTTTTAGATTCTGTCGAGCTCCTCAGGGCTATACTGAGAGTCCAAGTATCTATAGTCAAGCTTCACAGAGCCAATTGGATTAGTTCCTACAGGTAATGTATTGGTTCAGTATGTTGACGATCTCCTCATCGCTTTTGACACAGAACAAGGTTACAGTTAAATTGTTGTTGCATTTGGCACAGCACAGACATAAAGTGTCCCTTTCCAAATTTCAGTATTGTCAACAGGAGGTCACCTTTTTAGGTCACCTACTGTTTGTTGAAGGAGGGTAGGAGATTGACTCCTGAGCGCATCAGTACCATTGTTAAAATGCCCATCCCACAGACTCAGAAAGATGTGCGTGCTTTTATAGGTATCACTTCCTATTGTCGGCAGTGGATACCTGGCTACTCGTTACTAATAAAACCCCTGCTTGTCCTAACACTAAAAGATGTGCATGAGCCTCTGCCTTGGACGCCTGACTGTCAGCAGTCTTTTGAGCATTTGAAAACTGTGCTTTGTTCGGCTCCAGTACTCGACACTCCAGACTATACTCAACCATTTGAGTTGTACGTTCATGAGATGGCTGGTTGCGCGCTTTCTGTTTTAGCACAAAAATTTGGAGATAAGCAACGGCTGTGTGCTTATTCTCTGCTGTTCTTGACCCTGTCGCAAGAGCCCTCCCGGGCAGTCTAAGAGCGGTCGCGGCTGTGGCTGTCTCCACATGACAATCGGCTGGACTCGTACTTGATACTGACCTCACAGTCATGGTACCCCATGCTGTGGATACACTTTTGAATAAGACAAAGACACAGCACCTCACCAGTGCACGTCTAACTGGCTATGAATTGACCTTGTTTGCCAAACACATTACGATTAAAAGATGTGCCACTCTGAACCCAGCCACGCTACTACCCCTCCCTTCTAAAAATGATGAAAATGAGAAACATGATTGTATCTTCCGGATGGAAGAAGAGACGAAAGGACGGGTAGACTTGACTGATGTTCCCTTATCTGACCCACAAAGGGAATTATATGTTGATGGCTCTTGTTTCAAATTACCAGATGGCACTACAACTACTGCTTATGCTATCACTACATTGCGTACAGTCGTAGAGACATCACAAGTCCCTGAACAGTCAGCTCAAGCAGCTGAGTTAGCTGCCCTTATTCAAGCTTGTGAATTAAGCGAGGGACTGGTTGTCAACATTTATACTGACAGCCAGTATGCCTTCGGGGGTCGCGCACAATTTTGGGCGACTCTGGGCTGAGAGAGTGTTCCTTACTTCCCATGGTACAAAGATCCAACATGGTCACCTTATATTGAGGCTTTTCTCTGCGTTGACGCTCCCTAAGAAGTTGGCAATAGTGAAGTGTAGCGCCCATAGGAAAATTACTGATGATGTAGGGAGGGGGAATGCTTTTGCTGATCAGACAGCTAAGGAATTGGCACAGACTAAAATGAAGAAAATGTTTGTAGCAGGTCCCGCTAGGTGGGTACCTGAAGTTACCATGTTTGAGGATACTCTTGAGAATGTGAAAGAAATACAGAGTGAGGCTACAATAGAAGAATTAGCAGTGTGACAAGAAAGTACAGCACAATTGAACGATGAGGGATGTTGGATTGATAAGCCAGGAAAGCAGAGATGGATGTTGCCAGATGCATATGTTCTCCCTCTAGTCACCATGGCCATGGCCCAGCCCATATCAGCGCTAAAGGTATTTGCAAGTTGTTAGACCCTGTATGGCAAAATGACAACATTTCAAAAACAGCTGCACATTTAGTGAAATACTGTATGGTGTGCATGATGCACAATCCTGGAAAGGGTACCCCTACACCACTCGGTTTGCACCACCTACTTTCCCCTTTGAGGTCCTTCAGATGGACTACATAGAGCTAGACAGGTATAATAATTTGAAGTATGCGTTGGTGTTTGTCTGTGCATTTAGTAAATGGGTTGAGGCTTATCCTACCAAAGACAATACAGCTGTTACGAGTGCAAAGGTACTCCTGAAGGAGTTCTTTCCTCGTTTCGTCTTGCCCCGTTTGATTTGGAGTGATAAAGGAAGTCATTTTATTGCCAAGGTCATTCAGCTAATTTGCGATGGTTTGCACATAAAACAGAAGTTTCATGCTGCAAATCACCCACAGCCAGCAGGATTGGTTGGGAAGTAGAATGGTACTCTAGAACTGAAATTGGCGAAGATTCAGGAGACAACAGGGTTACAATGGCCAGATGCTCTACCATTAGCTCTTTTGTCGACAAGAACAACAGCACATTCTAGAACAGGATTGTCACCGTACGAGGTCGTGTTTGGACACCCGGCAAATGTCTGGGGTGTCCCGCGACCTCGTCGGTTCTCTGATATTGAGTAACCCTTGTTAATTGACTACCTGTACCTGCTAACTAAAAATATGCAAAAACAACAATTGATGAACGGAATACAGATCAATGTCATACATTCACCCCAGTACAGAGATCTGGGCCTAAATCCATCATTTTTTTGCTCACCATGCCATTCCAGTTTGAACCCAGCCATATGCAAATCAGGCTTGACCCTGTGCCCCATGGGAACAGTCCAGCCCGAACTGCCAGGCCAGGTCCTCCCTGGACTGGAAACAAGCATCCTAGGACTGGTTTCGGGGTTTCACCCCTCATCAGTCAGGATAGCTTGGCTCCAGTGGCATGGAGAGCACGGTGCCCATGTCTGGGCATACCCGTCCCACTTTGCCACTGGATTCAAGCTAGCCTGGCTGATGAGGGCTGTTAGCCCGAAACCGGTCCCGGGATGCTTGTTTCCGGTCCAGGGAAGACATGGCTTGGCAGTTCGGTCTGGACTGTTCCCATGAGGCACAGGGTCAAGACTGATTTGCATATAGCTGTGTCTGAACTGGGGTGGCAAAGTGAGCTAAAGAACGATGATGAATTCACCCCAGATCTGTGACTTGGGGTGAGTGTCTGAAAAGTTTCGGCCCTCCGTCCATCATCTCCTTGTGTTTGCTTTGTTCGCCCTAAGTTGGCAGGGTATACCCAGACGTGGGTCCCTTGCTCACTTTGCCACTGGATTCAAGATAGCCTGGCTGATGAGGGCTGTTAGCCCCAAACCGGTCCCAGGATGCTTGTTTCCGGTCCAGGGAAGACATGGCTTGGCAGTTCGGTCTGGACTGTTCCCATGAGGCACAGGGTCAAGACTGATTTGCATATAGCTGTGTCTGATCTGGGGTGGCAAAGTGAGCTAAAGAACGATGATGGATTCAACCCAGATCTGTGACTGGGGGTGAGTGTCTGAAAAGTTTCGGCGCTCCATCCATCTTTTCCTTGTGTTTGCTTTGTTCGCCCTAAGTTGGCAGGGTATGCCCAGACCTGGGTCCCTTGCTCACTTTGCCACTGGATTCAAGCTAGCCTGGCTGATGAGGGCTGTTAGCCCGAAACCGGTCCCAGGATGCTTGTTTCCGGTCCGGGGAAGACATGGCTTGGCAGTTCGTTCTGGACTGTTCCCATGAGGCACAGGGTCAAGACTGATTTGCATATAGCTGTGTCTGAACTGGGGTGGCAAAGTGAGCTAAAGAACGATGATGGATTCAACCCAGATCTGTGACTGGGGGTGAGTGTCTGAAAGGTTTCGGCCCTCCGTCCATCATCTCCTTGTGTTTGCTTTGTTCGCCCTAAGTTGACAGGGTATACCCAGACGTGGGTCCATTGCTCACTTTGCCACTGGATTCGAGCTAGCCTTGCTGATGAGGGCTGTTAGCCTGAAACCGGTCCCAGGATGCTTGTTTCCGGTCCAGGGAAGAAATGGCTTGGCAGTTTGGTCTGGACTGTTCCCATGAGGCACAGGGTCAAGACTGATTTGCATTTAGCTGTGTCTGAACTGGGTTGGCAAAGTGAGCTAAAGAACGATGATGGATTCAACCCAGATCTGTGACTGGGGGTGAGTGTCTGAAAAGTTTCGGCGCTCCGTCCATCATCTCCTTGTGTTTCCTTTGTTCGCCCTAAGTTGGCAGGGTATACCCAGACGTGGGTCCCTTGCTCACTTTGCCACTGGATTCAAGCTAGCCTGGCTGATGAGGGCTGTTAGCCCCAAACCGGTCCCTGGATGCTTGTTTCCGGTCCAGGGAAGACATGGCTTGGCAGTTCGGTCTGGACTGTTCCCATGAGGCACAGGGTCAAGACTGATTTGAATATATCTGTGTCTGAACTGGGGTGGCACAGTGAGCTAAAGAACGATGATGGATTCAACCCAGATCTGTGATTGGGGGTGAGTGTCTGAAAAGTTTCGGCGCTCCATCCATCTTCTCCTTGTGTTTGCTTTGTTCACCCTAAGTTGGCACGGTATGCCCAGACGTGGGTCCCTTGCGCACTTTGCCACTGGATTCAAGCTAGCCTGGCTGATGAGGGCTGTTAGACTGAAACCGGTCCCAGGATGCTTGTTTCCGGTCCAGGGAAGACATGGCTTGGCAGTTTGGTCTGGACTGTTCCCATGAGGCACAGGGTCAAGACTGATTTGCATATAGCTGTGTCTGAACTGGGGTGGCAAAGTGAGCTAAAGAACGATGATGGATTCAACCCAGATCTGTGACTGGGGGTGAGTGTCTGAAAAGTTTCTGCGCTCAGTCCATCATCTCCTTGTGTTTGCTTTGTTCGCCCTAAGTTGGCAGGGTATGACCAGACATGGGTCCCTTGCTCACTTTGCCACTGGATTCAAGCTAGCCTGGCTGATGAGGGCTGTTAGCCCGAAACCGGTCCCAGGATGCTTGTTTCCGGTCCAGGGAAAACATGGCTTGGCAGTTCGGTCTGGACTGTTCCCATGAGGCATAGGGTCAAGACTGATTTGCATATAGCTGTGTCTGAACTGGGGTGGCGAAGTGAGCTAAAGAACGATGATGGATTCAATCCAGATCTGTGACTGGGGGTGAGTGTCTGAAAAGTTTCAGCGCTCCGTCCATCATCTCCTTGTGTTTGCTTTGTTCGCCTTAAGTTGGCAGGGTATGCCCAGACGTGGGTCCCTTGCTCACTTTGCCACTGGATTCAAGCTAGCCTGGCTGATGAGGGCTGTTAGCCCGAAACCGGTCCCAGGATGCTTGTTTCCGGTCCAGGGAAGACATGGCTTGGCAGTTCGGGCTGGACTGTTCCTATGAGGCACAGGGTCAAGACTGATTTGCATATAGCTGTGTCTGAACTGGGGTGGCGAAGTGAGCTAAAAAACGATGATGGATTCAACCCAGATCTGTGACTGGGGGTGAGTGTCTGAAAAGCTTCAGCGCTCCGTCCATCATCTCCTTGTGTTTTCTTTGTTCGCCCTAAGTTGGCAGGGTATGCCCAGACGTGGGTCCCTTGCTCACTTTGCCACTGGATTCAAGCTATCCTGGATGATGAGGGCTGTTAGCCCGAAACCGGTCCCAGGATGCTTTTTTCTGGTCCAGGGAAGACATGGCTTGGCAGTTCAGGCTGGACTGTTCCCATGAGGCACAGGGTCAAGACTGATTTGCATATAGCTGTGTCTGAACTGGGGTGGCGAAGTGAGCTAAAGAACGATGATGGATTCAACCCAGATCTGTGACTGGGGGTGAGTGTCTGAAAAGTTTCTGCGCTCCGTCCATCATCTCCTTGTGTTTGCTTTGTTCGCCCAAAGTTGGCAGGGTATGCCCAGACGTGGGTCCCTTGATCACTTTGCCACTGGATTCAAGCTAGCCTGGCTGATGAGGGCTGTTAGCCTGAAACCGGTACCAGGATGCTTGTTTCCGGTCCAGGGAAGACATGGCTTGGCAGTTCGGACTGGACTGTTCCCATGAGGCACAGGGTCAAGACTGATTTGCATATAGCTGTGTCTGAACTGGGGTGGCGAAGTGAGCTAAAGAACCATGATGGATTCAACCCAGATCTGTGACTGGGGGTGAGTGTCTCAAAAGTTTCAGTGCTTCGTCCCTCATCTCCTTGTGTTTGCTCACTTTCTCAAAGTGGCATTTTCAAACACACAATATAAGAATCATCTTTACTAAAAGATGTATCTTTACATTCTGAATTCAGGAAGCCTAAACTCCATTTCTCTATCTTGTCCCCATGAAAACATAAGCTTGGAAGATGTTACAAAGCAACTCCCATGTTAACCTATGAGACAGATAGCCTTGCAATAGTGAAAAACGAATTGCCCAGTATTTCACTATCAGGACATGTAACACACACCAGTACATGTCCTAACTTTCACATACATTGCACCCTGCCCATGGCGGTATCTTGGTTGTACCTGAGGGGTGTCTTACATGAAAGAAAAGGGAAGGTTAGGGCCTGGCAAGTGGGTGCACTTGCCAGTTCGACATGGCAGTTAAAAACTGCGCACAGACACTGCAGTGACAGGGCTGAGAACCCCTTTGAAAGGTTACTGGTGTGGGTGACACAATCAGTGCTGCAGGCCCACTAGTAGCATTTGATTTGCAGGCCCTGGCCACACATGTACACATTACTAGGGACTTAGTAGTAAATCAAATAAGCCAATCATGGAAACACCAACCCATACACAATTTACTTGGAGAGCATATGCACTTTAGCACTGAATAGCAGTGGTAAAGTTCCCAGAGTCATAAAACCAACAAAAACAAGGTCAAAAACAGGAGGCCAAAAAGCAAAAGGTCTGGTGGTGAACCCGCTGAAAAAGCCAAGTCTAACAGAGATATAGTGAAAGAGGTGGAAGATGCTGTTAACAAAAAAGAAGGAAACGATAAAGACAACAAATCTAGTGAAATCCAAGAATGACAAGGGATAACACTTTTAGAGAGATAAAATATTTTTGATGTGGATCTGCTGGGCATATTGCTTCCAGCACAAGCTGTGTAGCTAGTAATGTAATGTGTAGAAACTGAGGAAAGAGAGTACATTTTGCAAAAGTTTGCAAGACAAGGGTTGCTAGCAAAAAGATACAGGAAGTTGATGATGCCTGTGAGAACAAACAGGAAATAATTTTAACAATAGATGAAAGGCCGGAAGGTATAATAAAGAATGGTGAATAGTAAGGTATAATTGTGTCAGAGATATGCAAAGTGAAATCAGAAAGCATGGATGCATAGGAAAAACCTGTATTTATAGTTGATAAAATGACAAGAACACTGGTAGATTTTGGAAGTTTTTACACACTTCTCTCAAACAAAATATATGAAGAAAATTGGGCAGGAAGTAGTCATCCACTACTTGGCGCTCAGACATTAAAGCTGTTGGGTATGCAGGAAAAAGAATAGAACTTTTAGGAATGTAATGGATGACAACTAAGTTAAAAAATGAGGCTGTGAATGGGCGAGTGCATGTGAACAATTATGGATCGGACTTATTGGGGTTGAGTCAGCAGAAAGATTTGAATTTTTTCATAAATCCAAACACTAAAGAACCAGAAATGGTGAAAGAAAGAGTAAAGATTGAAGAAGTGACAGAATGTCATGAAAATTATGTAATGGTAGAATATCCCAGTGTATTTACGGATGAAGTGGGTGTATTGAAGGGCTTTTCTCACAGAATAATATTAAAACAGCATGCTAAACCAGTAGTCCACAAATTGAGGAATATTCTGAATATGTTGAAAGAACTATTACACCAAGAATTAGATAACTTACGGCAAGAAATAATTGAGCCTACTGAGGCATCAAAATAATTTGGTGCCTGTGGTGGTAGCACCGAAGGAGGGAGGAAAAATTAGACTATGTATTGACTTGCGTGATTTTTAAATAGAAATATATGGGTGGACAGACATCCCCTTCCAAATATATCGGAAATGTTAGCAACTATGGGGAGTGGGTGTTTGTTTAGTGTACCGGGTATGTCCACTGCCTATCACCTGGTTAAAGACTTGAGGCATTTAACATCATTTGTGACACCTTTGGGATCTTTCGATTACAAGAAAATGCTGTTTGGACTAGCTTCGGCCTCCGCAGCGGTCCAGAGAATAATGAAGAATATTTTTGGGGACATAAAACTGGTGTTATGTTTTCAAGATAATATACTTATCATAGGAAACAGTGAAGCTGAACATGACAAAATATTTGAAGGGGTGATGGAATGCTTTGAGAAACACAGTTTGACAACTAAGATAGAAATGTGTCAGTTGAGAAGGAAGGAGGCAACCTATTTGGGACATGAGTTAATGGCTAAAGGAATAAAGGCATCAAACTAAACAGGAGCATAGCACGAGCAGTAGAAATGGCACCAAGACCATCCAACAAAGACGAACGGGAAATCATTCCTTGGTCTTGCTGAATATTGTTTGAACTATGTGAAGAACTTTGCTGAATCAGTAGACCTCCTAAAACTGATTATGAAGAAGAATGCTATATTTGTGTGCAGTATTGAATGTGACAAGGCATTCGAGATGGTCAAAAAGAGCATAATTCAGGCATCTACGTTAGGGTACATTTATTTGTCAGGGAAAACGTACATTGCCAGTGATGCCAGTAGTGTGGAGTTTGGTGCAGGTTTAATGCAAGCTGTAAAAGGAGAGGAACGCATATTAGGTTTTGCATATAGAAGATTACAAGGAGCGGAGCGCTCATATTTGTATTACAGAGGGAGGCCCTAGCTTGTTGTTGGGGAATCAATCATTTCAGATTTTATGTATGGGGCTTGCCTTTTAATGTCAGGACCGATCATAAACCTCTAACATATTTATTTAAAGGCGGAAGGGGATTGGAAGGAGGTGTCACTACACGTATTTCAAGGTGGATGTTGTCAGTGTTGGACTACAACTTTAATGTGGTATATGTAAAGGAAGTAAAAACGTAATTGTAGATTGTTTGCCGAGCATGCCGGTGAGTGGAGTAGAGATTGTTGAAGAGTAATGATGAGTGGGATTCTGCAAGGGAGAATGACTCTTTGATGAAAGAGGTGGAAGTAAAGGTGGTGCGAGGATGGGGTGATGAAAGAGTTTTGAATAAAGAGATGGGTGAATATTTTAAAGTGAAGGATCAACTGAGTATAACTGGTGGGAAATTAATAAGAAGAAATCAAATTGTACCTTTTAGTGGCGGTCGCAAGCAAATCATTACTATTGCGCATTAAGAGCATCCTGGGCTAAATATGACAAAGAGAAGGGGAAGACAGTAATTCTGGGGGCCTGGTATGGATGAGGATATTGACGAAATTGTGGAGAATTTTTTTGCGTGTGCTAAAAGTGATAAGACTAAGATTGTGAGACAACATCTATTGGAATGTACTAACTTTCCTCAGAGACTATGGGAAAGATTAGCAATCTATTTTCCTGGGCCTGTGGCAAAATTAGTGGCAACAAATAAATATGTTTTGGTACATGTGGACTTCTTTACGAGATGGTTTGTAGTGAGAACAATAGAACAGATAAACACAGTGAATGTCATTCAGTTTTTGGAAGAGGTCCTCATAAATGAAGTGGTACCAAAGACTATAGTGTCTGACAATGGTGTACAGTTTGACTCCAAGGAAATGACAAGTTATCTTACCAGAATGGGAATAGTTCATTAGAAAGAGGCTCTCTTTAGACCCCCAAGCCAATGGGTTAATAGAGAGAGTTAATCGCCTTGTAATGCAAAATATACAGCTCTCTGTAGCTAATAGACTTCCTTGGAAGAGAGAAATGAGAAAGATGATATGGGCACATAGAACGACTCCTCATTCTGTTGTGTGAAACAGAGAATGTTTGGGTTGATCGTGAGGAGGTAAAGAAGAGAGTCAGAGGAATGCATATGAAGAATAAGGAAGATTATAATAAAAAGAGGAATTTAAAAAAAACTCTGGGTGGAAAGTGGAAATTGGGTGGTTATAAGGAATAGAGGAATAGTCCACAAAGGTGATAGCAAGTATTCCTGTTCAGGTAAAGAAAGGTTAAAGGCAATTTACTGTTTTTGGATGATGGAACTCCTTGAAGTCTAGGTAGTGTGTGCAAAATTAACAAACCACAGGAAATTGGTATGTAAAATTGTTATATAATGTGTACAAAATCCATCAACAAATCTTTATGCATATTATTATGTATGCTATAAAATCAACAATTGAGTATGTGTAGCTTCCTACATTCCTATGTACCATCACCATCATGCATTCGTGATAGCACAGAGTTTGTACTAAAATGGGTAGAAGAAAACTATTTGATCACCAAGATGCCTCTGGTTTGTATACAAACATAATTGAAAAGATAACCCAATCAATACACATTGCAAAATTAAAATGCTGCCTCCCTTGCTAAAGTACAGTTTGAAGAATAATGTATTTCTGTTTCAACCGTCTATGGACCAGTTTCTGGCACTGCAATGGACACACACTTACATCCAAGCTATGCAACCAACTCATGGAATAGTGGGAAGAACAACTGGTGTGAATTACCACCAACACCGAGTATACTGAACATGTTAAAATGTGGCATCAGTATATCGATAATAAATTAATTATTTGGTCTGGGAGAAAACTACTCACCTTTAAATTCATAAAACTCCTGAATGAAAACAATTTACATCTGAGATTAGATGTCATATTGACAAAATACAGCAACATTTTTTGACTTGAATTTGAAAATAAAGGAAAACAAAATACAGACACCCTCTCTCACAAAGACCGGGGAATATTATACTTCAATCAAGAAGTGCATATCCTAACAATCTTAAATGAGTATCCAAGCAGATTTGAATCAAACAAAACTGCAGCACAAACGAGAACCACAACAAGGGGTTATCGCCACTGTAAAGTGATAACCGCTAGTCAAAAAGTAGATGCTAAAGAAAGTGGTATATAGAAGAAACTGATGCGTTCTCTCCAAATATGGAATTCACTATAGAATCTAGAAATATCAGAAAAGTGGTGAATAAGTACTTAAACATTCCACAAACCAATATTATCCTGAAATAATTAGTAGCAATCATCCATCATGTACATATACAAAATCACGTTCCTTGAAATATGCCTTAGTGTATAAACATTTAAGGAGTTATATAGGCATACGACTGGGCAGTTTCGTGACATGCAAGAAATGCAAAGTCTGTAGGAACAGCAGTAATACAAAATCATATAATGCTCCATGCCAAGCTAACTATATTTCTATCAAGGCATTTAACTCACAAAAAACTGTGTGTGACTGATGAGTGCCCTTGCAAAATGAAATATGAGATGTTGAACAACATTTTCATCTGAAACATGATGGGATCCCTGACATCTTCACTAACTATGAAATAGATATTGTGAGGCTGGACATCAGAGGAGGTGACAGAGAGCTAAGACGGTGCAAACTGGAATCTGAAAGCAATGATCATGATAGTCAGAACCCGAATGAAGAACTGAGTATCTAATTAATGCTGTATAGATCTGTATATGTCTTGATAGATACTGAGAGCCTGTAATTAACAGAAATCTCCTCTCTTTTACCTTCTTTTTCCTTCCTCTTTTGTTTATACATTTATACAAGTAAATAATTTGATTGCAAATGAAGAAAGCTGTGACTTATATATAGGGCCAAATTTACATGCAGAACAAGTAGACTGATAGTTATATTATAAAAACGAACAGTAAAGCCATCAGATTAGACATTATGCAGTTATTTAATAAGGTTTGCTCCCAAAAGGGCAAGATGGTGTTAATGGCAGGCTGCATCTCTCTCACCTTACTCTGGAGCCCAGAGCAAGGATGATAGGGTTGACCTTCCCGACAATCTCAGCACCGTTCTCTAGAGTGACTAAAGGATAGAAAGGAGATGCTACGCAGTGGTACCCAAAAGAGGCTCTGAAAGAAAGGAGCCTAGATGTAAAGATGGTATCTAATAGAGGAGAAAGCACAAAGCCTAAAAATCCTCTAAACAAAGCAAACAATACAACAGAATAAATAGGCAATTTAAAACAAGGAAAAAGCAAGCACAAAAACATCCTCCATGTAACTCAGAAAGAAGAAACAAGGGCCTGGAGTACAATGGGCATTGAACACAATGAAGACAGCATCAATCATTGCAATCCACAGAATAATCCAAAACAAGCCTTTATATTGTAGTTAGTATTGACAACCCCTGAAAACTCAGTCAGTCATCTGGTATTAGCATGCCCTATCCCATAGAAATAAATGCCACTTCCTAAACCAAAATAACACTTGTCATACAGACCTCCAACCACTAGATGTCCTCATTGATAAGCAATAGAGTACATTTTTCCCTATGTTCCACCATCTCCATGCGCAAAATCAAAGCTTGGAACAAATGGAGTATTCTCCTACCAAATGGCAATTAGGTATCTACAGCATGTCTTGCCCTGCTGCCATTTCAGTGGCTGCAACCCTTTATGAGAGCATGGTCCATTGCTCTGTGCCCACAGGTCTCATGCACACCAAAATTTGCAGCACACCACACTCTGTGGTGACCATGGAGCGTAACAGTATACCTCCCACAGAAGGTCCAGAAACCAATGAAGCAACGTCAAAATATACAAAGCCTTGGTTATGAAAGGACATATGGTTAGGAGAAAAAAAGTGATGAAGGTGGCAAGGAGCATGAATATTATCAGCAGGTTCCTAGGATTGATCACAAGCAATGTATCCTTTCTAATGTAGCAAAAAATAGGGACACCAATAATGTACTTGAAAAGTACATTCCAGCTTCATAAGAAGTAGTAGAGGAGGGGCGCTGATGATTGGCCAGCAAAAGGACCGTTAAGGACAAGTTTAATTTGGGAATTTTTCCAGTAAGGAGGAAGGCCCAATTGAACAGCAGAATAATGTATAATCTCAAAAGCAAACATTGAGATGACAGCCACACCTTGTCCCTAACCTTATATTCTGGGTATGCCATTCTTTTCCTATTAGCAATCTCTTACATCCGAACCTTGGAAGCTTCTAAATTACCTGATGAGTCCTTTTGTACTATTTGTACAGTAGAAATAAGTACATAAGCTGAATGAACTCACTTGTCATCTTGTATTTCAAAAGGCAAGAAATGAGCATGTATACCATACTTTGCAAAGAAGGGGGATGCCTTGTGATAGAATGCACAGCATTACTGTAAGCAGACTCAGCATATGGTAGACCACTTTTCTAGTTATCTTGAGTGGCATTAGAAAAACATGACAGAAACTGCTAAACATTTTGATTTATGTGTTCTGTCTGTCTGTTAATCTATGAGTTGTACCCTTGTGACATTGCTTGTTGGTTTCCTAACCCTCTACATAGGGTTTTCCAAAATAAAGAGATATACTGGGACCCTCGATCAGAAATTATTTTCTGGGGTAACCAATGGAGACACAAAATATCTTGTACTATAAATACTTTAATCATTTCAGGGGCAGAAGTCAACTCAGGTAATTAACTCAAATTAGCCACCTTGCTGTAAGTGTCAACAGTTACCATAATGACTGAAAACCCTCCAGAAAATGGAAGGCCCGTAATAAAATCAGTTGTCAGTGTGCCAAAGGTTCTGGAGAGATTTCAAAATGTCTTAGAAAAATTCATAATGCCTGTCTTTAACTCTTTATGCACAAATGGAACAGGAACCTACATAACGACTTATGTCACTCTTTAAAAATGGCCACAAATATGACGCAATACCCATACTATCATTGTTTTCACCAGTCAATGTCTCGAAACGAAATATGTCATCATACATCCTCACGATCTGTAATTGTAATTCAGAATTGGGTAAACACAGTTTCTTGGACACAAAAGGTAGCCTGGCCTTAATTACTTATTAACTTCTTTTGAGTTTTATTGTAAAAAAAATTGGTTGACTTTCTAATGTAAGATATGCCTCTCACACAATAGCAAGAAAATGTTTAACTCCCATCAAAAATCAACGAGGTGAAAAAATGGATAGCAGTACTTCCTCTTGATAATTTAACTCAGAACAGCACCTTATAGTGCATCATCTGGAATATGTTAAGATCTAGGAATGTAAGATATGTGAACATCAAAATAAGCTCATCTACTCTGCATGTTATTCCGACATTGCATATTCTGGAGGACTTGCAGATTCCTATGATCTGAAGGTACTTTTACTTGATGTCTGGCCCCCAGTACATATTGTCACTCTGAAAAGGCTTCCTTCATATCAAGTAACTCTTTCTCTAAAACAGAATAACTGACCTCACAACTAGTAAAAGAATGAAAGTGGAAAAAGACTGGATGTTCTAACTGGTCTTATTTTTGTGCCTCAATGGCTCTATTGGAAGCAAAAGTCTCCACAACAAGAGGAGAAGGGGATCAGGATGACGCAAAACTGGGGCATAACAAAAACTTACTTTAGCCTACAGAAAGCTTGATTAGCACTTGAATTACAATACAATATGTTCACCTTTTGTTTAACAATCTTTTGATTGGCACAGTCCACTGTGAAAAATGATTGAATAATCACATATATAAATTGACAAAGACAAGGAAATATCGGACAATATTAATAGCAATGAGAACCAGCCAATTTTGATAGCTAAAATTCTAAGTGGATCCATGGAAAGACCTTCCTCTTCAAAAATGTAACCAAGAAATTCAACCTTTACTACCAAAAAGACACATTTCTCAGACTTATATGCAATCTTGTGGGTTGGTAATCATTGTAAGATCACAGTGACATGTTGAATATTTTGATCTAAAGTGGGCAAGAAAATCAAGATGTCATCGAAAACAGATAATGGCTGCCTGAATAAGCATATCAGAAAACAGCAATTGCCCATAAACCTTTGAATAATAGATTATGCATTGCAGAGCCTATTATCATGTATTTATAAGGACCAAAAGGTGTACTGAAATCAGACTTCCATTTGTCTCCTTTTCTTATTTGTAATATGTGAGAGATACTACAAAGATTATGTTTTGTATCTTGGCCCTATATATTAAATGTAAAATATCCCAATGATAGCGGTCCTTTATTGTGATGACAATCGATACTCTGTAATCAATACAAGGTCTAAGTTTGGAAGTCTCTTTCTTGGATATGAAGAATGCTGCCCCAGCTAGGGATTGCTGCCTAGTGATGACACAATTTTGCAAATTTTTCACAAGACATTCCTTCAAACCATTGTTTACAGGTTCAGACAATGAGAATATTGTACCAAAAGGTATTTTTTTCAGTTCAGGAACAATGTCAGTATGACACTCCTATCCCCAAGGGGCATGTAAATAACAAAAATAGGTTTTTAAAAAAAACAACCAGAAATTTGTGATATCTGGTAGGAATGTGTGCCAGTGAGGTGACAAGTTTAGGTATGGGTAAATTCTATGATGAGAATAAACCCTAATACTGAGCAGGTTGGAGGTGCGAAGAAGAGAACCTGGAAGACAAAACTAAGGTCCTTGTGGTCCAGTTGAAATATGGATTGGGTCAACACCACCACAGAATGTCTAATATTACTGGTTAATGGGGTGAAAGGAAAAGAACACATTTAAACTTGCATTTAACTACTTGTAGTGAAGCTGTTCTTTCAGTAACAGGCCCTGAACTTAAAATGGGCATGGGAAATACAAGCATGCCATTTTGTTACTGAAGTTATATTATTCTTTATGGTCTAAGTCTTGTCCATAAGCAGTCCAGTGGCTACAGAATAAACCATGAATAAGAAAGTGATGTTACTAATACAGACCAGGAGAGACATGCATGAAGCAACAGTAGGAAAGTAGATGGATGTGAATAGGATGTAGTGTTGGCAATTGATGGGAGCTGCTGAGAAGAAGTACCCACACTCAACTCTATTGTTAGAGGTGGGCGTTTAAGTTCCTCTGTTTCTTTAGGCAAATTGGACAGGTGTAAACCTTGTGATCCTCCTTATCACAAAACATACACATCCTTTATTCTCTTCTTCCGCCTTAGATCTATCCATGCTAAGCTGATATGGGTGAAAAGTGAACTGAGTAGAGCAAGCATTCAGGAGCTCTTTTAGATGCCAGTAGCACCCATCAAATTTAGCTCCTCCTAATCCTGCGAAAGGATGGTCGAAGTCCCACTCTCCCGCATGACTGCAGTTTATGGTATTGGAGCATTGTGTGTTACATTTGAGCTAGTTTGGCCTTCACTCCATTTTGTGGGCCCCTTGCCCTCATTCCCTCACCCACAAAATGTCAGCTGGCTCCTCAGTAAACCAAAACCAACAAAGGACTCTACCCACTTTGATGCGAAGACAGTAAAGAAGGACCTATCAGCTAATTGCCCTGGTACAATGTAATGAAACTCTTCACTTCTGCTCATCTATTGGTGGCCATCTTGTAGCGGTTTTGGATCTTGCTGACTGCTATGGACTTCTGCTCTCCGTCAGCTGCAAACCTTTTCTCCTTTTAGATACTGCTTATCTCTTATGAGATTCTCTGTATCTCTGTTCACTATGTTGAAAACATCCTCATTGCCACTCATAACTCTGATTTTTTCTGCTTAGTCTACCAATCTCCCTCACTCACTTATAAATAAATGTAATTCTCTGTATATTTAGGCCCCACAATATAAGTATTAAGATCCCTACACTACAGAGATTCTACTAAGCTGGGATCCTCTTTTGGTTTCCTCAAGCGAAACACATCTCTCTCACCCCCCACCAGTTTTCACTGACTTAATTCCCATATGACTCCAACTCCACCTGTTCTTGCACCTTGCCTGTGACCTGCTTCTAGCCCTCAGTAGACCTATTCTATACTGATGGAGTGAGGTTTGTAAAATACATCCTCATGAAATTAAGTAACTCTATAATTAGGTATTGACTGCATGAACTAATCAACTCTGAATACACACATTTACACAGGGGCCAAATGCAATTCACATAATATACTAAATCATGTTGGCATGAGTATGTATTAACTGTTTGCGCTTTGAAAAACTGTACTAATGCATGTTTATGCTGTGTTGTACATTGCACATTTTGCATGTTGTGCACAAATAATGGAAAGGTTGCTTTAAATTAATATCTTTCGCTAGGATTTATTTAACACAGGGCATTAGTATGGTGGGAGGTAAACATAATGGGTTTTATTTCAGGAATTAATATTCTTTTGTGTTTGTTTATTTTAGTACGGGATTGGGCCTGCGTACCAATGGCCTCTTGTTCAAGCCAGCATGCGGTTGGCCTCGTCTGTATGAAGTGCGCATGTGCCGGGAGTGGTTGCCTGCTCGCAGACTGCAGAGTGCACCAGATGATGCAATCCGTGTGAAGGCCATGTTGACCTGTATCTTATTGTTTATGTGCCAAGATGCGACAGCGACTGTGGGAACAGCCATCACTACATGCAATTCGAATGTGAAAGCGGATATCATAATGAATACTGTAACAAAATGTATAAATATGAATGCTAGTAGTATACGAATGTAATGGTCTTAAATCCTTCCTTTGTTAGAACCGGTATAGGATGGATTTGTGGGGAGAACTGGATGAGGCGACCCTAGTATGATTTATGACAACCAATCACAGTCCGATTTTCTACCGATGCTGCAACATTGTAAGATAGTGTATTAGACAGAAAGGTATAATTGATGTCCCAATTGGGGGTGTGTCAGTACGCAGATCAGAACGCAGATCAGAACGCAGATCAGAACGCAGACCAGAACGCAGAGAGAAGAGAGAGAAGGGCAGAGAGGAGCGGAGAAGAGATGAGACAGAGGCGAGGCAGTGTGGCGAAGCAGAGCGGTCCGGTATAGCAGTGCAGTCCGGTGTGGCAGAACGCACAAGAGAAGATCCAAGACAGAGAGAGCAGACCTGCACAGAGTCAGAGAACCTTTAGGTACGAGAATGTTGCGGGAGTGCTTGGGAGGAGACTGCGTCCGAGGAGGTAGATTAATTGGGAGATTAATTCTAGTTGTTAGTTTATAGCAAACTTTGCTGCATCTGTCCTGTTAACTTTGTCCTCCGAGCCTATCTCTGGGGACCTCTTGCCACAACCTCGGCCAAGGAGATGGTTTTCCTGTTTCTTTGGTGGGTATTGCCCTCCTCGATTGCTTAAGTTTGCAAATATATTTCCGCAAGTATTTATGCTGTACCTTCTTTCCCCATTCCTTTGCATGCTTTTATATCGATGCAAATGATTAATTTTGATTACATTGCTTGATAATTTGTTCTCTTATATGTAATCTTGTATGTGCACTGATAATCTAATCACGAGCAATAATAAGATAAAATCATTAACTGAAGAAATGACTTTGTGGTTATTTAGTTAAAGGTTAAACTGTTTAGCTAATCATAGTCACCATCAACTCTTCAACTAATGGTCCATCGACCAGAAGAAGAAGAAGTTGAAATTACTAATAGTTAGAATTATATATATAAATGTTATTAATGTGAAGTATAGTATTTAATAAAACTGACAAATTAAACCCCCCAAATCCAGCGCCAGTCCTCAGGGATCATTTATGGGTAATGTGTGATGGGCCCCGTTGTTTGATAAAACAATTTATGCATGACGAGATTTTCTTTGGTCCCTGGCTCAGGAATTTAGGGGTTGCGCTGGATCAGTTTTTCTGTTAGCAGAATGATGGTTAATACTGATTAGTTTGGTGATTTATTGATTATTGATTAAATGTTTAACAGTCTATGTAAAGTGGGTTAGTATCGTGTTTTATGTAGTTTTTGGAACACAGGTACAGAAGGGTATCTGGGAAGCCGGCAAAGTAAAAGTTAGCCTGAAATAAGGCAGAAGAAAAGTGTGAGAAGTGAAATCACACGGGAATAAGTGCATTGTCTGTTTAAATTAGTGATACTATTTGGTGTGTATGTAAAGGAAGAGTGAGATAGCGAAGGGTCCACCTGTGAAAATTTGGCCTTATCCCTGGAAGAGTAGCGAGACCGCCTTTTCAATAAAAGGTCCTCTTGTGAAATTTTGGCCTTATCCCTAAAGAAGTAACAGGTCCTCTCTTAGCTCAAGTGAAGGGAAGGATAGCAGAATTGTTATACTTGCCCGTATTGGTAGGAATGTTCTTGAGAGTGAAAAACTATCTCTTTATTTAGTAAACAGACAGTGTGGTATTGTTTTATGTTGTGACTAATAAGTTATTGTAAAGAAAACAGACTTAGAAAAGTGCCGATAGTTTTTGTAAAGGGAGGGTCAGCAGCAGGAGGAGAGGCTGACGTCACAGAAGAGCCGCGCTGGCATTGGTCAGACTGTAAAGACAGAGTGAGCTCAGATTGGTTGGTTGGTGTGAGCCACGCTGGTATTGGACAGGATAGCGGAGACGTAGAAAAGCTCTGATTGGAAGAGATAGAGTGTGCCGCTCTGACATTGGTCAGGTGTTTAGGGAAGCCAAGGAGTTCGATTGGTGAATTATAGTGGATCGTGTTGACAAAGATTTGCATTAAGTAAAGTCGTTGACAAGCAACAAAAATGTATTTTGAACAACCGTAACAGGAGAAATTGACTTTGTTTGGAAAAATTAAAAGATTCTTTAAAAAGGACAAACCAGTAATAACGAGAGAAGGAGTTCCTATCCCTCCATCAAAGATACCAGCGTCTTATATGATGTTAAAATATGGTTATCATACATGTATTTGGCTAGAAAATTGGGTAGGATATACAAAGAATGATGGTATACTAGCTTTTACAGAGCATGGTTCTTTTAATTTGGCAGTATTACGTAATTTGAGAGAAAAGATCATGATATTAGACCCAATACCTAGACCTACACAGTTTGAAGCATTAGTAGAATGGGAAGATGAAATATATGAAAGAGAAAGACACAGAGGTGGTAGAGTACATAGATTTATGTTTGGAAGATTTCATGATGAAAGACATGAAGACAGAATGAAGAGATGGAGAAATGGAGAGATAACTGAAGGATTGTATCCAGTTTTAATGGTAGGAGAGACTTCAGGAAACAAATGCAAAGAGAAAAAGAGACATTTAGAGCAATTTGGTTATGGGTACAACCCGAATGAATCTGATGATGAGCTGCTGGATGATATATTAGTTAAACGACCACCACCTTATCAGGAGAATTCAGCGATGGTGACACCAAATGCACCATCAATGGAAACCCCAATGACACCTCAAACGACACCAGTTCCAATTGAAAGCAAAGTAGAGCAGGAAGGAGAAGTAGAATTTGCCATACAAACTAAAGAATTAGTTGAAAAATTGAATCAGATGAACATGAAAATAGATGCAATAACTGTGCCAGTGACTATAGGTCCAGCAATACCTGTATTTGAAAATAGACTTATCCATGAACCTTCTTTAACTGTCCCATTAAATTCCGCTATAACATCAGCTAATAGTAGAATTAATGCTGTAAGTGTCCAAAGTGAACAGCCAAATATAGTTACTAGATCAACACCTCCGACTAATTTAACAATAATTGAAACACCTAGGGAAATAATGCAGTTACAGCCCAAAAGGATAGAGATGGATGAGATTCCCAGAAGTGAAATTCCAATAGGTCCAACTACTGAAGAATTAGATGATTAGGTGAAAGGGTTACAAAGGAGAAAAACACAGCCGCAACCTATAGATGTATGTAAGTTGAAAGTAGATCTGGAAGAAATGATTATTGGGACCATAAGTCCCGACAGGCTAAAGACGTATCAGGATGATGAATTGATGTACCTGTGTAAGAGTATTACTTGGAAAAAGAAAAATCTACATGGGAGGTTAGTGGAAGCAGCAGAAGAGTTGGGAATGGACATAGGAAGATCAAAGGTGTTGCAGAAGACATATAGAGTGGATTTTACTGAAAAAGATATAGAAAATATGAATACGTCTGGTAGACGATTGCAGATAAAAGAGTTAATGGTTGTCTTGAGAAAATGGGGAGACATAGAAAGATGGAAGGGTAGATGGATGAGGAAGAAAGAAGAATTGGCTGCTAAAGAAATACTTTTGCGTCCAGTAAGAGAAGTAGAAAATGTAGCTCTGGAATGTCCCATGAGAGAAGTTCCACGAGGAGGTTATGTGCATGTTCCGTGGACTAGACAGGATATATTGTCTTTCACCAATGAGTTTCCTAGATTGAGAGAAAAGCCTGTGGAGTGGTACAAACAAGTTGAGAGATTCGTGAAAGTATCGAAAGTATTGTTGAAAGATTTAGATGAATTATTTGAAATGTTTGTCCCTGCAGATCTATGGATTGAATGGAAGATTAGAGTTGATTGGCCAAAGGATGAATATCCTAGGGATGCCAAAACAGGAGCACCTTCGGATGAGGTGATGAAAAAGTATCATCAAGTGATTACTTTCTTGAAAAGCAAAATTTCCCCTAAGGAAACTGATTGGGTAAAAATTGGTAGAACAACCCAAGAACCAAATAAATCTGTTCATGCCTATTATGAGAGGTTATTGCAGGGTTTTAAGCAGTATAGTGGGTTTGAGAATATTGGAGATAAAGATATGGGTCATTTTGTGTATAGGTTTGTGTATGGATTAAAACCTGAGATTAGCCAGATGATACAGCAACATATGTTGTGTTGGCAGGTCAAAACGATCGATGAAATCTTGAGGCATGCGAAGTATTGTAGTGATGACATTGAGTCTCGTCATCGCAAGTTAAAAGAAAAGGTGATGTGGGCACAAGTGAAAGTAGCAGAGCAGCAAGAAAATCAGTTGAATTCTCAGGGTATAAACCAAATGGGAGGTGTTAGTCAGAAGGCTCAGAAACCCAGTGGAGGTAGAGGTAGAGGACAAATGAGCAGAGAAGAGACGAAAAAGAAATTTCCTTGTCATGGGTGCGGAAAGTATGGACATTGGAAGAATGAGTGTAGATCAGTGCAGAGGATTAATGGAGGAAATCACATTTTAACCCCACAGGTGCAGAGTGAGATAGTTGTGCAACAGACACCGCAGCAACAGGTAGTTACTACCCAATATCAGGTCCCGCAACCACCGTTACCACATAGTGTAAATGCTCAAAGATACAGTGCGGATACAGGGTTCCACGGAGGAGACCAGGTTGGTAAAAATACTAACACAAATGTGATTCCCCAATTTTGGATGCAATGTGATGGAAGTGATGTTGAATTGAATCAATGACGGTGCCTGAGGGGGGAGGAAGAGTGCGTGCTTGGTGCTTCTCTAGAGGTAGATCAGTCAGGTCCATTTGTTGATGGAAAAGTGGAAGGTAATGAAATCACCTTTCTTGTGGACACTGGTGCTACCCGTTCTACTGTGAGAGCAGCAGAAATTACAAACCTACCCCTCTCGGGAGAAATTATCCAAGTAGTAGGAGTCTCAAATAAACAGATTAATACTCCAGTTACTAAACCAATTGAAGTGCATATTGGTCCATTTAAAGACATGCATCGGTTCGTAGTCTGTGACTCAATTCCGGTAAATTTGTTAGGAAGGGATTTGCTGTGCAAAATGAATTGCACAATTTATTGTACACCGGATGGTATTGCATATCAGACACCTGATGAGTATGTCGCATTTAAAATGGTACTAGCAAAGCAAGGAACAGAAGTAAATGAATTATTTTCACTTCTTACAGACAAAAGTGTGCCTGAAGAATTGATGAAGGTAGTGAATTCAGAGGTATGGGATTTCACAGGACAGGAGATTGGACTGATGAAGAAAGTGGATCTGATTAGAATCACAGTGAAAGATGGTATTGACTATCCAAATACACCACAGTATAAAATGAAGCCAGAAGGTATAGCAGGAATAACTCCTGTGATTGATCAAATGATTGAACAAGGAATTCTAAAAGAAATAGTAAGTAGTCCTTGTAATTCACCTATTATGGGATTGAAAAAGCCAAATGGAACATATAGAATAGTACAGGATTTAAGAAAGGTAAACAAAATTGTTGTGCCTTGTTGTCCAGTTGTGCCAAACCCAGCAGTGATTCTATACCAAATCCCACATGATGCGGAGTGGTATACTGTGATAGATTTGTGCCATGCATTCTTTTCGATTCCCTTGCATCCAGATAGCCAGTATTTATTTGCTTTCCGGTTTGGAGATCGTGTTCTGGCATGGTGCCGAGTTCCTCAAGGCTATACTGAGAGTCCTTCAATTTTTAATCAGATATTGAAAAAGTGTCTGGAAGATTTGAGAATGTCTGAAGAGTCTGTTTTGGTTCAGTACATTGATGACTTACTAGTGGCATCAAAGACTCGAGAAGCCTGTGTTCCAGACACAGTCGCTTTACTGAACCATTTGGCAGAAGGTGGACATAAAGTGTCCCCTGCGAAATTGCAATTCTGCCAACGAGAAGTCCAATACTTAGGTCATAAGATTGAGAAGGGAGTCAGAAAGGTAACATCAGAGCGTATTCGAGTGATTAAGGACATGAAGCCTCCAGTGACACAAAGGGAAGTGCGAATGTTTTTGGGAGTGGTTGGATATTGCAGACAGTGGATCAGTGGATTTTCACTGATGGCGAAACCTCTACAGAGGTTGACGAGGAATGATGTGAAAGACCCAGTTAAATTGGATGAAGAAAGTATGGATGCTTTTGTTAAACTGAAAGATAGTCTGTGTAAGGCTCCGGCATTGGGAATGCCTGATTATTCAAAGGATTTTGCATTGTATTGCAGTGAAAGAGATGGATGTGCACTTGCAGTTTTAACTCAAAGGCATGGAATGTCAAGACGACCTGTGGCATACTTTTCAGCTACTCTAGATTCAGTGGCTGCCGCATTACCTGGATGTTTGAAAGCAGTAGCTGCTACTTGTGTGATTCTGGAACAGAGTGAAGGGATCATAATGGGTCATCCTGTGAGAGTGTATGTGCCACATTCAGTTGAGATCCTTTTAACAAGGACACGGACTCAGCACCTCACCTATAGTCGGCTGACTAGGTATGAGAGAGTGATTCTGGGAGCAGAAAATGTGACAATAGTGAGATGTACAAATGTGAATCATTCTACTCTATTGCCAGATGTTTGGGATGAAGAAGTAAAGGATGAAGCTGAACATGATTGTTTGGATGTGACTGAATTTTGCACCAAGCCCGGTCCTGACATCAAAGACGTTCCTCTTGAGGAATCAGATCGTGTGATGTTTGTTGATGGTTCTTGTTTGCGAACTGAAAGAGGTGTGTTGAGTTCTGCTTATGCTGTCTGTATTGTAGCGGAAATCCTGTAAGCATCCTGTCTAAAAGAGATACAATCTGTACAAGTGGCTGAATTGATAGCTCTAATTCATGCCTGTATATTGGGAAAAAGTCAGACAGTGACCATAATTACTGATAGTCAATATGGCTTTGGCATTGTGCATGATTTTGGAGAACTATGGATGCAGAGGGGATTCCTGACCTCTTCGGGGTCCCCCATCAGGAATAGTCAATTTGGAAAAAAAAATTACTGAAAGCATTACAATTGCCAAAATGAATTGCAGTGGTCAAATGTGCCGCACATAAGTCAGGAGATGATTATGTGACTCAAGGCAACAGATTTGCTGACC
The DNA here is from genome assembly GCA_963921515.1 of Calotriton arnoldi. Taxonomy (NCBI): domain Eukaryota; kingdom Metazoa; phylum Chordata; class Amphibia; order Caudata; family Salamandridae; genus Calotriton; species Calotriton arnoldi. Next base: position 478,929 of record CAWUFW010012474.1, on the reverse strand, counting down.
AAGTAGCACAATATTGTGCAAAGAATGAGACTTCCATTGATCGGGGAAAAGCAAAAGAACATACGGTTTGTCAACTTATGTTTAGTAACACTATTGAAACATGGGATGAAGTGAGACAATTGCAGGAAGAAGTGGATGATGAAGAGAGACAGGAATGGGAAAAAGTAGGATGTAGGAGACGAGAAGATGACGATGTATGGGTATACACTGATGGAAGACCAGTCAAGCCAGATACTTTACTTTCTCATATGGCAAGGATGTATCATGGAATGACACATATAGGCCGAGACGCCATGGTCAGATCATTCCAACAGACGTGGTTTAATCCTAAGTTCAGGACTATTGCAGAGAGCCTTTGTCAGAGATGCCTGACGTGCCAACAGCAAAACCCAGGAAGAAAAACAATAGTTAGTCTGGGAACAATAGGGAGGGCCGGTGGTCCTTTTTCCAGATTGCAACTCGATTTTATTGAGTTGCCTCCCTGTAACAAGCTCAAATATGTGTTAGTAATTGTGTGTTTGTTCTCTCGATGGGTAGAAGCTTATCCCACAAGGAGGAATGACAGCCTAACAGTGGCAAAACTTTTGTTGAGGGAATACATTCCTAGATATGGTTTTCTAGTCACGATGGAAACAGATAGAGGAACACATTTCGCTAGTGAAACAATCAAACTGATTTGTGAAGCATTGAGTATTCAACCAAAACTTCATAGTGCTTAAGTCCAGAGGGTTCTGGAATAGTAGAGCAGATAAATGGCACAATAAAGAGCAGGTTATGGAAAGTGTGTAGATCCACAGCACTGAATTGGCCTGACGCTTTACCCCTAGTTTTGATGAGTCTCAGAAGCATTCCTGACAAAAAGACAGGACTAGGTCCCCATGAAATATTGATGGGAAGAGCAATGAGACAAGCATTTGTACCTGCGAACAAATTAATAAATATATCTGATGATCTCATCCTTGACTATTGCAAAGGATTGGCTGATGTAGTACATTCTGTGTTTCATCAGGTTGGAGCTGACGCGACCACAACACAAAAGACTCAAGTGCATGATCTGAGCCCTGGTGAGTGGGTTCAGGCGAAAAGGCATAGAAGAAAAACATCTTGCCTAGAGCCCCGCTGGGAAGGCCCCTACCAGGTCATATTGGTGACGACCACAGCAGTAAAGTGTGATGGTCTACCGAATTGGATCCATGCTAGTCACACTCATCGAGTCCCAAATCCACTTGAACCACGAGTAGAGCGGCATCTGGAGATCTCAAGTACAAGCTCTGAACCAGAGGCTGAAGCACAAGAAACTGGTGAAGCTGGAGCACTAGACTCTGAAACTGATGACCATAAACTGAAAAACTCTGAAGAGCAGATTGAGGAGGAGTTGCCTAGCCCAAGTGAAGTAAAGTGGGTACCAGCTACTGGGACTGAAGAAACTGCTGTTGATCGAGAAGAGAGACAACTTTCCGATAGAAAGGAAAAGGATGGAAGAGAAATAAGTGAAAGAAATACAGAAGAAGAAAAAGAAAAAGAAAGCAAACTTAAAGTAGGTGCAAAGAAACGAAAGTACAAATTGAACAAGGAAGAAGAAGAAGTACAACCAAAAAGGGCAAAGACAGATGATCATTGGCCAAGTGGAGTGAAAAGACTGAAATACAGAGTGGTAAAAAGAAGACCCAAGAGCAAGTTAGAACAGATAAAGGAAGTTTCAGGTGAAATGGAGCAAGGAGAGTCAGATGACGAATCAGTGCTGCAACCAAAGAGAGTGAGAAAACCAAACAAAAAGTTCAAGTCACCTGACTGGATTTACATAGTGTTGGAAGAGATTGAAGAAGATTTAAACAAAGAAAAAACAGCACTGACAGCGAGCAAGAAGAAAAGAGTGATTTAAATCCACCTGAAGAGACTGTAAACAAATTAAGGTGTCATGCTAACAACTGAAGAACATTTTCTGAAGACGTCCTGGAGATTTGGCTTAGTTAAAATAAAAGAAGGGGTAAAGAAGAAAGCTTTTGAAGTGTGGGATCACACTACATTTTATTTTTTTGAATTTTTTTTTAGATAGATTTAGAAAATCCATTTAGAATTTTATAAGGATTAGTATTACTATGGCAGATACGCAGGAAACAAGATCTAGATGTAGTTTTATGCGTAGGTGTTATAAAGCTTGTTTATGTTTATTTTGTATACTAATAGTATTTTGGATAATATTAACAATTATAATACCTTTACATTTGATTAAAGAAGATACATCTAGTCCTAATAACTTGACAGGTCCAAGGGTAGACACTGACAGTAAGCAAATTCCTATTACTCACTTGAAACAGATAGACGCTAGTAGTTTGCATCATGATAGATCAGTTACTAATCTTTCCTCGAATGTTTTCACTAAACTACTCTACGAATATGTGGAAACAATGGAGGTGAGTGATTGTTATGTATGTATACAGTTACCAATGTCTGTCTCAGAAGGTGTGACCTATCATCACCTTCCTTTGACATATGGTGTGACGTGTAGTGTTTTATCAATTTTATTGTATAGAACAGGAAAATTAGATTACTATTATTCAAATGTAGATACAATCTTTTCTAAAGTTCCTGTAGTACCTGAGTTGAATAAGATAGCACATGCAAATGTCATGGGAGATTTTTCCTGACAACAAAGCCTTTAGATAAAGCTTATGCTAATAAAAACAACTTAACCTATAGATTGGAGATGTCGATATTACCTTTACTAATCTTTCTCTTTTCTAACATTCCGATTAAAATTAATACAACATATTTTAAAGAACTGGAAAAAAAATTCGACAATTTATTTGGAATAAAAAAGCGCCAAGGTTAAAATTATCTATACTCCAACTCGATACTAGGTGGGGTGGGCTTTCACTTCCACATATCCGTACCTACTATGAAGCAGCATTTTTGGACATAATTGTTCAATTAATTGATAGCAAGGGATCTTTAGATTGCTTTTTTCTGAATAAGATGGTTCAGGAAGCTGGATCACAACTTCCTGTTTTTATAAAAATATCAAAACTTCCCAAAAAAACGAGATACAAGACGCTCCAGATGTTTTATAGTAGACTTCAGAAATGTTATTCTTTAAAGGCTCAGTCTTCTGGATATGAATATCTTCGGCTCATAGAATGTAAAAGTTTGGGCCTTCATATTCAGAATAGACATCTAGAACTCTGGGAAAACAAGGGGTTTAAGGAATTAGGTCACTTCCTAATAGGAGGTAGATGTATTAATTGGGAGGGGGTTCAAGCTAGATGTGGAAATCAGAGCAGGTGCCTTTTTTTTTAGCTTCTTCCAGATTAGATCATTATTAGATAAATTTATATTCCCAGTCAATTTAGGTACCTCAACGGTTTTATCTGTCTTCTTTAGAACAAAACTGCGAGGTATAGGGAATTGGTACCGACTACTTCGAAATCAGGGGGAGCCTCTCTTGGTTACCAATTTTCTTCAAAAGATACAACAAGAAGCTTGCTGTGAACTTTCAGATGGAGAATGGCTAACTGTTTCACAATATGGTAGCAAGGCATTGAGAGCGGCAAATTTTAAAAGAATGGGGCTTTTTTCTTGCTGGATGGCTTATTACACCCCTCAGGCACTCCACAAGATGTATCCCGAGGTGGAGAATAAATGTTTTCGCTGTCAACAGATGGAAGAGGGTTCCTGGTTGCATGTCTGTTTTTTATGCCCCGGGCTTAGCCAATTTTGGAAGAAAATTTGTTTTGAACTTAGCCGTGCTCTCTCGAGTAGGATAGAACCCGAGCATGAGGTTGCACTCTTCGGTATACTAAAACGGAGCCACATCCAGCTACAAACTAGAGGGGGGGAAATGTTTCTATCAATCTCGTCCATGGTGGCACGCTCGCTGATCCTCGAGAACTGGAAAACAACCCGAGTACCGACTTTTCTAGAATGGTTTAATAAAATGAGTTGAGTAAAAATGTACGAAGAAGCTTATGCAAAAAGGGTGGGAGCTATAAAAAGATTTATCTCAATATGGAAATATTTTGATCAGATGGAAAAAGATCTCCAAAGCTAAAATTACTTAGCTGACTTTTTTTAGTAATCCATGATAGCACATCTGCACTTTAGTAATGTATTCGATACAAGATCAAATAAGGAAATAGATCGAAGTATAAATAGGCACTTTAGGAGACAATCTAGTGGAAAGGGAGTTTGGTAAAATTAGCACTTTGGCATTTGCACTTTATTATCTATGCACTCCATTATCTATGCACTGTTTTCTTTTTAATAATGTCATAATGTTTGTTGTTTGAATAATCTTTAATGGAAATGATTATATAAGAATGAATTTGACTATTTGTATCAGCATTCCTTCTAATTAAATGTCTGCTTTTAAAAAAAATAAAATAAAAAAAACCTATAGATTGGAAAAGGAAGAGAAAATATTTTTGGAGATGGTAGAAGAAAGAAGTGCTAAGTTTCAGAGAAAAGCTGTTGAAGAGAAATTGAAAACACCACCTTGGGTTTTCAAAGAAGGCAACTACGACAAAAGCGAGACTTATGCTGCAATGGCTCTGGATTGGTCACAGAAGGGTAAATTATGCTTACGTAGGGAGAAGACTAATTATAATTCCTATTTCATCGGTTCCAGTGAATGTGAAGATACCTATAAAATTATTGGGGGTTTGGGGTTGGGGTTTAAAGGGAGGAACTGATCCTGTCTTGCCAGGTATATATTATGTCTGTGGGAGGAAAGCCTATTATCGGCTGCCAGATACTGGTATGGGACATGTTACCTTGGGATTGTCTTTCCAAAAGTCTATCATGTAGACAAAAGTACAAATGGAATCGATGAAGTAAGGCAAGGACTAAACCGTGTAAAAAGAGAAAGTTTTTCAGAAATTGTAGGAGATATATTTGGAGCATTGATACCTGGAGTTGGAGTTACACTGAATGCATACAAAATTCGACAATTGTCCACAGTGGTTGATCGTTTATCAACGGATACTGCTGGAGGATTCTTGATGATTGACACTGAAATGATTGCCGTGAGATATATGGTTATGCAAAATTGACTTGCCCTTGAGATATTGTTGGCAAAAGAGGGTGGAGTCTGTGGAATGCTGAAAGTTCAACATTGTTGTACTTACATTCCAGACAAAAGTAAGAATTTGGAAGGATACATTCAGAATATCACTGATTTGCATAAGAAAGTAACCCAACTGGAGGTTGACGGTGTTTGGGAGAGACTAAGTAAAAGTTTCTCTACTATAAGCACATGGTTTTCTTCTATAGGTAGTTCATTAGTTGCAAAACTAATAGTATCAGTAGTTTTTGTAGTCACTATGGTACTCATGATACGAATGACCTATGTTTGCGTGAAGAAGAGTCGCAAAGAAAAGAAAGAAAGGAAATTGAGTAAGGAACATAAGGAAAGGGAAAGAGAGATAGAAGAGATAGAGATGGAAAATTTCAAAAAGAAATTGTATGAAAAATGTAAGGAGCAAGGGTCAAAAGACAAAATAACAACTATATAACTTGAAAAACCGTATGTTTTGGGATTTTATGATGGTAAACCATCAAAGGGGGGATTGATGGAGTTAGGTTTGTAAAATACATCCTCATGAAATTAAGTAACTCTATAATTATGTATTGACTGCATGAACTAATCAACTCTGAATACACACATTTACACAAGGGGCAAACGCAATTCACATAATATACTAAATCATGTTGGCATGAGTACGTATTAACTGTTTGCGCTTTAAAAAACTGTACTAAAGCATGTTTATGCTGTGTTGTACATTGCACATTTTGCATGTTGTGCACAAATAATGAAAAGGTTGCTTTAAATTAATAGCTTTCGCTAGGATTTATTTAACACAGGGCATTAGTATGGTGGGAGGTAAACATAATGGGTTTTATTTCAGGAATTAATATTCTTTTGTGTTTGTTTATTTTAGTACGGGATTGGGCCTGCATAAAAATGGCCTCTTGTTCAAGCCAGCATGCGGTTGGCCTGGTCGGTATGAAGTGCGCATGTGCTGGGAGGGGTTGCTTGCCTGCTCGCAGACTGCAGAGTGTACCAGATGATGCAATCCGTGTGAAGGCCATGTTGACCTGTGTCTTATTGTTTATGTGCCAAGATGCGACAGCGACTGTGGGAACAGCCATCACTACATGCAATTCGAATGTGAAAGCGGATATCATAATGAATACAAAATGTATAAATATGAATGCTAGTAGTATACGAATGTAATGGTCTTAAATCCTTCCTTTGTTAGAACCGGTATAGGATGGATTTGTGGGGAGAACTGGATGAGGCGACCCTAGTATGATTTATGACAACCAATCACAGTCCGAGTTTCTACCGATACTGCAACATTGTAAGATAGTGTATTAGGCAGAAAGGTATAATTGATATCCCAATTGGGGGTGTGTCAGAACGCAGATCAGAAAGCAGATCAGAACGCAGATCAGAACGCAGACCAGAACGCAGAGAGAAGAGCAGTGAAGAGAGAGAATGGCAGAGAGGAGCGGAGAAGAGATGAGACAGAGGCGAGGCAGTGTGGCGAAGTAGAGCGGTCCGGTATAGCAGTGCAGTCCGGTGTGGCAGAACGCACAAGAGAAGATCCAAGACAGAGAGAGCAGACCTGCACAGAGTCAGAGAACCTTTAGGTACGAGAACGTTGCGGGAGTGCTTGGGAGGAGACTGCAACCGAGGAGGTAGATTAATTGGGAGATTAATTCTTAGTTGTTAGTTTATAGCAAACTTTGCTGCATCTGTCCTGTTAACGTTGTCCTCCGAGCCTATCTCTGGGGACCTCTTGCCACAACCTCGGCCAAGTAAGTGGTTTTCCTGTTTCTTTGGTGGGTATTGCCCTCCTTGATTGCTTAAGTTTGCAAATATATTTCCGCAAGTATTTATGCTGTACCTTCTTTCCCCATTCCTTTGCATGCTTTGATATTGATGCAAATGATTCATTTTGATGACATTGCTTGATAATTTGTTCTCTTATATGTAATCTTGTATGTGCACTGATAATCTAATCACGAGCAATAATAAGATAAAATCATTAACTGAAGAAATGACTTTGTGGTTATTTAGTTAAAGGTTAAACTGTTTAGTTAATCATAGTCACCATTAACTCTTCAACTAATGGTCCATCGACCAGAAGAAGAAGAAGTTGAAATCACTAATAGTTAGAATTATATATATAAATGTTATTAATGTGAAGTATAGTATTTAATAAAACTGACAAATTAAACCCCCCAAATCCAGCGCCAGTCCTCAGGGATAATTTATGGGTAATGTGGGATGGGCCCCGTTGTTTGATAAAACAATTTATGCATGACGAGATTTTCTTTGGGTCCCTGGCTCAGGAATTTAGGGGTTGCGCTGGATCAATACCCTAACGGGCAACCACTCGCATCTACACAATCAAGCCCCAATTCTTCATCCCCTCCTGCCTACACCCTCCACCCTTACTTTAGCAGACTCGCAGTTTGTTCATAAAATTAAATACCCCCTGAATTTAACAAAAAAAGCATCCATGACTTTAAAACATAGGGGCATATTCTCAAGGACTTATCGCCGAGTTATCGGCACTTTAGCGCAGCAAAAGTGGCGAAAGAATTATCGCCCCATTTCCAAGCTGGTGCAAACTGACCACATCGCCAGTTTTCCAGCGATAGCTGCCGCAAAAAACATCGCCACGGATGAGAGAGACAACTAATGCTAATGATATGCAGAGTAGGCGTTCCCGTGCAAAAATACACGAAAACACCACTTTGCGACATTCACAACGACCAGCCAGATCTGCGATGCGATCCAAAAACAGGCGATAAGACGCGTTAGCAGCAGGGATTTAACACCTGCCTTTTACTGGTGTTAAGCAGGACGACTAACTGCAGTAGCAATACAAAAGGGGATGATGGACGGAACGCTTGAACCAATCAAACACTCACCCCCAGTCAACTGATCTGGGTTTAATCCATCATCATTCTTTAGCTCACTCCACCACCCCAGTTCAGACATGGCCATATGCAAATCAGTCTGACCCTGTGCCTCATGGGAACAGTCCAGCCCGAACTGCCAAGCCATGTCTTCCCTGGACCGGAAACAAGCATCCTAGGACCGGTTTCTGGCATACCAGCCGTCATCAGCCAGGCTTGCTTGAATCCAGTGGCAAAGTGAGCAAGGGACCCACGTCTGGGCATACCCCGCCAACTTAGGGCGAACAAAGCGATACAAAAGGGGATGATGGACGGAACGCTTGAACCAATCAAACACTCACCCCCAGTCAACTGATCTGGGTTTAATCCATCATCATTCTTTAGCTCACTCCACCACCCCAGTTCAGACACGGCCATATGCAAATCAGTCTGACCCTGTGCCTCATGGGAACAGTCCAGCCCGAACTGCCAAGCCATGTCTTCCCTGGACCGGAAACAAGCATCCTAGGACCGGTTTCTGGCATACCAGCCGTCATCAGCCAGGCTTGCTTGAATCCAGTGGCAAAGTGAGCAAGGGACCCACGTCTGGGCATACCCCCGCCAACTTAGGGCGAACAAAGCGATACAAAAGGGGATGATGGACGGAACGCTTGAACCAATCAAACACTCACCCCCAGTCAACTGATCTGGGTTTAATCCATCATCATTCTTTAGCTCACTCCACCACCCCAGTTCAGACATGGCCATATGCAAATCAGTCTGACCCTGTGCCTCATGGGAACAGTCCAGCCCGAACTGCCAAGCCATGTCTTCCCTGGACCGGAAACAAGCATCCTAGGACCGGTTTCTGGCATTCCAGCCGTCATCAGCCAGGCTTGCTTGAATCCAGTGGCAAAGTGAGCAAGGGACCCACGTCTGGGCATACCCCCGCCAACTTAGGGGCGAACAAAGCGATACAAAAGGGGATGATGGACGGAACGCTTGAACCAATCAAACACTCACCCCCAGTCAACTGATCTGGGTTTAATCCATCATCATTCTTTAGCTCACTCCACCACTAACTGCAGTAGAAAGGGAGCCCAGCCCAGAGCCACATCTGAAGACCAACAGATGCCATGGAGACAATGATCGTGCAGCCTGGAGACCCAAGAGGGCCACAACACCCACCGCAACCACCCCCAGGCCCCCCCCCCGGTCCCTCCTCTGACTACCACAGAGGCAGCGCAGAACAGGACAGCGGACGTTCCCAAAACCCACCAGCCTCAGAGACTCAACGCCAGAGGAAGTCATTGCCCACTACAGACACAAAAGGACAACCATCCTCCGCATCCTGACCCACATTGCCCACAGGCTGACGGTACCAACAAGGCGGACAACCACCATCCCTCCGCAGACGAAGCTGCTGGCTGTGCTGCACCTGTTGGCCCCTGGTACCTCCAAACAACAACTGCCAGACTCGGAGGAGTCTCACGGCCAGCCCTATCAAACGTCCTCACCCATGTCATGGATGCATGTCCACAATAGCAACGGCGGGCCCCGGTCACCGCACCACACGACAGTTCCAATTCTTAGTGTTCCTGCGCAACCAACCCCAACGCCAGCCGTTGCCAGACGCCACTGTGCCCCAGATCCAAAACTGTAGTAACTGAAATGGGGGTGTGCGCGGTCATGAAGTCCAGTAGTCAACAGTAGTGTAAAAACAGTCCTTTATTACCAATACAACAATAAACAATACGAAAAGCACAGCCAGCGCCCAACGGGGAACTTCATCAGGGCAACGTGTGGATTCAAGTAACTGCATATGCTGCGGGAACTCCCCAATACCATTCCATACTCCGGAAGTCAGTATCCAGAAACCTGTTGGACAAATGGTGACAATGGTCAAGCGTCCGTATAGTCACAAACCTAATCTGGTACAGTGTATAGCACTTGGACAAACCGGAATGCTCACAGGAAAGACAAATCCTGCACAAAAGACCGTAACAGAAGTACGTGTGGTCGTAACCTTCGTAGGAAAGAAAAGGAAGGTTACGGTCACACTAACTTCTGTTACGGTCTCATGATGCAGGATTACTCATACTTGTAAGCATCACGGTTTGTATCAGCTTGATACCCCTGCACCTTCACTCCCCCCACCCAGCCACGAGGGCGCTGCCGTGACCGGTGGTGCCAACGTGATCCTGTGCACCTGCTGCACACCAGCCCTGGTCCCCAGACCAGTCCGCCAACCAGCGATGAGTGCCCGCCCCTGCGCACCCAGGCCTCAATGCTTACCTGCCGCCACCGGCGTGTCTCCAAGAGGGCCCACCACGTGCCGGTGCAACCTCCTCAGCTGATCGCTGGATTCCGCGCCACAGGCCCCCAGCGCACCCTGCAGCACCGCGCCGCGGAGTCATGTCTGTGCAGCCTGCTGCCCTCGGCGTACACTGCGGTCCAGCTGGGATCACAATTCAAATCGAATCTTGATTGGCATGACGGCGTATCGAGGCCTACGCATCATCGCAGGCTGCACACCCGCTCAGCTCTGGTGCCACTAACTCAGTGCACCGCAAGTCATCGCCACGTGGCGGTAGGCCCGTGCCGGCCTAAGTGCCTCGGATGCCACCAACTCTGTGCACCTCAAGTCATGGGCCCTTTATGAATGAGTCTCGTTGTGCGGACGCCATCATGTCACCTCCGGCAGTGGGGAATGTGATGTGTTAGGGCCCTAGGCCCTCATGCATAAATAATGACCACACGGACACACTCAGCTAGATAGTGGAAATGGCCTCGGGCACGTGCGCCCTGGCCCTTTTATTGGCAGGGTCACATGTCCTGTGACGCATGTGCTGGATGGGTGTGGTGTGGGTGTGAACCAGCCCTCAGGGAGTGGCTGTGGCATGCTGACAACTAGACCTGTGATCAGCAGATCACTACAGGGAAGACCTGGGACATGTAGCGTTGTCGCCCCCCCCTGTAAGCGTAAGCGGAGTGGGCTGGCCTGGCGTATGCCAGTCCAGCGTAGGGGTGTGAATGATGACCCCGGCGCTCTGGGCGTGGTTCCATTCTGGGCTGGACAAGAAGGTGACTAATGCGTGTGTCTCTGATGTGGTGTCGGCGCCAACCGGTCCGCAATCGGTAATGTTGCACCCTGTGACTCAAGTCCCACAACATGTGCAACATGGATGTAAGGGGGAATCACTGACCCGACATTCATCCATACTTCCATACTTGAATGATCATAGACATGACACATCTGTGTGAATTTGATTGTTTAATGCACATTCAGTGGAGTGTTGTAGTTGGAACAGTACAGGGCCATGCAAACCCCACTTTACATTGTTGGCCCGTGGAGGGTCAGCCAGAGTCCTTCAGGGAATGACAAGTACATCGGAAGAGGAAGAGTTCAGTCCGCAGTCTGATAGCTGTGTCATTGGTGACCAAACAGAATATGGCAGTCCATGTCGAGGTCCAAGGTGAGTGTTGCAGAGTGCATCGGGGGACAGTGGAAGGTGATGATGCAGAGGGCAGAACCAAGCAGAAACAGGCCATATGGCGGAGAAGAATGCTACTGCTTCCTTGCTACCAGTAAGGCAGATTCATCCGCATCTTCGTCCTCTGATGTCTCATGTGCCTCACATGTGGGTGGTGGTGTTTTCTCTGCAGCACTGTGTGGCACTGACACATCAGGGGCCGGATGTGGTTTGGCTGCCGCACTGTGTGGCACTGACACATCAGGGGCCGGAGGTGGATTGTCTGCCGCACTGTGAGGCACTGACACATCAGGGGGCGGAGATGTGGATGTAGAGGCAGCAGCAGCATTCATCGGCGCCAGGACTTGTGGCAGCAATGCCATGATGAGGGTCTGCAGGGCATGGAAGATCCCAGCTACATCTCGCTGGTGTGCAGCCATGGAGGCCATTCTTTCTGCCTGCATCCGCTCCCTGTTCTCCATGATCCTCCGCATGTGTTCCAACTCCCGGCTGACATCGCTGGAGCCACTCTGACTAGACAGTTGTTCTTGTCTCAGAGTCAGGACTCCAGCGATGTCAGCCATGGACCGTTGGAGAGCATGGAGCGGACTGTGGGTGTCTGTTAGGGACTGTAAGTGGTCCCTGATGGGACTTAGACACCCACGTATGGCATCTAGTTTGGCTGCCATGAGGTCGAACCCCACCCGCACCTGATCAGCCATCTTCTCCTGGCACCCTAACACAGGGCGTTGGATGGCCATGTGTTGTTCGTGGTGGTCCTGGGAGACAGCCGTGGTGGTGGGTGCTTCCTGCTGTGTGGTCTGTGCAGGGGGTGGGGTTTCCTCGATGCAGCTGGGCTGCCCTGCTCCTGGAGGTGGGGTGCCAAAGCTGTCCATGAGCCGTTGGAGGGCGTCGGTGTCGATGGAGGGGAGGTCCTCTTCATCATCAGTGAAGAGGTGTACCGTCTGCTTTGCAGGAGGTGTTGATTCACCCTCTGCAATGTAAAGGGGAGATGCAGTTTAACATTGTTTTCACATGTATGTTGACGCATTGTACAGGTTTACATACAAACTGCATGACAATGTACATTGTGACTGTTTGGGAGGAGCTGCCTATTTGATGCGGGACAGTGGACATTTTGACAACATCACGGATGTGTGTTTGTACTTGTGCATGGGTTTGTAGTGAGATTAGTGATGTGTGGGGAGGACCCCCTCTGGGCACATAGTCGACGGGGGCCTATTTGCAGTTTCTAGGGGTGCTGCAGTGTGCCAAGGGGATCAGGGACATGCTCCAGAGTAATCGTGGGTGTGCACTGTGCTACGCTTAATTGTGCATGTGTGCCATTGTGCCCATCTCCCCCCGTACCCCCAGTCCCTGGTCGTTACTCACCCTCTTGCTGTTGTGTCGGCTCCTGTCGAGCAGTGTCCGGTCCCCCAACTCCTGCCACCGTCTCCACACTGATGACTGTGGAGACCATTTCCTCCATCTCGTCCGGCTCCTCCTGTGGCGCTGAACTCCCACCTCCAGTCTGCATTGCTGCCTTCTGGTTGTTGGCGAGTTTCTGCTTGGTTTTGCGCTTCACATCATTCCAGCGCCTCTTGACCTCTTCCATTGTCCTCCTCAGCACTCCGATTGATTTCACCTTGTCTACGATGGACTGCCATATTCCATTTTTTGTCGCCAATGACACATTGGAGGTGACAATCAGTTGTTGATGGTATTTCATCACCTCCGTTATCAGGATCCTGTTTTCCTGCGGACTGAACCGTGTCTTCCTCTTCTTCCTGTCCTTGCCCTTCCCTGACCCCGAGGTCCCGGCCTGGTCCTCCGGGGGGCTTGTGGGGTTCGGCTCGTCCTCTGTTCCTGCTCCGGCTGCCTCCATTGTGCTTCGCAGTTGTTTTGTTTTTGTTTGTGTTTTTTTTTTCTGCTTTTGTAGTGACTTTTCCCGCCTGACGTCTGTGAATTGCAGGCCTGGCGCTGCTTGTCGCAGATTTTTCTATCGCGGTTGGGCCCATCGCAACTTTTTTCACGTTCGGGTTTCCTTTTTTATCGCCGTCGCTGTAGTTGTATCGCGGACATTTGAGGCGTTATCGGGAGACTATCGCATGTTACTGCCGTGTTGGGAATACAACGTTGACACAGAGTTATTTTCCCACGATAGACGGCGATATGAAAACGTGCGTTAGCCTTTTTTGGCGATGATTATCGCACGTTCTTGAGAATATCCCCCATAGACTCATAAAATCTCACCCTGAAACCCTTGTTTCTGACCCCTACTTCTGTGTGAATAAAGGAGGTATAATAAGCAACCTTATCTTTTATACAAATAGATGAGCACAATAGAGGAAATACCTGTTTTCATTGCTCTTGAGCTCTACATCCAGAAAAACGCCTAACGGTCTGAAACTTTTGGTAGCCCCCTCATCAGTTTTAAGAGCAGAAGCAACCATCACCATTTACAACTATGGGATTATCCTCATCCAATCATGAGATCGCAACCTAGAAATATTTGAGTAAATAACCTCTCTCCTCAAGAAAGCTGCAAAGAATACTGAATCCACCATCTCGCCAGGCCTTCTTAACTCTCTGTGCAGCACTAACTCACCATTATCACCCAACAGGTCTGAGCCCTCCTCCATCTACCGGCACACCAGACCGCAGCCTCATCCCACACCCAAAGCAACGACATCCGATGGGTCTGAGCCCCTTCCATCAATCACCACACCAGACTGTAGCCTCACCCAACACCAGGAGCAGCTACTGCAGAGCTACATAGCCATGGTATTCACCCCCTCACCGTGACTATACCTCTGAGCCCCATATGCCTCAACCAATGTCACTCCCAAATATTGATACCCTAAAAACACCCATGGACATATCCCTAGCACTGCCACTCACCCATCTCTTGAGCTCTCCATCACCTACCCTTGAGCATACCTCTACCTCCAACCCATCCTCCCCTCCGCTGTCTCCCGAGGCCATCAGCACTCCATTACCACAGAAATGAACACCCCCACGCCTCTTTGGCTCCTGCTGTAAGACCCAACAAAATGCACTCACACCTCACTTGAATCCAGACTGAATGAGATCACACAGAACCTTCATAAACTTAAAGCAGACTTACAAAGACCCATTCGCATCACCATAGAGATGACCAATAATCAATGGCCTATTAGGAATTTGAGGATGAAAACTCTTATTTACGACCAATCCTCCAACCACCTCACCATACCTCCAACACACCTCGCAACCAACTTGACTTCACCTTCTTTGATGCCCACGTATCTGAGATGGAAAACTCTACTGTATACCAATGTGCCCACACGTCCGATTTGATGGAAATTCCCACTATCCGGCAAAGATATCCACTCCCTCCTCCTATCATATAACTCCTCACACCCTGATAACATAGACAATCAGGGCCTAATTCAATTAATTTCTGCAAACCCACACAGAGCACCAAAGCTCAACAAAAGAGCGGTAAACAAGCACAACCTTAAGCGAGTTACCCTCACACAACTACCCCAGCGAATTCAAAACCTCATCTGAAATGTATGCTACTCAATTACAGATCGGCTGCAAGACATGTGGTGAATATTGCTGACCTTATCCTTGCACATGATCTTGACCTCCTAATCCTGACTGAAACTTGGGTATTTATTTCTCTGCACCTATCCTTGATGTACTAGTCCCTACTAACTATGGCATCACTAGAGTGGATAGACCCAGCAAACCAGGTGGAGGCATTGCCTGCGTACACCATAACAGCCTATTAGTGAAACATTCACAATTCCCTGTTTTATCCACATGTGAATGCTTATGCTTTGATATAGCATGCAACAACAGGCCACGATGCACACTACACACGATCTACCACCCTCCAGGAGATAATTTTTCTTTCATAGAACAAATTATGGAAATCATCGCAACAAACATAGGACAACACTGTACCCAAATCTTGGGAGACTCCAACCTGCACTGGAATGATTTCAATGGCCCTACAGTTATTAGCTTTAAAACCTTTGTTGTTGACCTCAAAGTGACCCAAATCTGTGACAGCTCCACTCACAACAAGGGAGCAACCTTAGATCTTATTATTGTGAAGGCCAACTCCATCCAACTTGAATCTATGCCCCCCTGTGATTGGTCTCACCACCACCTTATCACATTCCTCATCACTGAATCTGTGAGAACAAACACAGCTCATTTAAGGAAACCTAAACTCTGGAAAAAGAGCATGCGAAACATCTACCTCAATGAATTGATAGCTCTCAGTAATAACATCCTGCCTCCTCCTGGAGACGTGTCAGATGGTAATGATTTTACAAACCACTACACTTGTTCTGTGGAGAATATTCTAGACTCAATCGCACCATTACAGCAAAAAAGATTGGCAATCAGAGACTCCAAACAATGGTATAATGATAGCCTCAATACAGAAAGATGCAACCTGAGACCAGCTGAACGATGGTGGAGATCATCACCCTCCCTTGAACACCTCAAGCATTTGAGATCACTGAGGAGCAGATACTACTAAAGCATTAAAAGTTCAAAAGCAAATTTCTTCAGGAACCTACTGGATCAAGCTCAAAACTGACCTAAAAAACGATTTGAACTTATTAAATTACAATCAAATGGCCCATCCAACCCCTCCCTAGCCGGATCCAGTCCGCTACCAAACTGCAAGGAATTTGCCTCCTTCTTTCTTGAGAAGTCCAAAAACATGAGAAATGATTTGCAGATGGCTTTGAAACATTGTCCTCTCCTACCTCACTCCAGCTTCTCCTCTTCCCGGATTGTTGTCCTCTTATGTCTACCTGGGAACATCCCCAAAAACAATGCCTCATGGAATTCTTTTAAAACCTTTGAGAAAAGCACCATGCTCAAAAATCTAGCAGCCCTAAATCCTCAAACCACTTTAACAACCCTCTAGCCCCCAATTTATACAATGAGAACACTCCCACTTTGGACCAAGATTGTTAATACCTGCCTACTTCAAGGCACTATCCATGACTGCCTAAAGTCTTGGCAGGTTTCCCCATCCTAAAAAAACCCGACGGCAGATCACACTGACCTAGACAACTTCCTCCTACCTCCAACATTCCTGCTCTGGCAAAGCTCCTTGAAAAATGTGTACACGTCAGCTCTGTAACCACATTTGAACAATTCCGCTTTTTAGACCAATTCCAATCAGGCTTACGTTCAGGGCATAGCACTGAATCGGTTCTTACACACATAGTGGATGATGAGCAAAAATGTTGGATCAGAACAAATCTTCCATTCTAATCCTCCTTGACCTATCTGCGGCATTCGAGATGGTTAAGAATGACAACCTACTAGACCTATTGGAACACAGAATGGGGCTAACAGGGTCAGTCCCAAACTGGTTCACCTTGTTTCCCCAAAACAGAACTCAAAGATTCAAGGTTAATCATTCCCTATCTCAGACCACTCCAGTCTCATTAGGGGTCCCACAGGGTTCCTCCCTTCCACCAACTCTATTTATCTTGTTCATAGAGCCTCTAATGTAAATTCTGAGTTTATCCAACATACACTAACACATGTACAATGATGACACCCAATTATACCTGAAAGTTTCCTACCCCGAAGATATCAGATCCCTCAATCAATCAATCCATCAATCCGGGTCTTGTATAGTGTGACTACTCACCCGAGAGGGTCTCAAGGCACTGGGGGAGGGGGGCTGCTGGTCAGACTGGATGGAGGATTATTCGAAGAGCCAGGTCTTGAGGTCCTTCCTGAATTCGGTCAGCGGTGCAGATTGCCTGAGGTGGAGGGGCAGCGTGTTCCAGATCTTGGTGGCAAGGTGGGAGAAAGACCTTCCTCCGGTTCTGGTCTTGTGGATCCTGGGGACGGAGGCAAGGGCAAGTTGGGAGGATCGGAGTTGTCTGGTGGGTGCGTAGTATGTGAGACGGTGGCTCAGGTATGCTGGTCCTTCGTCGTTTAGAGCTTTGTAGGCATCAGTGAGGAGCTTGTAAGTGATTCTCTTGTTGACTAGGAGCCACTGGAGTGGTCAGAGGTATTGCGTGATGTGGCTGCAGCAGGGAATGTCGAGTACCAGTCTGGTTGCAGCGTTTTGGACGTTCTGAAGTTCTTTGAGCTATTTATGGGTGATGCCGGCTGGTTGCCGTAGTCGAGTCTACGGGTGATGAGTGCGTGGGTGACCATCTTTCTGGATTCTGTGGGGATCCATCTGAAAGTCTTTCGAAGCAGGCGGAGCATGTGGAAGCAGGCTGAGGAAACTGCATTGATTTGGCGGTTCATAGTCAGCGATGAGTCCAGTATGATGCCAAGGTTGCAAGCGTGGTCCGTTGGGGTGGGAGGAGCTCCCAGAGCGGCAGGCCACCAGGAGTCGTCCGAAGCTGAAGGGGTGGGTCCCAGGATGAGTACTTTGGTCTTGTCTGAGTTGAGTTTGAAGTTTCACAAAATCTGGAATACCAAAATAGAAAACCTAACCATGGGGAAGAACAGGGTTTTCACTGAACATGTATGAAAATCCTCTTTCCAGAAAGAAAAATTATTTTCAAGACTCCCCTCACCCACCAGGGTTTCCCCTAGGTGGCATGCTTCATCATTGGCGTCCTCTCAATTCGCTGCGGATTGAGGCGTGCTGCGACTTGCGGAACTACGTAGGAGCACTAGGTTGTGGAAAAATGTGTAGTGCAGTGAAAGTGGAGTGGAAAAACAAAAAGTTAAAAATACCTAATTAGTGGGCTAATATTTTATTCCTGCCCCTAGTTGGTATGACTAAAATCAGGGGTTAATAATAGGGAAAGTCTAACTATAATGAGTATAGAGTCCCTAGTATTGGGTTGACATGTTTCGAGCTGTCCCCTCAAAGCTCTTCTTCAGGACCACACGAGGACCTGCCCCGTGCGTGCCACTCCTAAGCAAACCTATAATGAGGAATTAATGAGGTGCACACTTACTGTGTATACACCTAACACGCAATACATACGGTTAATCGCTGATACGTAGTATCTAAGGAAATAAAGCAAAGAGAGAATTAAAAACACGCCCGCCTCCCAGCCAGGCTGGTAGGTCCTTGACACATGCGGCGTCTTAACTTAATCAATGTATTCCTCTATAGTGGGTGAGTGTAATTAAAAGTAATAATTAGTGCGAACATCCAGCGTGGTAAGAAACTCGCACTTGCGACGCCTGGTAATAAATAAGTGGTTAAATACATAAAGGAAAAGCACTCGTGTAGAGACACCACGTGGCATACAACATATAACACTTAATTGTCAGCATATTAGTGACACATACTTTAGTTTAGGCAGAATTTTGCCTCATGATCTGCAGGGGTAGAGGGGCTTGTAGTCACATCCTAAGGAAATAATGGGGACACAGAGTGGTAATTAGCGAGGAAAAAACCGGAGGGGAATTCTCCCGTTGTCTCGCATTGATCTACAATGAGATATAGAAAAATCATTAGTTCCTAGGAAAGGAACTTAAGGAGTAAAGGGTTAGCAAGACTTACTTCGTCAAAGCGCACCTCTGGCAAATCACCTAATGGCACCCCCGGAGACCGCATCTTACCGCGTCTCTCTTCCGGGGTCCATTAAATACTGCCAGAACCTTTCAGTCATGATTGCCTTGGCAGCTAGACCGTAAACCTCCAAAATGGACGCTCTATATGGCAATACCGGGGGCCATCTTGTGCGAGTGATTCAGATGCCTTTCGTTGAGACCTCCGAGTGGCATATTTCATAAATGAAATGGGAACTGAAAATATTAATCCAACCCAAAAGCGAAATACTTAGGGATCTGCTTATTGAGTGCAAATAAAGTGCTCGAAAAAGAGAGGTCGGCTAGACTAGAGATAATATGGAAGGAAGCCATCTAAAATGTCTAAAAACGGCGGGGCCATCTTGGAATGTCTAAGAATAATATAATAATACAGAGGCTCTAAACAAGTAGCCCACCGCAACACCGGTGTTAAACATAGCTTATACATTCTTATTGTCGGATGTCGGTGGTGATCAGGTTGATGACAAAGGAGACCACGAAAAATGGTATTGCATAGTGCCAGTGCGGGTATCTAAAAGGGATTGATCATTCCCCTGAGTGACACTGGTAGCAAAGTATTGTTCCTAGAACACTGTATCTAAATTGTAGATCGTGCGTACCAGAATCATTTTACAAATTGCCCCCACGGAATGTTGTCATTCAGCCCTTCAGTGTCCGTGTGTAATTTGTACACCCATCTTTTTCTTTCTCTAGTAACCTGTGTTCTAAATTGTCAGTGTGTTTGATGTGTTCTAACACCACCCAATGTAGGTAGTTTGGGGTATGTTGCATTTCTTTAAAATGTGTTGTCATTTTTGTGGTGATCCTATTGCACCTGATGTTGCTTCGGTGCTCGCATATCCTGGTGCTGACCTTTCTAGTGGTCATACCAACTGTAGGAGAGTAGGATCTGCCTCTTATGTTGCCCCCACTTTTTTTCTGATGTTTACACTGGTTTCTGGCTATAGTCAGGCTGGGACCCTGCTAATCAGGGCCCCAGCCTCTCTGTTTTCTCTAAACGATTTGGAGTGCACTCTAGGTGCACTAGTGATTGGATACTGTGGCACCTTATGAGTCCCTAGTATATGGTACCTTAGGTACCAAGAGCATAGGTACTTCACAGGCCTACCAGGGGCTGCAGCATGTATTATGCCACCCCTGGGAAGCAGACTAAATCTGACACCACAGGCCTGCTACTGCAGCCTGAGTGAGGAAGTGCTAGCACTCCTCACTGAGATATAGGTTCCCTATATCTCACCTACACACACATATAACCCTATCAGTCACCCCTAAGGCAGGCCCTATCAATCCTGAGGGCAGGGTGCTTGGCTTCTATGTAAGGGGGTGCCTCTGCCTGAGCAGGGCCCCTCTGCAGCTCTCAGAGTCCATTCTCTGGTGCTGTTTGTGGATGTGGTTAAACCATATACTTTTAAGTGCATTATATCCTCGCGGTAAAATGCTAACTTTGGAATGGCTGCATCGAAACATGTCGTGTTTGGTGTCAAATACCTTGGAATACTACCCCCCGCCAGTCCTGGCGGCGGGGGTAGCATTCCACCCTTCTAGAGGGATAGACATGTACCTACTGTGGAAACGCGGTAGAATCCTGCAGAGCCCTGGCATCACAAAATGGATGCCACCAGTCACAGACACTGGGCTGCCCTCCTGCTGATGACCAACACTCGCAGTGGAGGAAGCCCAACAATAGATATCCTGTCCCAAGGGGGTGTGACCACCTCCCAGACAGGGTTTAGTGTATTGGGGCTGGGTGGGTGCACTCTTAGAGTGCTTTGAAGTCCTGCACTGGGGGAACAGAAGGCTCCTCTGTGCATATGCCAGTTCAAACCGGCTCAGGGGCAACCTGTCCCTGCTCTGGCGCAAAACTGGACAAAGGGAAGTGGGTGTAGCCGCCCACTCCCCTGACCCTCCCATAGGTAGGGTCATAGAGCTAGTCCCTCCCCTTCTTTTAGTATAAGAGGGGGAACCTGTGCATTGCACCCTAGATTTCCCTGGACGACACTCTACAAGAAGAATCCCGGACCTTCGACGTTCCACTACCTTTGGAAGACTGAAGAATCTCCCTTGGAGTCAAGGAGTGACTCCCCTGCTTGGCAGGCACCAAAAACTACAAACAACGGTCGCAAACTACGCCACTCCCGCCGGAGTCCGAAGTCCCTGCAGCCCAAGAAGTGGATTTCCTGACTTTTCCAAGGCCATCGTGAGTCCCCAGCAAAGCTGAGGCCAGTGGACCCCAAGAGTAACGAGGAACCGCGACCCCTGGGTACCGTGCACTATTGTCAAGTGCAACCCCTCCACAACATTCCACGAACTTGTGCTTCGGACCACGTGTGGTCCCAGCCTCCAGCAGGAATCCCTCCTAAGATCAGAGGCCTACCACGTCCCGAGTGACCGTGGGCCCCTGTGAGAGAATCCTCCCGAGGCATCTTTGCGATCCTTTGCCAGCCGGCTTGTGGGTCCCCAGAAGACTTTCTAAAGAAACCGAAGGGCTCCCCTGGTTGCTCCAGGACTGCCCTGACTTACCCTCGCTGGGTGAGTCCCACAGTCCTTGCTGGTCTGCGCCATCGCCTCTTTGCACTTTCCCCAAGACTTGCTGTTACCAAGGTTTGTTGGCTTTGATCGAGTTGCCGACACCGCAGTAAGCTGCAGACATTGTGGGACACGCCGAATCCAGCTCCTGGTTGTCGTCGACACCTCCTGGACCTCGTGGCTGAAGAGTCAAGGCAACCACAAACGACCTGAATCTTGCGACGACGGTGGGCATCCATCTTCCTTGCCCCGAGTCACCGCCAAGTGACTTTGAACACTGTCCCCTCTGCTTTCAGGTCTTCCATCTTCCGAATCCAGGCTTGGATTCCTCCGGACACTTCTCCTGTCGCCGCAAGCAGCAAGTCTTCACTGGCTCCCATTGAAAACGACGCCGCGACCCGACACCAAAGAACACCTATGCACCCGGCTCCCCTGGGTGAGGTAACTTCAGCACTACGGTGCTCCTGTGGGTGTGGGCCCTAGAACTACTTACCCTGTAAGTGACTTGCTTGTAGCTTCCCTCGAAGTGTCCTAAAACTCTAACTTTCCAAGTGCGACTATCGCACTGACTCGAACCTGGTTCGCGTCTGTGTTAGACACACCGCGTCCAACTCCCTCGCAATACCATCTGTAACCGCGTCCTTCGACTCGTACAAGGACCGATCGGTGTGTTTGCCTCGAACACGCAAGGGACCTTTAACATTGATATTTCAATCGCGTCTGAGTGCATAGACTCGTACAGGATTCGCATCGGTGCCAGGTCACCGCGTCCGTCCCCTGTGGGGCTCCTACAACTACTTGGGGTGGTTCTTGGGGGTCCCTCGATTCTAGATGCCCTAGACCTAGGTCTAGCAAACTAAGATTGTAACATTCAATTGTGCTAAACTTATCCTGATAATATTTGACTTGTACATATGTTCCTGTCCTCTAATCTCATAAAGAGATTAGTAGAGAGTGTTTATTAATAAATACATATATATTTGATATATATACCTGTGTGGTGTCTTTTCATTTGGTGATTCAAGAGATTGTGTGGTAAAACAAGCTGCTTTACATTCCTTCAAGACTTAGCCTGAAGGCTGCTCTCCACAGCTACCACTAGGATAGCTTTCTATAAAGGTTGTCTTAAACCTATCTACCATAAGAGTCGAATTGTTCTGGTGCAAGGTGTCCACTTTAATTAGTGAACAGCATATACCAGGCCAACTTCTCACACCAACATAATGCAGGTCACATGTGCATGTGATCATGTACACCACCCCAGTGGTCTTGCAATTAGTGAAATTGCGTAGTTCCCAAATCATCTTGTTGTTAAAAGTCACTTTCTTTGTGGTGGAGGTAAGATGACACATGCTACAATTACCGCAGGGGTAGTGACCCATTGGTAGCGTGCTAAGCAATGGTTGTGTTTTATCGTTCCTAGTTAGGGGTTTGGGGCGGGCGTGTACCAAAATGTCCCTTAGGTTTGTCCCTTTCCTATGTGAGAACATGGGTTTAGGGATGTCAAGCTTTCCACTGTTGAGGGTACGCCAATGTTTTTTTACTATTTTGGTGACACAGTCCGATGCAATGTTGAAAGTTGTAATACATATTGGTCTTCTGTCTTTTTCTGTGTCTTGTTTCTGATGTGTTTCCAGAAGCGCTTCTCTGTGGTTGTTTGTGGCTCTCTTCTTCGCTTTTGATATCAAGTTCTTTGGGTATTTCCTAGTGAGTAATTTCTCAGATAGGTCTTTGGCTTGTGCTGTGAAGTACTTAGTCTCAGAACAATTTCTTCTGAGCCTGAGAAACTGTCCAAAAGGGAGGTTCTCCTTCAGGTGTCTGGGATGAAAGCTGTCATAGAGTAGTAGACAGTTTTTTGCCGTGGGTTTAAAGTGTGTGGTTGTTTTCAATAGGCTCTCTGTAGCATATATATTGAGGTCCAGAAAGACCAGTTGTGATCTACTCATGGTATGTGTAAACTGAGGAAAGGGTCCTGGTGGCTAAGCCACTCAATGAACTTGTTGGCTTCGGATTCGTCACCTTCCCAAATTAGTAGAACATCGTCGATGTATCTTTTCAGAGTTGAATATTTTGGCGATGTGGATTGGTGTTGGATTTTGTGCTTTTCCAGGTGGTGTACAGATAGTCCTGCCACACTAGGGGCAAAGGTGCTGCCCATACTGGTCCCGTGCTGTTGCCGAAACAGGATGTCCTCAAAATGGAAGAATTTCTCCGTCAAGGCCCTCTTGCAGCATTCCAGGACTAAGTGCCTTGGTGAATGATAGGTCCACTCTTCTTCGTATAGGATCTCTTCAAAGATTTCAAGGGTCTCTTTGTGGGGTAGGCTGGTATGAAGGCTCTCCACATCCAATCCAATGAGGATTCTGGTTGTAGGGTCAAAGTGTAGATCTTGGAGGAGGCAGAGTACTGCCTTAGTGTCCTTCAGGTAAGTGCTTGTTCCCTGTATCAAGGGGCGTAGGAAAGCATCCGCAAATTTGGAGAGCGGTTCCAAAATGGATCCTATGCCGGAAACGATAGGTCGTCCTGGTGGGTTTTCCAATGACTTATGGATCTTCGGTATAGTATAAAAATATGGGGTAACCGGATGGGTGTTGTCCAAGAAATCCCCTTCCTTTTTGGTGATCCAGTCAAGTGCTGTTGCTTCTTCCTCCATGGTAGCAATCTCTGTCCGTAGGCGTTCCGTTGGGTCTTCTCTGATACGTAGGTAGTTCCTCTCATCTGCCAGAAGTCTCATGCATTCTCTGCGGTAGGCCTCTGTAGTTTGTAGGACAATGGCGCCACCTTTGTCCGCTGGTTTGATCGTGATTTTGGTGTCGTTTGCCAGTTGTTGAATGGCTTCTTGCTCCTTTTTGCTAGTGTTGTGGAACACTCTTATGGTCCTGGGATCGAATTCTCCCACTTCTTTTAATATGGCCTTTTCGAAGGCTAGGAGTTCCACTGGTAGGGTAGATGATGGAAGGGTAAATGTAGATTTTTGATGTAGCCCTGTATCCCCAGTGTTGGTGTCCATTATAGGTTTGTTCTCAAAAACACTTGTAGTTTGATCTTGCGAATGAACATATTCAACTCGCAGCTGAGTCGGAATTTGTCCAAACTAGGTGTGGGGACGAAGCCTAATCCTTTTTCCAGGACTGTCAGTTGAGTTGATGATAAAGCAATGTAAGACAGATTTACCACTAGGCTGGATGGTTGCTGGTGGTTGGGTTGTTCGGTGGGCCCATACTCCTCGTGTTCATCCTCGTTGTTTCCAAGGGGTGTGACCATTGTACTTGCTGTCCTCTTCTGGTTCTTCCTCTCTGGGTTCCTTTACCTCTCCCTAAAAAAGGAAACGACTGACCATGCTGTTCCAGTTGTTGTGCTGGCTCCCAGTAGGTATAGTGTTGTTGTTGATAATGTGGTGGTCCGTAGAAGAAGGGTGCCGGAGGAAAAGGTGGGGGGCCCTGATAAGTAGGCCTTCCAAAGCTCTGTCCTCCTCTGTTCCTCATCATCCCGCTGTGGTTACGTCGACTTCTGGTGTTGTTTCTTCGGCCGTGGCCTTTGTCAGAGCTATCCGAGCCGGTATCCGATCCCTCTGTATCGGTGTTGTACCCTGGGTTCCTTCCAGACAGATGATAATCCTCTCTTGTATATGGGTATACTTTCTCGTGTGAGAAATTCTTAGAATCCTTTTTGAATTTCTGGTATTTTGTATCCTAAAGTGTTACCTCAAAATCTGTCATCGTTTTATTCAATTCCTACAGCCTCTTCTTTAGCTCCGTGACTGTTTGGAAGCTCTTGAGGCGAACCTCGAGTGTATGTATTTCTTCTTTCATCTCCTGTGACAGTCGTGCTGCTGTTTTTATGATGAGTACCAACCATTCCAGATTTTGTGAAACTTCATTCAGTTAGGAGGGTGAACCTAACCTCAACCTCTATCTCCCCCCATCTTTTGATTGAGTTGAGTTTGAGGCAGCTGTCTTTCATCCAGGTAGCAATGGCCTCCATTCCACTGTGGAAGTTGGTTCTGGTGGTTGTGGGTTTGTTGGTGAGGGAGAGGATCAGCTGGGTGTTGTCAGCTTATGAGACGATGTTGAGTCCGTGACTTCTAACAATGGCTGTAAGGGGGGCCATGTAGACGTTGAAGAGGGTGGGGCTGAGTGATGAACCCTGGGGCACTCCACAGCTGATCTCTGTGGGTTCTGAAATGAACGGTGGTAGTCTGACTCGCTGGGTCCGGCCAGAGCCTTATCTCGGATGCCGGCGTCGTGGAGTCTTGTGATTAGGGTATGGTGGGAGACGGTGTTGAAGGTGTCTCAGAGGTTGAGTAGGATGAGGGCTGCAGTCTCGCCCCGGTGAAGGAGGGAGCAGATGTCGTCGGTGGCAGCGAGGAGTGTGGTCTCCATGCTGTGGTTGCTTCAGAAGCTGGATTGGGAGGTGTCCAGGATGTGGCTCAGTTCCATGAATTCGGAGAGTTGGGCGTTGATGGCCTTCTCGATGGCCTTGGCTGGGAAGGGAAGGAGGGAGATGGATCAGAAGTTCTTGAGGTCTGTCAGGTCTGAGGATTGCTTCTTCATCAGGGGGTTGATCTTTGCGTGTTTCCAATTGTCAGGGGAGGTGTCAGTTTTGATGGAGAAGTTGATGGTGGTGGATGCTCTGTGGAAGATGTGGTATGGGCAAGGATCCGTCGGGGCTCCTGAGTTGATGCTCTCCATGATCTTGAATGTGTCCTCTGTTGTGAGCGGTGTCCATCAGAGCACTGTCTGTTGGGGTTTGTGTGCGATGGTGGCGGGCATAGTGGCCAGGTCTAGGTTATCAAAGCTGTCATAGATCTTCCTGATCTTGTGGTGGAAGAAGGTGCTGAGTTTGTTGCAGAGGTCTTGGGAGGGGGGGGGACGTCTGTGGTCTCGCTGTGGGGCCTGGTGAACTCCTTGACAATGGCGAAGAGTTCTTTGCTGTTATGTGCATTGCCGTTGATTCTGTCTTGGAGGGCTGTTTTCTCTGTGATTTTTAGGAGTAGGTGGTGTGCGTTGACAGCTGATTTGAAGGTTGAGTGAGTTTCCAGGGTTTTGGTGTTCCTCCATCTCTTCTCGAGTTGTCTGCAGGTGCGTCTGGACTCGTGGAGGGTGGGAGTGAACCAGCTGGCCTTCTTGGAAATGTTGCTTGCCTGATCTTTTTTAGAGGTGTTCCAGGGTGTCAGCGCAGTTGGAGATCCATCGATGGAGATTGCGCGCTACGGTGTTGGTGTCTGTTGGCTTTGGCAGAGTGTCGGTGCTGAGGGAGATGACTAGAAGTTCTTCAGTGGCCCTGGTCCAGCTGCGACGGGGGTCAATTGTTATATTCCATATAGGTACCCCAAATATAGGCTCGGGTAACATCCCAACCTTTCACCTATATTCATCCCTACATTACATACATAACGGGCTGTTAGGACTGACCCTTTACCTAGTTACAGTACTGCTTACAGAACGTGGGGTTTTCCCTGAACAATAGTCTCATACATTATGCATGAAGATCCTTGGATTCTTGGAAGCTCAGCAGGACTACCATCTCCTGCATAATTACTATGTTCATTCCCGACGTCATCCTAAGTCCGACAGTGGCATAGCAAGGTAGAACCCCTGGGGATACCTTTGGGTACATAAACATCACATCTTGCTGAGATAGAGAGAGGAGATCAGGACTTCCATGCCGACACACTGACGCGAGATGCTGAAGCCACTGCATGCAGATGCTCCAGCTCGCATTGGTCTGACATCCCTTGCGGGGTGTCGAACCCGAAACCAGGACGGGGTCCCACAGTTTCTCACTTCAGGTAATGAGGGTTGACTTTATCCGAGAGGCATTCTTGGCTTAACACCTACATACATGCTAGGTACACTTTAGGTACATCTAGTTCAGGTAGCATCGTGGGAGTACGCATTTTATTGTCATGTATTTTATATACTTGCCTGTATTCATGGTTATAGCAAGGTGGTAGAACTCTACCATCCTTTTACTTTCCTAGTGCTTCTAATCATCTATATCTGTTACTGTCTAATGATTGTTTCAGCACACCTATTTTACACCAGAATAATGACTGTTCAATAAATACTTATTGAAAACGTCCCTACTGTTTATTCTGTGTATCTCTCTGAGACTAAGGGAGCACGAGTGACTGAGCGAAAAGTAGTACACTGTTTCCACGGTCCTGAGGGATCAGGGTTGTCAGGTTCGATAGTTGCCAAGAACTATTCTCGCCTTGATAAGAGGAGTTTCTAGTGGCACTGTGAGCTAGCTGTTACACAGGGCAACATACCCAGTGGGGGTGTCTAGAATCAGTCCAACACCAATCCTACAGTGTATGTTGTCCAAACGCACAGATCATGTTTAGGTTTTATAGGAACTACACGACATGGCGCCGCGAACATTGGTTGGGTACTTATTTAACGGTCAAATCTGAGTAGTTAAGTCGTGCTATTCTCAGAGACCCAGAGACGTTTTAAGGCATGGGCAAAGTGGGCTCTGGCCCAGGGCCCCAGCTTTTCAGGGGCCCCCTGACAGAGCCAGCTATCTTCTGCATACAGTCTTGCCCTGATGACCTTGAATCATTTTTAAACAGATTGGTATAAATAGCATTTTTCTATCATTTGTTTTTAATGAGTGAGCGTCTTTTACAGAAATGTTGAGGACAAAATGTGTTTGTTTCATGCAACATCCATATAAAAAGTTTCTTTTAGCTCAATAAAGGACCTCACATATGAGAAATGGGAGGGTGTGACAGATTATTTGCAGTAATATTAGTGAGCTGCTGCTGTGTTACATTACTGAAAACACACATCACTATCCCTGAATATCAGATGCACACACATTTAGAATTTGACCTAAGAGGGCATGAAGGAGCTGAAACTTGATCATACAATCAAAGCTGTTCCGAACAGGGGCCCCCAAAATACATTTGGCCCAGGGCCCCCAAAATCCTTAAAACGTCCCTGCAGAGACCCCTATTCACATTTTCCCCAGAGACGTATGGAGTGGGAGGGAACAAAAAATCCGCCACGGCTGAGTAGGCAAAATCCTACGTATTGGCTGTTGGTTTAATCAAGCTTGAAGGATACATTGTTCCTATTGTGCATAACACCTTATCTCAGTTCCCTTGAAAAGCTCTTCTTATTAAAAACAATGACTGAACAGGGAGACACTGTGCGCGAACTGAATATATCAGTCCAGGAAGAAGAAGATGCAGATGCAGATGCAATACACATTTCAGAAAATGTTAGAACTGCCATCACCTTAAAACTAGCCGCATACAGTTTAACATATAGGGGTGGGCAGGTAACATTCATGATTGAGGCACATTAATCATTTAGAACAGAGGTATTCTATTCATGGGTTACATTCCCACAAGCGAATGCATTAACAAAGACATTTCATTACTATACAGAAGATGAAATACCAAACGAATATTGTCCATATGAGAACATTGAAATTCCACTCACTTACCACGAACATTTATACTGGTTTAAAGGCCCCATACAAGAAATAGAGTAAGACTCGGTCCGCTCGGAAGAGACGGAGCAACATGGCCAGTACTAGCGGCCTACACACCACACCCTGACATTGACACAATGCCAGGAGGAGACTTACTTACACAGCATAAAGAATTAATAAAACTCTACAGAAACATGACACAGTTTGTGATGAGAACACTCACACTTCAGCCGACATCGGCTACACAACCAGGACCAGTCCAAACTTCTACAACTAAAATAACACCGCAAACATTACAAGCAGAGATGGGTAAATTGCCCACTAAACGTGAACAAATGCCATTTTGGGTGGCTCAACAAATAACACAGCTAGAGGCGGTACTTCCAAACACCAGCCCACATGAAAAGCATAGAATGCTAACAATCTGCTTGCCAATAGGAATAGCTCCCCCGATAGAGGATTGTACTTCTTGGGGTATGGTCTGCGCTGCAATATATACCAGAACAGGTATCAGCTATAATATTAGCAAACATTAAAGGGGAAGCAGCATCAGTGGCAATACGCCAACGCCTGAGAGATTTTACTCCTTTACAACAGGAGACAGAATTACCTAAAATTATTGAAACTGCTTATGCAGAATAAGGCAGGGATAGTTTGGGAGATAGACCAGTAAAACCTCAACTAATGGGGGGTCCAGATAAAGAACAGGCAAAGCAAACACCAGTTTCTTCAAAGAAGAAATGGGACAATAACAAACAACAAAAGAATAAAGGCAATAGATCTCAATCCAGAGGTAGATCTCCTCAACAGGAGACCTCCGAAAGGAGATATAACCTAAGGAATAGGGACAACATTAGAAAACCTGAGAGGTATCAGGACACTGATATACGTTCCTCTTGTACCTTTCAGGGCTCTTCGAAAAACTCTGAGAGAGAAGGATGGTCGGAACACAGACAGGAGGAGCGTACAAAGTCCAGAGACAAGCAATGCGCTGCGGACTATGCCCCTAAGAAAGAAGAAAAACAAAAACCTAATCTTCAATTCAAAAAGAAGAAAGTAGCTGGTCTCAAGATCAGACATGCCCAGAATTCTGAGGACTCAACTACTGAACAGGGAATGGGCTCTGACGATGCTAGACAGCGCAGCAGAAGTAACAATAGCTCACCAGAACCTGAAGGAATTTCTGGTGACAGCGGAGTTGAGTGAGTATATCACGGTGGAACCACCTGATACTAGGGTGAATGTCCCACATAGGTTACATGAAATAACACTCCGGATGGAGGGGGACAAACCCAGGAAAATTAAAGGTCTCTTTTGGGAGAACCTAACTTTTGGCTATGACATTTTATTAGCTGAAAAAGATTGGCCGCCTGCTATTGTTATGGATTGTCCAAATGGAGAAACGATAATTATGCCAGCTTTTTCCGACCTCGTTCCCCAATATTTAAAACATAAATATGCACTAGAGTGGGAAGTAGCCCTTGCTCCTGCACTATATCAAAACCATGTTGGATGGGATGAATAGTCGACCCACCACGTGATAACATTAAAATCTACTGCAACTCCGCAGAGACAATATCCCATAAAACAAGAAGCTAAAAAAACAGGTCAGGGAGATCTTAGACCAACTTGAATACCAGGGGGTGATTGAAACTTTCACCTCTTCAATGAATAACCCTTTGTTTCCCGTAATGAAACCTGACAATACATATCGTCTAGTTTTGGATTACAGACATCTAAATTCATGCACAAAAACATTTGCAGTACAAAATGCACACAGTGCTGCATTAATGAATAACATTATTCGAAAAAAATACAAAACAACACTAGATATCTCAAATGGATTTTTCTGCCAGAATATAGCGCTTGAGAGCAGATACTTGACGGCATTCTCAGCGCTAGGGTCCCAGCAACAATTTTGTCGACTAGCCCATGTATATAAAAACAGCCCAGGCCTGTTTTCCGCCAGAGTAACTGAATTACTTCAAAATCTGGATGAGGAGGCATTGTCCTATGTAGATGATGTTTATCTGATGGATGATGACCTGGAGGAACACTTGACAAGGGTGAGTACCATAATTTTGGGATTCGCCTCAGAGGGTTACAAATTTAACTTCAAAAAATCAAAAATAGCCCCCTAAGCGTCCTATTTTTGGGATATGAACTTTCAAGTGAAGGGAAAAGCCTGGCAGCTACCTTTTTAGAAAAATGTGCGCTGCTCCAACCTCCAAAATCACTGAAAAATGTTCAATCCATATTGGGATTTCTAAATTTTGGCAGAACATACATTTTGGATTACGCAGAAAGGGTTAAACCTTTCTATGACCTCATAAGACCTGATTTTTCAGTTAGACAATGGGCACAAGAACATACAGATACACTTCGTACACTCCAGGCTGACATGATAGCATCTAAACACTTACAGACACGCATAAATGTCCGCAACATGGTGATCCCTATAGTTGCGGGTCAATCTGGGTACACATACCTCACATATAATGAAGGCGAAACAGTACCCATTGTTTACACTTCACACTTGTACACAAATGCTGAGATGCGTTTCGCAGTCACAGAAAAAATTCTGACAGCAGTACAGACTGCTGTAGTGAGAGAAAGAGTAATAGCAACAAGGGGTTTGGCCCTAGGCGGCTGGACGGGGCCGTAATAAACTATGAGAAAAGGTGTCCTAGCCGTCACATTCAAATGCTGCTAAACCAATTTAACCGATTAAAGGCCATCAATTCAATTGATATAGGCTTGAAGCATTTATTTGCTACTTCATTCTATGCACTTTACTCCACATATAATCATAGGTCAGGTAAGTGCGGATACGTTTTAGTCAAGAACAAATTGTACATATTAAGGCAACAAATAAAACAAAAACATACAGATTTTGTGATGAGGTAATGTGATGTAACAAACAATACATGAAGAGTGATACATAACAACAATTAGCTAAACATTATATCACCAGTCTTAGTTCACAAAAGGAGCAGCTACAAGGACATCCTTTACCATCCACATTATGTAACCAATTTAAGAAGCTGCTACCCACGGGGAAAAGAAACATTAGACCCAGTAGTGAGACCATTCAAAAAACATTTCTACTGAGAGAAACTTAAATAAATGCGAAATTTGTTTGTGACTAAAACGTATCCGCACTTACCTGACCTATGATTATATGCGGAGTAAAGTGCATAGAATGAAGTAGCAAATAAATGCTTCAAGACTATATCAATTGAATTGATGGCCTTTAGTCTGTTAAATTGGTTTAGCAGCATTTGAATGTGATGGCTAGGACACCTTTTCTCCTAGTGTAGTGAGAGAAAGAGCACTGGCTCAGGGGAAACGAATAATTGCTGTGACTCCAGTACCAGGCTTAGAGGCTGCGACAAAGGCAAGCGTTCCTAACGCTAAAGCGTTACATCCGAGATGGATAGAATGGGCTAATTCTCCCACTGCATCAGATGTAGAATACAGATATGATCTAAATCTGAAAACACAAGCATTTCTGCAATATGAACAAGAATATCCTCTCCCAAATGAAATAATGCCTCTAGATCAGAATGAATACATAATTTACACTGACAGATCTGCACAACCGGCCATAGGAAGCAAACAACAATACAGCGCTGCGTGTGCGATTGTTAAAGGTCGTATGCGAGATGGTAAATTCCATCCAAGCTGTACAAAAACTCAGTCTCTAGGAGACTGCACGGCTCAGTTAGCAGAACTGAAAGCTCTTTTATTGGCACTGATAAATACGGATCGAGGATTCCCCACACTAATAGTGTGCGATTCTTTTTACTGTGTCCAGTCATACAATGAATATCTTCATCATTGGGGACAAAATGGGTTGAAAGACTCAAAAGGTGGCACAATTAATCACAAACTGTTATGGGAACAGGTAGCTGAGTTGAAAAACGATCTACCAAGAGCTCACGTGATACCGATCGCGTTCACGTTGAAGGGAATTCATTGGTTGATGAAGCCGCAAAGGGGGCAGTACGAACTGCGTCCGTAGCTGCAATCACTCGTTCAAAAACGAGAATAGACGGGCAGATAATGGTAGCTGTCATTGCTTCACGCAAAGACAACAAAGCACTTCCAAAAGGTTTTCCAATCAAGTACTCCTACAAGTTAGATGCAAACAACGTTCGTTTGCTCCGAACCCTGGAGTGGGGGATAGAGTAATACCAAACATGGATCGCAGATTAGGCTTAATATTAGCTGCACACGAGGGTTTGGGTTCTGCACACGCAGGAGTTACGGCGACTGTTTCTTTGTTGAAACAACGCTATTGGTGGCCAAGGTTAACAAAGCAGATCAAAGACTATGTCTTGAAGTGCGACATCTGTCAAAAGATGAAGGGTTCCACCATAACACGTCCAGCGCAGACACCATTGCTAATATCAGACAGACCTCTTGCATGTGTCTATTTGGACCACTGTGGCCTCTTACAATCTGATGGGGCCTACAAGTACATAATGGTTGCAGTGGATTCCTGCTTGAGATTCCTATGGGTATGGCCTCAGCGCTCGGCTGGCGCTCAAACTGTTATCAAAGATTTGCGAGTCTCTATAGGGACATACGCAGTTGGCACATTACATTCTGACTGTGGCCCCGCGTTTAGCTCTAGGGCTTACAAGAAGACTATGGGAGGTTTGGGTGTAGGATTGCGGTACTCCTCTCCGTACCATCCCGAGGGAAATTTGGTCATGGAGAGGAAGAACCAGATGGTGGTGTGCAGTGGGTGTGGGGAAGGCGAGATGCACGCAGTGATGGTCAGTCCAGGAGAGTTCGGTAGTGTGGCTGTAGCTGATGTTCCACTGACGGAGAAGACGGGGCTGAGCGAGTGTCTGGCTGTGTGGGTCTAGCTGCTTGAGTCCAATTTTGTTGAGGTTCTCCAGAAGGGAGGCGGTGTTTTGGTCACTGGGGTTGTCCATGTTGAAGTTGAGGTCTCTGAGTAGGATGTAGTCGGTGGATGCAAGGGCCTGGGGTGCAATGAGGTCTACGCTGGCGTCAGTGAAGGTGGATCTGGGGCCTGTAGACGTGGGTGCCACGGATGGTGGTGTTGGGGTTTGTCCAGATCTGAAAGTGAAGGTGTTCCATGGTCGTTGTTTGGTCATTGGAGTGCGTGGTAAGTCGGAGTGTGCTTTTGTGGACGATGGGGATGCCTCCTCCTGGGCATTCCTTGCAGGTGAATTTTAGCCGTCGGGGATGGCGATGGCAATGTCCGGTTCGGAGCAAGGGTTTGTCCAGGTTTCCTTGAAGAAAGCATTGTCAGGGGAGGTGGTCTTGAGGAGGTCCCAGGTTTCTGTGGTGTGTTTGTGGAGCAACCGCACGTTGAGTAGGATGCAGTTGAGCTGGATGGGTGCGCTGTTGGCCGGGTGGGCGGCAAGAGGAGCTGGCGTGTTGGCATGCTGAATGTGCGGTTGCAGTTCCGGCAGACGAAAGATCCAAGGGTCTTCTTCGGTGATGCTAGATGGCAGGTGGCATGGCATCCCGGGTTGAGGGCAAGGAGGATGCTGGTGTCGTAATGGTGGAATGTCCAAGGAGCATGGTCCCTGGCTCTGGGCGCGGTCCAGGCCGGATGGGCGCAGGCGGGCTTGCCTTTGGCAGCAGCTGCACAGCGGCCACCATTAAGTAGTGCTGCGGGGGGGCTGGACAGCTTGGAGGCAGGAAAAGCATGAGCGGGATGGGACACTGGAGGGGGTGGGGCTGCTGGGGTTCTCAGTGGCAGGGGCGATGAGAGCAGCAGGAAAATGCAAGAGAAAAAGGGCACAGAAATGAAAGGCAAATGAAAAAGAAAGAAAATGAAATGGCAGAGAAATCAAAGCCCAAAAAGGCTGTGGCAGAGAGAAAAGTAAAAGAGAGACAGAACGAGCAGAGAGACAGAAGGGCAGTCAAGAAGCAGAGCAGTGACGCTCTACCACTGGACCAGCAGGGGTGAGGCTCAGGCAGGAGCCTGCAGGTAGAGGAGGGCCTAGAGCTCCCGACCTCTGGGTCAGTGGCAGAAGCAGATGGGGACAGCAGCAGCAGCTACCAGACGGCATTGCACTGTGGAAGAAGCAAGTCCACTAAAGGATAGTGGACTCAACTTAACGCTACAGAAAACCCAAAATTGACTGACATGCAACCACCTCAAACTAAATGCTCTAAAAACCAAACTCCTCTTAATTGCCCTACCTAACCATGTCACCTCATCTATCATTGGGGAATGGTTGAAACAACTGATGCCCTCAACTGCTTTCCATAAGTTATAGATTCAACAAAATAACTATGAATAACTCTCGACAAGTACCTTAACATGAAGAAGCACAACAGTGCTGCCACCAAAGGAGCGAACCTCCAAATGAACATCTTAAGAAATGTAAAACCCTTCCTCCTGTCCAATGACTTCAAGTCTGCAGTGCAAGCCCTAGTGATTCCCAGGTTGGACTATGGAAGTGCAACCCTCTGTGGCTTGCCCAGATCCAAAAAGGCTCCTCTGAGGGCCTCTCTCAACTCTGCTGCAAGGCTCATCACAGGATCAAAAAGAAACAACTGCATCACCCCTACTTTGAAATCCCTCAACTGGCTCCCTAACAAAGCAAGAACTCAGCTAACAATTGCCTGCATGACCTATAGAGCCCTACACTTCAATACCCTGAGATATCTCACGCAGAGGCTTGACATTTCTGGCAGCTGTAGATCCTCCGGAAGCTAAAGCACCTTACTCCTAAAACCACAAAGATTCCTTAAAATTAAAACCTGCAACTGAGTCTTCACTTAGATCACCCCGAGAATTTGGAATACCTTGTTCCCTGAAATCAGACTGAATCCCTCAACTGCATCTTTCAAGAAAGCAGTAAAAGTACTACTTATGAACATGTTTCTGCCCTAGATTCTAGGATCTCCTCTCTTCGTACATTTCATGACACATCAATTACACTCATGACTACTGCTCTCCTGTTATGTTATTGTTTTTAATCTATCGATCCTGACAGTTTGTTGCACCCTCCCTTACCTGGCATGCTGCCATATCCTATAATTATTCTTGACTATGATATTATTGATTTTGTTTGTCTCTGCTCTCTGAACAATTGTAAAGCGCTCTGATACCTGCAAGGGTAATGTTAGCACTATGTAAAACTTTCTAAATAAATAAATTAAATTAAATCGGAGCCCTACTGACCACTACTTCTCAGAAATCTCCTCAAAGTCTGAACTTATTGATTTCGAGCTTGCATAGCAGCAACTGAATCCTACATTTGTGCCATGTTAATATTGTTATTCTTAGATGCTAACAATATTTGCTCTTGCATACAGTTAATGTCAGATTGCACCTCTCTCACCTTACCTTTGAGTCTGGAACAAGGTGATAGGTGCGGCCTTCTCCAGCAACCGCAGCAATATCCTCCAGAGCACTGGCAACTCCTCCGCTAAGGCAGAGGAGCGTCGCCCCACTCACTGCTTTGCTGCAGTCAAATAATGGAAAAATAAAATTTTAATACCTTATGTTATTATCATTTTATTTTCTCCTGCTGCGGCAGCTTTGCGGGGTGGGGTGGGCTGATCTGCTCACAGATCTGGTGGAGGAGGAGTGGCAGGCACACTAAGTGCACATGACTGTTTGGCCGGCTCTCTCGGGCTGGCCAAAAAGTAATGCGTACATTGCATGTTCTCCACCCAGGCTGCATTACAGCCTGGGTGGAGAACATGCCCAGGCTCCCATTCCCTGCCTGAGCGCTGAACCACAGAGCTCAGACCAATCACAATGCTGCATTGCAGCATTGTGATTGGCTTAGGGGTAGGGGAGCCTGGTTGCTTCCTGCTTCCTGTTCCTGGCCCGAGTTCGACGCGGAAGAGAGATGGAGGAGAGACGCAGCAATAAGGTAAGTGTTTCTATTTTTTTTTTTTAACGCTCCCTTAATGCCTCACCACTCACAATCTGTGCGGGCCGCCACTGCTCCAGAGTAACTAAATGACAGAAAGGACATGGTAGTCATTGGTACCCCAAAGTGGCACAGAAGTAAAGGAACCAAGATCTAAAGATGTTGCCTAAGAGGAAAAATCACACGGCATGAAAACCTCTCGCCAAAGTAAATAATGGTATAGAAAAAATAAGCAATTCAAATCAAGGAAAAAGCAAGCACAAAAACAAACCCAAAGTAACCCGGGACTGGAGTGCAAGGGGTACTGAACATAATGAACACTAAATCCCCAAAGCTTTGCGACACACAGAAGATGCTATATCTGGGGGCTCTAGGTATTGATTATTACATAAGATTGCCACTGATTGAGTCACTAATTTCTAACTTTTAGAGCTACCTACCATACAGCAGAAATTTGACTATACAAATTTCATCAGGTAATATACTCCGAGTAACCAAATATATGCCCACATGGGCAGACAACATGGCTACATTGTTTGTATTCTGATTGTCTCACTCACTTAGTATTTTTACATCTCATCACTATCCCTTTCCATAAACTGGTGCTCATTTGAATTTAACATTGACTAATATGCCAAAGGTACTGCACGCAAATATAGCACAACAATTTGTTTTTAGAATCGTTGCAACCAAGATGCATAGCCCTTCCTCTCTTTCTATTGTTCGCTATTTTATGAGCAGATAATGCAAATAAGGGAGCGTGGCTTTGACGCCGAACCAGGATAGCGGGTTTCGTGTGAGCTCCGTCGCGGGCGCGGAGCCTCTTTTGTCCTTGTGGCCTCATTTATGCCACTTTTCCGAATGTGAGTCCTGAGACCTACGGGGGAACAGCGGCGGCAGCTCTTGTGTCATTCTTGCACCATGAAGACGCGTCCTGTGACCCGAGCGCCGCAACGGTGATTTTCTCTCCTCACAAAAGCGAGTGGCAGCCATTTGAAATTGTGCCGCTAGAGCTATAGCTTTGCTTCTCCCGCTACTATTTTCTTTGTTTTTCCTTCATGTTTGATAATTAATTGCTGCTTTCCTGCCGCTGCTGCTCCTTGTTTGTTTGGGACCGTCTACAAACCTGCAACTTTCAACCTTGGTTGCTACAGTTGGCAACTTTTGCTCATTCTGGTCCACTATAAGTCTGATGTTATTGGTTAGTCATATCCCTTTAAGTCAGGTTATTTCAATGACCCTTCATTTCCTTTAACCTGGATTTGCCTTTTTTTTTTACAACCATATAGTGGATAATTATAGCAGCATTTTTTACAAATTTTTATAAAAGCAGGTTTTTGACGATTGTTTATTCTCCTCACTGGATCTGCTTTATCCTTCTTCCAACTTTACGAAAAATTCCTCTCATTATAGAAGATGGCCATTGATTTGCATGTATCTGCAAAACCGTCTTCTTCGGGCACCAAGCTTAAAAGAGCGAAGAATGACCCTCCATCCCCTATTTTATCATCACATAATCCTATGTTGGACTCTATTTTAGATGAAGTACGTGGTCTACAACCTTTCATGGTTACCACCAACGAAAAATTACAACAAATTGAGGATCGTTGGATAGTTATGGAAGGGAAGATGTCAGAGTTGGAACAACGTGTGGGAGACTTGCAAGACTTATCTACTAAAATTCCTATGCCGGAACAAGAAATCCAGAAGTTTAAGATACACACCGAAGACCTTGAAAATCATAATAGACGGAACAATTTGCGTCTCTATGGTCTTCCGGAAAATATCGAGGGTCCTGATCTCCTGGTCTGCTTGAAGAAATTTCTATCAGACCTCCTGGATCTTCCTTCTACTCCACCATTGAACATTCAACGTGCTCATCGTTTGGGTCGTCTCCAACCTCACTCAACCAAACCACGTGGTTACTCCCATCCATCCAATACTCCGAAATTGGTTCTAGTTTTATTTCTGACCATGCCCCTGTACTATCTACTCTTGATTTGTCTCTCAATAATTGCAAGCAAGGCCGTTGGCGTTTTAATAATTCCCTTCTTTCTGACCAAACCTTAATTTTTTTTTTTTTGACAATCAATTTTATTGTTTTGAAAAGCAAACAAAGTGACAGCACATACAGTACAAATTGGTGCAAACCCTGCCCATAAAGGGTAATATAAACCACAGCCACAGTAATAATAGTCGGGCGGTCCACCAAGACTGAAAAGCAACACATGGATACATGAGAGTACAGGTGGGGCGGTTTTAATGTAATATATTTAGCCATTTGCCCCAGACCCTGTTGAATTTCGCTGGGCATCCGCGTGCCTCGAATAGGGGTTCCTCCTGGGTAGCGCACCAGTCTACCCCACAGCGCCATTTCCTTATGCTAGGGGGGTTGACCTGAGCCCAGGTCGCCGCAATATCTCATTTGGCTACGGCCATTGCCGTCCCCAGAAATTGTTTATCTGCTCTAGAGCCATCCAGGCCATCAAACACTCCCAGGATGAGGCGGAGGGGGTCATGGGGGACCTGCCAACCCAGGGTCTGCGTGAGTTCAGACTCTATCCCTGACCAGAACGGGGCGAGACTGGGGCATGACCAGACCATGTGGTAGAAATCCGCCGGAACATGGCCTCATCGTGTACAGTCCGGGAAGGGGCACAGTCCTGCTTTATGTAGACGCGCTGGGGTGAGATATGCTGTGTGTAAATAATAGAGTTGAATGAGGCGTAGTTTGGATGAGGTCGTGAGGGTTTTGGGAGCCATAAGGGCGTCACGCCAGTCCTCCTCCTCCAGAGGGCCCAGCCATCCCTCCCAGCGGGCTCGGAGCGAGGCCAGAGTTGTCGGACCTTTGTTGACCAGGGAGCGGTAGAACCGGGACACCCCTCCCCTCCCCAGGTTCCCCATCATGGCTTGAGCCTCCAATGGGCTAAATTCGGGGAGTCGGGTGCCTGTTGGGATGTGCGCGGTGAGTGCATGGCGGAGCTGCAAGTATTTGTAAAATTGAGAGGTATGGAGGGTGTAACGCTGTTGTAAATCTGGGAAGGCCCTAATATGATCCCCTGCCCACACATCCCCAAGGAGGGATATCCCTATATGGTCCCACTTCCGGAAGCCCGTGAGTGTCGCCACTTCCCACAGCCATAAGCCTTGCCAGAGAGGCGTGTGTTGAGTAAGTCGCTTGTCCCAGCGCGTGTGCCATAGGGCCGTGCGCCAGGCCGTCAAGACCGCTCTGGTGATTGCCAGTAATGCCGGGGGTATAGGGTTCCCGTAGAAGTATGCTTGGATTTGGGGGAAGTCCAGGTCCCTGAGTTCAGTTGTGTAGGCCGGGTCAGACCACCCCCCAGTGAACCAGTTGTGGATGACGAGGAGCCTGGTGGCTAAATTGCATAGGTGGAGATCGGTCATACCCATGCCTCCGTCAAAGGGTGGGATCCTGCAGTGGCTCAGGGCGATACACGGCCTCCCTCCCCCCCCACAGAAACCTCGCAACCACCCCGTCCAATTCCCGGAACCAGCTGCTCGGGAAGTGAAAGGTGGTGTTCTGAATAATATATAGAAAGCGGGGGAGGACGATCATTTTAAACAGTGCTCCTCTCCCGAGGGGGTTAAGTGGTAGGGTTTGCCAGCGCTTAAGGTCGTCTTTGGCTTTTGTGACCAAGGGGGTGATATTTAGTGCCCATTCCAGCTCCGGGAGCAGAGCCACCCAGATCCCGAGGTACTTGAACGATTGTCTTCTGATGGGGATAGTCGATTGCCAACCAAAGCACGCCCTAGAGAGATGGAGGGGGACTAGGGTGGATTTAGCCGGGTTGAGTGGCAGACCGGAGACGTTTTCGAAGACGTGGAGCACCTCAAGGCAGCGAGGACCAGAGTTTTCTGGATCCGCTAAAAAGAGCATGACATCATCCGCATATAAGGTGATTTTGTCTACATGATGGGTATCCCAAGTCCAACCTCGGACACGGGGGTCGTTCCGAAAGAGGCAGGCCAGGGGCTCCATCGCCAGCGCAAACAATAGGGGTGAGAGGGGGCACCCCTGCTGCGTGCCTCTCCGGATTGGGAATGCCCTCGAGAGGGCTCTGTTGGTAAGGACCCTGGCTTTGGGGCTGGAGTATAGGACTCGAACAAGGCATCGGAAGTGGCGGCCGAAACCCATCGTCAAGAGAACGTTATCCAGATACCTCCAGTCTACCGTATCGAAGGCCTTCTAGAAGTCTACAAGTAAGAGTGCCAGGTACGGTGTAAGAAGTTGGCGGTGGGCGAGGGCGAGATGAAGGCATCGTATGCAATGTCTGGTACCGCGTGCTGGCATGAAGCCGCACTGGTCCGGGTGACCAATTTGTGTAGGAGGGGGCGGAGACGCTGGGCTAGGGCTGTGGCGAAAATTTTCATTTCAGTGTTGATTAAAGAGATCGGGCGGTAATCCGCGCAGGTGGCAGAGGGCGGCTGGGTCTTGGGGATCACATCGATGGTGGCCAAGTCAGTCTCGGGGGGGAAAGGAGCCCATCTCGGCGCCATGTTGGTAGAGCTCTACAAGCTGAGGAACCAACAGGTCCCTATAGGCCGCATAGTACTCCTGCGGGAAGCCGTCCGGCCCGGGTGTTTTCCCAGGTTTCAACAGAGAAATGGCTCCGTGTATCTCCTCAGGGGTGAAGGTCAGATCTAAGTCTGCTGATTCCGCCTCGGTAAGGGAGGGGAGCTGGGAGCCGCTTGGCCCAGCATCTCCGAGAGAGTAACCTCAGGTGTGCGCGCGGAGTACAACTGAGCGTAATAATCTGCAAACGCCTGCGCAATTGCATGGGAGTTGTGGTGGTCGACCCCAGCAGCGTCACGGATTGCAGGGATTATCCTGTTAGCCAGGGGGTAAGAAATCAAGTTGTGTAACAGCTTCCCGTTTTTGTCACCCCAGACATAAACTCGGGCCACGGAGGATCGCCACAGCATCTTGGCCGAGTCGAGGGAGATCTGTTTGATTTCTTCTCGAATGGCCGCAAGTTGCCTGTCGTGTCAGACTTTGGCAAGGGCAGAAAGGGCCGTCTCCAACCGTGTTGCCCGAGCCTTGAGCTGGGTCAGGTGGGAGGACTGGGCCGCCCGTTTCGCGTGCTGCTTTCCCCTGGCCATGCCCCGGATGGTGGCTTTACTGGCCTCCCAGAGTGTGCTCGGGGACGGGACCGACCCCAGGTTAGTGAGAAAGTAGTGACGCAATTCCACCTCTATCGCTTCCCTGACCTCCTTATCTTGTAGGAACCACGCGTTCAACCTCCAGACCGTCCGAGGCCCGGCTGGAGCTCCACCCAAGTGCATTGACAGGGCCGAATGGTCTGAGATCCCCCGGGGAAGGATAGAGACAGCGGCAACGCCTTGGCAATCGGGAGCAGGTAAAAGGAGTAGGTCAAGGCAAGAGTGCATGTGTTGGGCCACCGAGGTATGGGCATATTGAGTACCCCGGGGATTCCAGATCCTCCAGACATCGTACAAACCGACCAATCGGACAGCTTCTTGGCGTGGTCCAGTCTCGTCGGGGAGGGCGCGCCAGTCGCGTCAAGTGTTGGTTGCATCACTGCACTAAAGTCGCCCCCGATTATAGTATGACCCAGGGGTAGGGCGGAGATTGTGTCTGTGAGGTGGTGAAGGGTAGAGGCGAGTGTTGTAGGGGGGATATAAACAGAGACCAGGTTCAGGGTGTTCCCTTCAAGCTTGCTGGATACGGTCACATACCGACTCTGCTTGTCTGTTGCAATGTGGTCAGGGGTGAAAGGGAGCCCTCGTCGTAATAAAATAGCAGCCCCCCGGGAGCCCCACGCAAAGCCAGAGTGCCATACCCTGTCAAACTAAAATCTCGCAAGGAACGGGCAATGAGTTCCCAGGAGGTGGGTCTCCTGGAGCAGGAGAACGTCGGGCGCATGGCGTTGGGCAGATTTGAGGACTGCTGTACGCTTAATGTGATCTAGTAATCCGTTCACGTTCCAGGATAGAACGTGGAGGGACCTACCGTTGGCAGACATCTGGGTTGTGAGTGGTGCGTAGAAGGAGTGGGCCAAAGGGCTCCGGGCCCCAAGGGGAGCGGTGGTCTACAGCCTGAACGTGCGGGTGTGGCTCGCGCAATGCGGTGCGCTGTCTGATGGTGGCGGTGTGGTAAGCAAGTGCAGAGGTGCTGTGAGTAACAAACAGAGGTGGCTCAACCGGAGCCTGGTCGAAAACGTCCCTGAGGACAACGGTCCCTCCCAACTTCCCCCCTCCCTATATTTCCGGAACCGAAGCATCTGTCTCCCTGAAACAAAAAAAAATTAAGTTAACAATAACAATGGGCTAAGCTAAAACGCTTAGCTGGGCACTGCATGGTAACGGTGGACCCCTCCACAATGGCGGATGTGATAGTGTCATCAGCATGCCTTTGGATGAGCAATGTTCGTGGAAATTCTGCTCCTACATTAGTCAGTTAGGGTCTCTGTAAGTCAGACCTCTGCCTCCCCTCCGAGTCCCTGAAGCATGGGACTTCCAGAAAGGTCAAAATCTGAGGCTGCGGGGCGTAGAACACACTAGGGCCACGATGGAGGTCATCC
Source organism: Calotriton arnoldi (assembly GCA_963921515.1). Lineage (NCBI taxonomy): Eukaryota > Metazoa > Chordata > Amphibia > Caudata > Salamandridae > Calotriton > Calotriton arnoldi. The sequence goes on along the minus strand of CAWUFW010012474.1, from coordinate 435,579 downwards.
GCGGAGTTGGATCGACTTTGGTCTCGGAGGGTTGGGGGGGCCTTGTGGTGTTGGGCCCCTGGGTTCCCGGGTTGGACGACGGAGATGCCAACCCTCGCCGACCCCCTCTCCTGCGGGACTGTGTGCGCCTCCGCTGCTGCTTGGGAGGAGGCAAGCCCTTTGCCGGAGAACCAGGCGGGAGGGGGGGTTGAGGGGGCTGGTTGGACCCGTAGGGGTCGTTCTTCAGTCAGCCAGGTCCAGGCAGCCTGTGGGGTGTCAAAAAAGATTGTCTTGCCCTGGAAAACCACCCGTAGGCGGGCCAGGAAGAGGAGACCATATCTCAAACCCAGGTTACGAAGCTTTTGTTTGACTTCAGCATAAGAACTGGGCCTGAACCTCCCTCGTGTAGTCCGGGAAGAGCATGATAGTGTTATTCTGATACCTCAGGGGTCCCTGAGTCCGGGCTGCGTTTAGGATGACGTCTCTGTCCCGGAAGTTGAGGGTCCTCGTGATTATGGGACGGTGTGGGGCACCGGGAGGCAGCTTAGGGGCCAGGGAGCGGTGAGCGCGCTCAATCGCGAACCAAGCTGAGAGCATGTCTTTGGGCATCCAGGATCTCAGCCATGCCTCTACGAAAGTGTCTGCTTGGCCCTTCTCGACCCCTTCCGGGAAACCCACTGGGCGCAGGTTGTTGCGGCGCGAGTGGTTCTCAGGGTCCTCGGCTCTACGATGTAGCTCCAAGGTGCGAGTTTGCAGGTGGGCCACCTGGTTCCGCAGCTGACTGAGCTCATCTTCGACCGTCGATAGGCGGGACTCCGCCTCAGAGATCCGCGTTGTAGCGCTGCGCAGTTCCTGGCGTATAAGGGCCACATCCACCCGGACCTCGCCAATCTTGCATTCAACCGAGGCCTGGGAGTTGCCGATGGCTTGCAGGATAGTCGAGAGATCAGTGCCGGGGAGGGAGGAGCTCCCCGGCAGTCCATCCACTGGATTTTGCTCAGTTGTGGTGTACTGGTCTATCTTGGTTTGGGTTTGTGCAGCGGACGTCTTAGGGATGTGATCCTTTCCCATCGCGGCTCCAGGGGTGGACCTCGGCCGCCCGGGGCGATGGGACGTGCACAGGCTCGGGGGACAGATGCTCCTCTGTGGGATAAGTCCAGCGCGTAGGTCATCAGCACTCGGGTGTCTCAGCAGGGGAGGGGAAGGGAGAAGAGGAACGGATGGCAGAAGCCTCTCTCCCGGCCCCCCCTGCTCGATCGGTCCAGCCGAAGTCCCCGTTGCCGCCCCACCGCAGCGTTATCTCAGGATGTCGCCGGACGGTGCCCCGGCCCAAAATAGCCACCCACCCCCACATGCCACCGCTCTCCGCATTCACCAGGGCCCCTGGGGCATCGTCCAGGCGTTGCCTGGAGGGAGGGATGCGCCGCCGCAGCACCAGGAACAACTGCAGTCTCCCCACCGCGCCCAGGCACAGCGGATCCGGCCCGGCTCCAGCCAACCCCGCCCTCAGAGAAGACGCAGGACCCCAAACCCCGGAGCGGTCTCGACGGGAGAACAGGAGAATTCAAGGGCCTCAGGAGGCCACTGACAGCAGCGGGGCGAGTGAAGGAATCCGGAGGCTAAGTCTCTTTCGCCAATCCTCCGCGAGGGAGCGCCACAAAGTCTGACCCGGGCCGCTCAACAGCACAGATCCATGGAGGGTCAGGAGGCAGTCAATGCGCGCCGCACCGAGGCGGCGGAGCGAAGCGGGCCAGTGCAGCAGCCCCAGGCGTTCGGGGGCTCAAGGCGGGCCCGGAACCAACGGGCATCCGCAGCAGTCGCAGGGCAGCCTAGCAAAAGGCAGAGTCTCAGGTCCCGACCGCGGCGTCCCAGGGACAGGCCCGCAGACCAGGAGGTGGGGGGAGGATGAGTGAGGCGAGGAAACTCCCCCCGCACACCCCTGCCGCAAGAGCCGTGCAGTCAACCCACCTCTGCTCAGGCCCACCGGCCAGAGGCCGTAGGTTCCACGTAGGTCCGGAGGCAGGAGGCCGGCCGCGGCCGGGCCCCACAGGTCGTGGCGTCAGGCCGCCTCAGCTGAGGATAGAGCAGCCCCAGCCCAACTACTGCGGCAAGGTCCTGGACGCGGATTGCTGGGCCACCAAAGGGGAGCCGCAGGAATCACGGCGGCTCCAGTAGGAAGCGGGAGCCTGGAGGCACTGGTCACGGCGGCGGCCAGGGATAGGAGGCCGCACTCGACCGCACGGCAGGATGTGTGCTGGAAGCCCCGGGAGCCGAAGCAAACCACTCCCTCAGGTAGGCTCCAGCAGTCTTTGGTCTCACGGCCTCCGATGCAACCAGTCTTGGTCTCGGCCCGTGGATGCAGGCCGAGTGGGGTACCTCTCGCAGGCCGGTCTTCGGAGGGCCAGGCACAGGTCTGGGCAGGGCCAGGAGAGGGAGGGGGAGCTCAGCCTTTGAGGTCCCGCTGCCCGATATGGTAGCCGATCCTCCGGTTGCTGAGTGTCCCGGCCGCTGGCCTCCGCTCTCGATCCCGTAGGTCAGGTCAGTGATGTCAGGGACGCGGCCAAGCGGGGGGGGAAGGGCCGCACCTCCGGCCACGGCATGAGATGCCGCAGCTCCTGGTCTCTGCAATTTCAGGATGCCAGCAGGTCCGCAGGGGTAGGGTGCCGGGGGTCCCCGGCGGCAAGCAGCAAAAGCCGCAACGCCAGGAGCAGGTTAGGGCAGTGAATCCCCGGAAGCAGGAGCAGCCATCTTGGGTGCAGGCACACCGGAGGCCGGAGCGGAGTGCACTCGCAGTGGTCAGGATAGAGCGGCGCTTTGTGCACCGCCGTGCAGCCGCGAGCAGGGGAGATGCGGCAGCAGCCCGATAAACGGTTGTAGAGGTGCTGATGGTGGCGGATTGCAACGCGGATGACGGAGGGGTCCAGAGCACTTCTAGAATGCGACTGCCATCTTGACGCGCCAAGCCATGCCTTCAAACCTTCATTTTAGAAGCAACCTCCTTCATTAATGAATTTTTTCATTTTAATTGCTCCATAGATACCTCTGTTCATAACAATTGGGATACCTTTAAGGCCTCTTTTAGAGCCTTTACTATTGCCTATTCTGCTAGAAGGAAAAAGGCATTAAATACTGAATATTTATCAGCATTTCAAAAGATAAAGATTTTAGAACATAATTATTTCTCTTCTAAATCCTCTTCAAGTTTACAAGAACTGATTGAAGCCAAGTCTACCCTGAACAAGATCGCTACGATTGATGCTTGTAATATCCTTCTTAAAATTAAGTCTAAATATCATGGAGGCAAAAATAAGGCGGGTAAAATGTTAGCCAATTATTTAAAAATCAAATCAGAACGAAAAACTATTGGCCCTATTCGTTCTGAACAAAATAACAAATTATTAACATCCGAAATTGTGAATACCTTCCAATCTTATTATGAACTATTATATACAGAAGATACAACTCCTTCAGAACATGACCTTGAAGCTTTTTTTCGAGGAATACCCAAACCTCCTTTTATGCCTGACATTTTCTCACCCCTTGAGAGAGATATATCTCTCCAGGAGATTACTGATGCTCTTAAATCTTTAAAAAAGGCTAAAGCCCCTGGCCTGGCTGGTTTCTCCGTTGAACTCCTCTCATCCTTTTCCTCCATTTTTGCCCCTAAATTACTAGAGCTTTTTAACTCATTTTTGTCTAATTCTTAAGCAAGTGGTTCCTTTTTTGGAAGCCCTCATTGTCATTATTCCCAAACCAGACAAAGACACTACCCTTTGTAAGAACTTTCAACCCATCTCATTAATCAACAATGATTGTAAAGTTTTTGCAAAAATTTTAGCATCTCGTTTGGAGAATGTCATTCCACTCCTTATTAAGCCTGACCAGGCTGGTTTTATTAAGGGTAGACTTGCATCTGACAATGCTAGAATGTTTTCCAACATCCTTGCCCTTGGGAAGAAGTACCCCTCTCCTCTAGCTGCCCTCTCGCTTGATGCTGAAAAAGCTTTTGATCGTATAAATTGGCAATTTATGTTTTCTACTCTTCGATGGTTTGGTTTTGGTCATAAGTTTATTTCTTTTATCAAATTGTTATATATTGAACTACGTGCTTTTGTGTTTGTTAATGGTCATTTTTCTCCCTATTTTAAACTACACAGGGGCACTAGACAGGGTTGTCCCCTTTCTCCACTACTTTTTCTTCTTTGTTTAGAACCTTTTCTTGAACGTATCAGATATAATCCTGGTATAACTGGTTTTAAACTCAAGTCTCATGAAATTAAGCTATCTGCTTATGCAGACGATATCCTAATTTATATGTCTAACCCTTTCAACTCCCTAGACCCTTTTTTTTACAAGAGATTGCTTTGTATTCTAATGTTTCTGGATACAAGTAAAATTTCTCTAAAACTGAGATTTTACCACTAAATGCATCTTGTTATCATTATATGTTTGATAAAATTAATTTTACCTTGTGTTCCCAAAAGATTAAATACCTAGGAGTATGGTTTTCTTTCTACATACATGATACACTGATTCACAATTTCACTAACTGCATAAGCTGTTATCATTCTGGTCTCCGTTATTTTTATCCTGTTGGGGTAGGTTAGACACCATTAAAATGATGATTGGCCCTCATGTCCTTTTTATGCTCTGGAAGTTACCTTTTAAAATACCTAATTATTATTTCTACCAGATTAACTCTATTTGTACTAAAGTTCTCTGGAACAATAAGCGTGTTCGTATTGCTTTAGCTAAATTAATTCGACCCAAAATGGAAGGTGGTGAACGTTTCCCTGATTTTAAGTTGTATCATACTGCCTTTTTAATCCGACAATTTTATGCTATGTCTAAGGATTATCATGATTTTCCTATTCCAACATGGGTTGTTTTTGAACGTTCATTGTTGCATGACTTTTCCTTTCAAGATGTTGTTTTTATGACTAATTGTACTTTTATTTCCAAATATCCAATTTTAACATACTTACATCATTTATTACATTCTCTTTATACCCAAGGATTTGACTTTTATCAATATTTTCTGTCCTCTTCTATCTGGTATAACAAGTTTATCAAATTTCGCCATAAATCTTTTTATTTCAAAGACTGGAAGGAAAAGGGTATTTTGTATGTACATCAATTGATAGTGAATAACTCTATCGTATCATTCCCTCACTTACAAGAAAAATTTGGTCTCCCGACTCTTACATTCAACAATATACCCTACTATTTCCTGTACTTCAAACCTTTCTATTTAACAATAATTTTAAATCTGACGTTACTTCCATTACCCCTATGTCACCCTTATTTAATATCTCTTTGGATCCCACTCCAAGAGCTTCCTTTATATATAAAACTATATCCTCTCCCCTTGTTACAAGGAATAAATCCTCTATTGAACTGTTCTGGGAAATGATTTATCTCAATCACTCTCCATTTATCAATGGGATTGCATGTGGCGGAAAATATTTAAGACCTCTAAAGCTGCTAATATTACTCAATCTTTATACTTTATATATAATAGAGTGGTTGTTGCTCCCCAATTTCTTCATAAAATTGACTCTTCTATTTCTCTCTTATGTTGGTCATGTCTCTCCTCTGATGGTACTTTGACACACCTACTTTATTATTGTCCTAAAGTGCATGAACTTTGGAAAGCTATATGGTCTAAATGTTTATTGATTTTCTCATGTAATATTCCACTCTCTATTCACAATATTTTTCTGGGAACTTTATCTGCTGACTTTGACCATCTTCCTTCAAAACTATTTTATTTGACCTTTTTATTGCTCTTGCCTTTAAAGTTATATTAACTTGTTGAAAAGATAACTCTAAACTATCCTTTTTGGTCTGGTGGAACTTAATTTGTGATGAACATAAAATTGCTTCTGTTACACCTTCCTCGATAACTCAAAAGATAAAATCTGATTTATTATGGTTACCTTTACTACTTTTCTGTCCTCACACTCATCTTTTTCCTAATACTTTTGTCTATCTTCATCAATCACTTTTTCTTTCTTCCTTTCCTCTCTCATCCTTTTTCCTTTTCTTCTTCTTTCTCCCCCTTTATAAAAAAATAAAACAAACTGAACAGAATTTACACTTATGTAATAAATATATCTACTACTTCGATGTATTTATTATTACTGTTTCTTTCCTCTTAATAGTTTTTAATGGAATGGTACTTTTCTGATGTTATTATGAGATCTCTTGTTTAGATAACTTTGTGAATTTTGTAATTTTGCTTATCTCTCACATCTCTTTTTAATCAGATGTAATGTTTTGTCACTGTGTTTATATTCTCAATAAAAAATATTTAAAAAAAAAAAGATAATGCAAATAAAAATGACCAAGAAAGGATTGTGTGAAGAAAACATATCACACATATGTTTTGCAAGTCCATTTTTCTAGAATGGATTAAAAGCACGTGAACGTGCTCTTTACTAGCACTTTATACTCTTTACAGACGAAAGTATCGTGCTTACCTATATGACTATGTGCCTGCTTCTGAGCTAAGCTGGCACTGACTGGTCAGTTATTTTTCAGCGAAACAAACTGATGAAGCCCTGAAATTTGACAGTTATGAATGATGTAAATCACACAATGCACACTATAACTCATGCCCTTGCCTGTGTAAACAGTCTTTTCCTTTTTCTTTCTACATGCCATTGGCTAAGTGTTGTACTGTGCATACCTGGGGGCATGAGTTATGGTGTGTATTATGCATTGCACACCATAACTGGTAAATTTTAGAGTATTTTTGATTTTGTGTTCGCTGAACCTTAACTGACCTGTATTTTTTGGTGATTCTCATGCCTTTTTTAGTTATGTACCATATTCACCTGCTATGGACCCCTTCTGCATTGTGCATGGCCTTCAGTCATGCCCTGCAACCTGTTATGTTGGGATGGGATTTCTCACTTTGTACGTTAAGGTTAAGGGGGGGGGGTATGAGTAATTGGCTCGAATGGTAGGAGCCAAGGGGCACAGAAAAGTAATAACAAGCATTTGCAATGCAATAGGTCTTGCATTTACGCAAGTTTAAGCTATTATTTTTGTTTTTTAAAACATAAATAAAAGGCATTGTCATTTACAATGCCAATAGCTTAAACTCGCGTAAATGCAAGACCTATTGCATTGCAAATGCTTGCTTAAGTTTAAAACTGAGCACGGCGTCGCTTCAAGGACACTGCGCTCGGTTTCTTTTCTTTTTTTAAACTTTAACACTGAGGGGCCCATTCCGATTCAGGCCGGAAATCACTACGACCGAGCCGGACCCGGAGAGATTTCCGACCGAATCGGACTCTAGCAGCCCGACCGAACGAGTACGATGCGGACGCATGCTATCGGACTCGATTCGGTCGGACTCCCATTGAAGTCAATGGGAGCCAGTCGTACATGCGTACGCGGGTTCCCATTGACTCAATGGGTGCGAGGCGAACAAGGGCGCCCCCTACAGCGGGTACACGTCGATGCGAATCATGCCGTACATGCACAGGTAGGGGGGTCCCATGGGTCCCCCCTGTGTGCGACTCGCGTGGCTACGCATACAGGGGGGTCCGACACGGACCCCCAAAGTCCGGCTCCGACTGCCCTTTGGAGCCGGACGGCACGAGTCGGTCGGACTGCTCGAGGCGCGCATCGTACTTGCCCGGCCGGGGAACGTCTCCATTGCGCAGTGCGAGTCGTGTCCGTGCGAGTCGGTCGGAGCGGGTTGGACCCGCGTACGAGTCGGTCGGCGATTTCGCGAGCGCTCGCATCGTACTCGCTCGCCCGGACGCACGTACAAATCAGTCGGGAAAGAGGGCTCCGAATCGGATCCGGTTAAGCCGAATCCGATTCGGTGCCCCACCGGCCGAGATCGGAATCGGCCCCTGAGTGTGGTGTCTTTGAAGCGGGCGCCACGCTCAGTGTTAAAGTAAAAAAAAAAAAGAAAGAAACCGAGCGCAGTGTCCCTGAAGCGGGCACCGCGCTCATTATGAAAGTTAAAAAAGCTAAAAAAATAAACAGAGTGCGGTGTACCAGAAGTGGACGCCGCGCTCAACATAAAAGTTAAATATAAATAAATACACTGAGCACAGTGTCCCTACAGCGGGCGCCGCGCTCAGGATACAAATACAATAAAATAGCATCCGCCATTTTCCCCAAGAGTGCCCATAAACAAAATAGTGCTGACCCCCTAGATCAGAGGTCTTCAATCTATGGGGCGCGACCCCCAGGGGGGCCGCGGAGTGCTGGGAAGGGGTCGCGCATTTCCAGGCCTCACTTCTGCCTGGAATCTAAAACATGTGCTCTTCCTTTTGAAAACCAGGATGCTTCATTCCGGTCGTTAAAATGCTTCAGCTGAAGGTAATTGAGTCTCCTGTTCTGTGAAAGGAAGAGGCTGGGCAGACAGGTGAAACAATCCTTCGTGCCAGGGTGCCTGCTTGCCTGAATGAAATGCAAATGTGCGTTTTCAGTTAATCTGCAAATGTAAATGGTGCGTGGGAGTGGTTCTGGCTTTAATTACTTTTGTGATGGCAAAGATATTTTTTTTTTTGTGGTAGTAAGAAGAGTTAACACCTTGGCTGGGAAGTGCATGTTTTAATCGCTTAGTGCATTATTTATGTTCTAGTATTACTAAAATCTACATTTTAGAAGCTCCATTATATCCTAAGAGGAGGGGGGACTGCAAGCCCCACAGTGCCTAGCGCCGCCAGCAGTTCTCCCGCTCCCGGAGGTGCTCTTAATCATCTTGCGGCTCCCGCAGCGCGAGAGCCGCCAACGCCAGCGCCAGCCACATCACCCGCACCAGCAACGCAAGGAGGGGGGACTGCAAGCCCCACAGTGCCTAGCGCCGCCAGCAGTTTTTCCGCGCCCGGAGGTGCTCTTAATCATCTTGCGGCTCCCGCAGCGCGGGAGCCACCAACGCCAGCGCCAGCCGCATCACCCGCACCAGCAACGCGAGGAGGGAGGACTACAAGCCCCACAGTGCCTAGCGCCGCCAGCAGTTTTCCCACGCCCGGAGGCGCTATCAATCATCTTGCGGCTCCCGCAGCGCGGGAGCTGCCAACGCCAGCGCCAGCCGCATCACCCCCAACAGCAACGCGAGGAGGGGGGACTGCAAACCCCACAGTGCCTAGCGCCGCCAGCAGTTTTTCCGCACCCGGAGGTGCTCTTAATCATTTCGCGGCACCAGCAGTGTGGGAGACTCCAACGCCAGTGCCAGCCGCATCACCCGCACCAGCAACGCGAGGAGGGGGGACTGCAAGCCCCACAGTGCCTAGCGCTGCCAGCAGTTTTTCCGCACCCAGAGGCGCTCTTAATCATCTCGTGGCTCCCAACGCCAGCCGCATCACCCGCACCAGCTACGCGAGGAGGGGGCACTGCAAGCCCCACTGTGCCTAGCACCGCCAGCAGTTTTCCCGTGCCCAGAGGCACTCTTAATCATCTCGTGGCTCCCGCAGCATGGGAGCCGCCAGGGCCAGCCGCATCACCCGCACCAGCAACGCGAGGAGGGGGGACTGCAAGCCCCACAGTGCCTAGCGCCGCCAGCAGTTCTCCCGCACCCGGAGGCGCTCTTAATCATCTGGCGGCTCCCGCAGCATGGGAGCCGCCAACGACAGCGCCAGCCGCATCACCCGCACCAGCAACACGAGGAGGTGGGACTGCAAGCCCCACATTGCCTGGCGCCGCCAGCAGTTTTCCCGTGCCCGGAGGCGCTCTTAATCATCTTGCGGCTCCCGCAGCACGGGAGCCGCCAACGCTATCACCAGCCACATCACCCGCACCAGCAACACGAGGAGGGGGGACTGCAAGCCCCACAGTGCCTAGCGCCGCCAGCAATTTTCCCGCGCCCAGAGGTGCTCTTAATCATCTCGCGGCTCCCGCAGCGCGGGAGCCGCCAACGCCAGCGCCAGCCGCATCACCAGCAACGCGAGGAGGGGGCACTGCAAGCCTCATAGTGCCTAGCGCCGACAGCAGTTTTCCCTTGCCCGGAGGTGCTCTTAATCATCTCGTGACCCCCGCAGCCTGGGCCAAGGGTGGGCCCGTCTGCGCCCGTCAGCGGCCGGAGGAGGCCGGGCTGGGACAGGTCCCTTAGTTAGCTCCATCCTGATCCTGCCTGGTTGTATGGAGATCACAGTGTGAAAAACCCCGCTTCCATTACCAAGGTACTTTTATTTCCTGCTCCACTGTTTTGCTCTTAAGTAGTAAAAAGCGCGCTAGTGCCCCTCTATGCTCATTAGCCTAGGTTGAGCCAGTATTTATAGGGCCTCATATAAGGGTACAAAAGGGCTCTGATCTCAAAGACGGCAATATGGGCAAAAGGAAAACGCCCGCCTCTCAGGGGGGTCCCACAGGGGACTCTATGGCTGGAACAATTGACTCTTTTTTAACTAAAGCAGCACATGTGATTACACAGGAGATAGCCTTGACAGAGAGAAGGTTATCATTGGAGGCAGGAAAGCGTTCTCAGGAGTGTGCCACGGACAGGGGTGAGGCACAAGTAAAATCAGAGGACACTGTGGGCCCCTTAGATGATTTATTAAGCACCCTTGATCCTGTGTTTATATCCCCGATGGCCCCTCCTGACAAACCTGCAATGTCCCCTAATATCCCAACAGTTATACTAACAGAGGGAGATGATTTGGTATTAGACGTCCCCCCGCCCAAGAGAAAATGAACAGTCTGTAACAAGACACCGAGGAAGTCTCCACGGACAAAAACCTCATCGCCGATTGGCTCAAATTTTGAACAGTTATTGGATGCTTTATTTGTAAGACTGGAATCAATGACGAAAGCCCTTTTAGCCCCAATAATATCGAAGGTGGAAGAGGTTGAGAAATTAATTCATGACTCTATTGCTACATTTAATAAACCTATTGTGATGTCTGAGCCAAAGTTAGCGGGGATGGTAGAGGCTCCATGCTTAAGGTCTTTGAACTCGAATCAAACCCTACCTGGCCCATGCCTAAGCGGCCCAATGAATGAGGAAGCTTTTAGTGGTATCAGACAGTCAAATCCGACTGAGGAGCCGAGTATTGCAGCCCGGAGAGCCCAGGCAGCCTAGATGAGTAGGCCTCCTAATTCTGAGAAAGGCCTGCCATTTACACGTACCCCGCTTCAACCTGTTCTGCCCAAAGTTGAGAATCAATGTATTCTAGATTTGCCCCCCACTTCTGCCCCACTAGTAGCAGTTTTGTTAGAGGTCTCTTCTCTTTCTAAAGAATCCAGAGAAATGTCCTTGGACCTAATACATAAGGTTACTCACTGGAGTAGTAAAAATGTTGTAAATGGCCTGAATATATCCTCCGATATTATTATGGCAAGAAGAGTGGGGTGAATAGGCCATCGAACAAAAAAGGTTGGTGAGGGAGACTGTATAGTTGTGAACTTTAAGAACGCTGCGAAAGCTAAGCTGCTAACGGGCTGCGCTTACAAGAGTAGCTTGACTTCCACAATTAGAGTAGTCCCGTTACAACACTTTTATCCTCCCAGTCAGTACACACGCCCTACTCAATGGTAATGGCAGCTACCTTTAAACCCAGGTAGGCCTGACAACATAACTAATATAGACACAACTCTACCATTGAGTAATCGCTTTCAACCCCTAGCTAGTTCCCAGGGCTTGGATGAAAACGACTGACTAAGGCGTGAGCACAAAACAAGCCAGGGCACAAATTTAGTCAACATGGCTCAACACAATTCCATTTCACTAGCCCAGGAACCCACGGAAACAGTTGATAATTCCCCCTGTATTCTTCTTACCTCAACCCCTTTTTTGGCTGTTTATGAAAAGGTCCTCTCGTGGAACATAGCAGGACTAAGGGCAAAAAGGGGTAATTCAAATTGGGAAAACTTTCTTTCTACATACAATATCATTGCACTTCAAGAAACGTGGGAGGCCAATGATTGTTTTTATTTAGATGGTTTTATTTCGTTTTGTAAACACGCTATCCCATCGAGTATGGGAAGAGCCAGAGGGGTCTGCTTCTAATGTTTTCACTTAAACTCTCTTGTAAAGCTCGAATGATTGAATGTAAATCACATCACGTGTTAGCAGTAGAATTATCCTTTAAGAATCGTGCTACTTTGTTAGTGGTAAATTTTTATAATTCTTTTTTCAGAGGACATCAGTTAGAACATTTGTTAGATTTAGAGGAGTTCCTCGAACACTATGAGGAGGGTAAATCATCCTATTATGATTTGATAATTCTAGGGATTTTAACATTCATCAGTGCTATTCAAATTGCATCATAAAGCCGGACCAGGGGAGTCTTTCTCTTTATCCAATCACTTTGAGCATACACCTTCAGGTATCTTTTTGGAAGGCACTCTTTCAGCTCATAATCTATATTGCCTTCAGCAAATAGATAGGCTGGCGTCAGTACCCACTTACATAGGGAATGGAAGGCCCAGTACTATTGATTACATCTTACTGTCTGCTCCATTAGTTTAGACCATTGAGGAATTAACTGTCTCCTGGTCATGTTTTAGTGACCACAACCCCCTTACACTTATAATTTCACTCTCTGCCATTGAAACTGATTAGACTACTACTTGTATTATAAATAAAGACATCAGCGCTAAAGACCAAGCCCGCAGGTCAAAGTGGGAAAGGATTGTCCCAGATAGCTTCCTGGATAATTTATATATTGCTCGTGCCCCTGAAATTCAATTTTGCCTAGACCTGACTACACATGGCAGAACTATCTTAGAAGCCTTTGAGATATGAACTAAACAAATATCATCTGACCTTACTGTCGTGAGTAGGGTCAGATGCTCGAAGGTCGAAAGATGGCTCGATGGTATATGTTCAACAACCCATAGGGAGCTTTTACAGGCCATAAAATCCATCCCCAGAGACGAAGCTGAAATTAGGGGCAAAAGAAAGGCTTATAAATTAGCAGTCCAGAATATAAAGAAGCAGCTAAGAGAGCAGGCATGGGAGGCTCTGGGTCAAGCCTGTGTGCTGAAAGACAGCTCTAATTTTTGGTCGGTAGTCAACAGTCCTTTCTTTTCTGAATCTCCAAATACAAACATCGACTGTTTAATTCCGGCCGACCAATGGGTACAGCATTTTGGTCATATATTCAGTGATACTAACTTAGGAGAAATTGAGGAGCACAGGGAAGGTGAGCAAACTAGCACATCACTCCATTTTAGTATAGACGATGCCTACAACGCAATTACATCTACATCTGGAGGAAAGGCTCCGGGCCCTGACGGGGTCCCAGCAGACTTATACAAGGCTGATCCAAATGTCTGGGCTAGAATCTTAGCACACGTTTTTAATGCTGCGTGTTCACATGGTTTTCCACTATCCTGGGGAAAGGCAGTCATTGTTCCCATTTTTAAAAAGGGTGCACGAGACGAGCCTGCATGTTACAGGTCGATCTCACTTTTAGATTCCGCTGCCAAAATAATGGGCAAAGTCATTCTAGATCGCCTAACGGCATGCTTGGACCATTTAAATGTCATCTCCGATCTGCAATATGGCTTTAGGCCGGGCAAAGGGACTCTGGACCAATGCCTAAACTTACATCTAGTGGTAGGAAAGTACACCATCGCCAAAAAGGGAATATTACATTTGGCCTTTCTGGACTTAACACAAGCGTTAATTGTGTAAATAGATGAACATTATGGTCAATTTTAAGTGACATGGGTCTTGAACCAGAGCTGGTGGCCTTTTTACATACTATTCACGAAAATAACACGGCTGCAGTGAGATATAATAAAAATGGAGATTTGACAAATTCTTGGGATCTGAAGAGAGGGGTACGTCAGGGTTGCATTCTGGCCCCCCTCCTATTTACGCTCTACATAAATAAGCTAGGGGATTTTTTAATAGCCAGCTGTAAAGACATCCCTAGGGTTGGTGACAAGAGGATCCCTGCATTACTGTATGCAGACGATACGGTCCTGCTAGCCAGAACCGTAGTGGGCCTCCAACTACTTTTAGACGGTTTTATAGTTTTTATGGACTCCTTAGACCTGTCTACAAATTATACGAAATCGCATACAATGTCTATTGGCCCTCGAAAGCCCCATAAAGACCACATTTTATTGTAAAGGGGTCGAATTAGCCAAAGTCCCAACATTCCCTTACTTGGGGGTACTTTTTGATGAGCGCGGGTCGTGGCGTGCACAAATTACGCAAAAAAAGAATACTCTAGCCAGAGCGACGGGGGCTACACTAAATTTTGCCAAAAGACTAGGGTTCAAACCTTTCCCCGCCCTGATGAAGATATATAAAGAAAAGTGCATCCCTATGGCAACCTACGGCTGCGATATTTGGGGCTACAAGGAAGGAAAGGATATTCAGGGAGCGAAGATAAGTTCTTACGTAAGCTTTTGGCAGTTCCGCCCACCACCCCGGCATTTATATTACATGAAGAAGTAGGGGTGGGTTACATCTTGGATCAGTTAGTGGTAGCCCGCTTGTTGCGCTGGCTGAGAGTTTGGGCCAGTCCTATTACTAACTTAAATCAATTAATAATTACTGACTGTGTAGCGCTGGATAGAGCCGTGCACATCCCCTAGTTAAAGCATATAATGGACTTGACAAAATGGCTCGGTTGCCCAGACTTATACTATAGCCCCAAACCTATGGGCAAATCCAAAATTAGAGGCATTAAACTACAGTTTTTGGATAAGCGCCAGGGTCTCAGGGAAGAAAAGGAGTTAGCAAAACCAACGGTGAGAAGATATGTCACTCTATCTTTGTGCAATCAAGTCCAACAATATCTACTCGTCGTTAGTAATGCCTTTCACCGCTTCGTGCTAACCAGATTTCGATTACATTTGGTTCCCTGGCTTCTGGCTGTTCCCCAAGGATTACAAAACCTGGCACCTTAAAACCTTGTCCTTGCGACAATTTCTCTGAGCAAGATACCTTACATTTTATTTTCTTCTGTGATTATTATGTTTTGTTGCGTAAAAGGTTTATATTTCCATTACTCAGAGATTGTCATTTTGCTCAAGTTAGGCCCGCTCTGTTGTATCTCCAAGTGTTATCCTCCCCTATGGTCTGTTTTGGGGTTGCAAGTTTTTTAACAGTTGTCATTTTAGCTGTTATTAGTTTTTAGCTGTTTTTTTATTCCAGTGCCCATTCTACGCAATCATTGGTACTTATATGATACACTGTCTATTGTATTTGAGCTCAGCACTTTGCACTTTATATGATGCCTTCCGCCTTACCTTTTAATTCGAACACTGTCCCCTGACACACGTTAAAAATGTTCTTATTTTAATTTTTTAAAGGTTTTAAAGTTTTGTCGATCAAATGCATTTTTCTTAACATGTTCACTGTTATGGCATTGAATTGCCGAATAAAGTATATTTGACTTGACTTGATCCTAAAACTATTTGCACAGTTTGTAGCAGTCCACCTTATAATGTGTGTAATGCAAGAATAAATTAATGACTTACACTTTCACAGTGCTTTCTGTCACAGGCTGTGACCTCGTAGCACTAAAAATCCACAAGCCACTATTCCCCACTGCACCAACCAAATTTAATTCTATGGCTCTCTGGTTACACACAGACCTCTGCAGTGCATTAACTAATGGAGGTTTCCTAATGTCTACAGTGCATTTCCCACCGAGTAACAACTTAAAAAAAAATATTTTCCATTTAAGCTACCCATTATTTTATATGTAGCTACCTGATGGTGAAAGACCTAAAAAACTAGCAAAATATTTTGGGCCTGATTTTTGAGAGGCTTGAGCCGCCGCAGCATAATTTTTTTTAAGCTCCGGCAGCACAAGCGTCGCAATCGTATCTATGAGGCGACGCAAAGTCACCCTGCATGGCTGAGTGGCCTCATACATATGGAGTAAGACAAAGCAGCGCAAGTCGCTGCCTTGCCTTAGTCTGTCAAGTAGGAGTTCCATGGGCATTGCGGTGGGTGTTCCCACGCAACATCCATGGATTTTGACACTGTCCGAGATTTACAAAACCATGTAAACCTGGGGCAGCGCCAAAACCTTACGCATCCCCACAGCAGGCGTAATGAGGAGAAATGTTTTCATGCCTCCTTGTATTTTTTTCCTCTTTCCATTCCATGTGTGCTGCATTCTGCAGCTCACAAAAAAAGGAAAACCACTCTCGGGGCACCCTCCTGCACAAAAACAATCCTGCCTACATTGGCTTATGCAGCAATTTGTGCGCCAACGCAGTGGGAAAGGACAGGAAGGCACCATATTTCATAAATAAGGTGCATTCCTGCCCTTTCACATTGGCATGGGCAGAGCAGCAAGAAGACTCATGGCGCTGCCCAAGGCCAATTCCTCATAAATGAGGCCTTTTGTTTTTAGCCACACATTTGACCACGCTCCCACGCTCACTGATTTTTCGTTTGATAAACACTGTTTAATATTATTTCCCCACTGTTAGAATGATTTGCTATGGGAATTGGGGGCTTTTATGGTTGTTGATAGTTGTCAATGATGAGGAGTACCAAGTTCTACAATTGTTTTTCAGGAGGGGGTCCTTATGCCTAAAAAACTTTGACAGGGGGGTCTCGGCATCAAAAAGTTTGAAGACCTCTGCCCTAGATAAAGCCGACCGTGTACGGAGCCAAGTAAAAGGTCCAGTCATCATGACCGGTAACAAATGGCAACAAGGCGGTAACAAGGAAGGACTAACAAGCCTCATAATGAATCGGGAGCCCGCATTTACCAAGGACAATGACACCAGACAATGAAAAGTATGGGCGGAGAGTGGGCGAGGCTTACACAGCATACTCAACTACTGCATGCCTCGCAGAGCAAGCAATGCATGGGCGCTGCCGCTAGGCTCGACCTAAAAAGGACCGGGGCCCTGCCCTTGTGGTCCATAAGTGAAAGTAACTGTTGTTGGCTCCTCACTGGTAGTGTGCGCCGAACTACCCAATAAATTGGCAACGAGCGGAAATGCTATGTTACACGCACGTGTACCTTTGGCTTCCCGTGCACTTTCCTGCTTTTGTGGGTCGGTGTATCCTGCCTGTCTTTCCCGCTGGTCTTCGGGGTCGAGTGGCTGCTCATGCCACATCCGCACGCTGCTCGAAGGCATCAGTGGATGCGGCGATGCGCTGGTCTGCGCGTCCCAGCCCTGCAAACGACAAGGAACTGCCTGCCTTTCTTCCGGCCACTGCAGGCTCCCAGCGGCCCTGCACCCAGCACTGAGACCGTACGGAGCTGCAAAGTATTGTCAGGCAGTTCCTGGGCCCATTCTTCACCTGCAGCCACCCGTTTCACTATGAGCAAAGCGCATGCTCCTCTGCTTCCTTTCAATGGACCCGACCCGAAGTCTAACTCACCACCTGCACTTAGGAGACTTGTGACGCTAGCTCAACCAACCATAGTGAGTGATCACATCGTGTCAGACCACTTTGCTCTTCTGCCTCATTTTGCAAGGACTCCGCCCCAGAGTTACTGATCACTTGCACTGGGTAGATCCATACCACCTGCTGCCTGTCGTACCGTGAGTGCTTCCCTGATGTCTGTCACCTGGTGAGAGGTGTGGCTCGTGATATTTGTGTATTTGAGACCCAGCTCATCGCTTCCAGTGTGTCCCCGCCTGGTGGAGCAAGGCAAGTGCCTGTGGGATGCTACAGTTTGCCCAGCTGGAAAACCACGCACCTTGTTTCTCATCCCAGCACACTGTCCACCTGTGTGATTTATGATGGCTTTTATTCCAGCCCTGTAACCTTTTGTTGTGGAGGGCCCCCCATCAGCATAGGCAGCACGATGGAAAGACTGGGTGAAGCGGCTCAAAAATTACTTTGCCATGGTGGCACTAGACAATGACAGGAGACGTCCAATGCTCCCACATCTAGGGGGCGCCACCATTCATAAACAGGGGAAGTCGGTGGTGGAGGCCGGCCCACCTTTCACATATAATACCCTGAAGCAGGCCCTCACTGCGCACTTCGAACCATTAGGGGACCCTGATTACGAGCGGTTCCTTCTACACCAAGCCAGAAAACTTCCTGAAGAGTCAGTGGATGCATTCTATACTCGACTAAAGGAGCTTGCCAGTACTTGCACACTACCTGACACTGATGATGAGATTCTGGCGCAATTCATACAGGGCTTCCTCTCCGCATGCCACTACCAGAGTGTCCCCAAACACCTTGTGAATGAACTGAACGGTAGGAGACACCATTCCCCACGTTGGACAGACTTCTGCAATCAGAGAAAAGGCTGCAAAGCATTTCACCGATGCGGTGCACTAAATGACCGCACATCAAGGAGGGGACGGGCCAAGCAAAGGGATCTCCGAATTGGTGATTTGGTGCTTGTCAAGGAAAGAAGTCCAGGAAGCAAGTTCAGGCTACCATTTCAAATACAGCCATGGAGAGTAAGTGAGGTGAAAGGAACCATGGTCACCGATCGACAACATGGTGAGACAGTCATGAGGAACATATCATTCTTTAAATTGTACAGGGGGCCCAACTCTGAGCTAGAGGACGATTATGGTACTTCTCCAACGGATGTGGGTGGCAGTGATGAGAACCATGTCAGTGGTCTGCAAGGTGGTGCCTGCATGTCATTCCCTTCACGTGGGGAGTGTGATGATCAACTTCAGCAGCCCAATTCCCCTGGATCCCCAGGGACCGTCATGAGAGACGATCCAAGGGAGGGGGTTGAGACTGGAAAAGATTACAAGTCCCCAGAGGCAAGGCATGGGGAGGTATGACTTACAACATCGACCAGCGGTATCCATGAGGATGAAGGATTATGTATTAAGTTAAGAATGTATCCTGGTACATGTGTGCATTACATAGATCTTCGTGCGAGGGTGTTGTAATGTATCCAAAGCAGAGTTGTGCAGATAATGTCTTTAACTACTTGTTTTCAAGTGTAGGTTTTTACATGTTTCAATTTTTTCTTCTTTTGTGTTTGCCTTATTTTGTTTTGTGTGAATAAAGGAGGAATGTTATGTTGGGATTGGATATCCCACTTTGTACGTTGAGGGAGGGGGTTATGAGTTAATACCCCGTTCATGTGACTTGAATGATATGAGCCAGGGGGCACCGAAAAAGTTAATGAAAAGGACTGGGCCCTGCTCTCGTGGTCCATATGTGAAAGTAACTGGTGTTGGCTCCTCACTGGTAGTGTGCACTGAACTACTCAACACAACCCACACCCTTTAGCTGCAGAGGGAGCTGTTTAGAGGGTCTGCCTGGCCTTGCACTGTGCTTAATTAGCTGGTTGCCAAATTCTATGCAGATTCATCAAAAGCTGCCAAGTTATTAGTGAATGAAAGTTGTATTGCCCCTGATTAATCTTTATCCCCTCACTTTGATAAAGCTGCTCAAAATTTGACATAACCAACAGAAAGCCAAACCTTGTGAATGTCTGCCAAATTGTGTGCAGATTCATCAAATGGTGCCAAATAAATTATTAGATGAATTCTTCTTTGAATCCCCCTTTCAAATTACGCCACCTCTTTCATAGGCATGCATAAAGCCCAAGATTAGGCTGTTTTAAGCATGACCTTTACTCCATCGCATTAGATAAGCACAAAGCCTGATATTACTGCACTGGGTGTAAATGGCTTACCACCTGTACATTTGATGTAGATTCATGAAACAGACTAAATGTATAAGCAAATAAAAATGTTATTGCCCTCCTCATTAACTTTGCCCCTTTGATGGATTGGCACAAAACATGCACTACCAATAGAAGACCAGTCATTAAAGGCTTCTTCTAATTTTGGTGGACATTGGTCACACACTGCCAATGTTGTTTGCAAATGAACATTGATCCCCTTTTTAAATGGGCTTCTCCTTGACCTAATCAAATTTAAAAATACCAAGAGAAGGCTAAACAGGTTCATCTGTCAAACATTGCCAAAATTATTAATAAATCAATAAGATGTTTGATTCACCGATTTAGCTTTGCACCCCTATTGGAGCTTCAGAAAATCTTTCACTGGGTGTAACATTCTAACTACCTCCCACATTTGATTTGATGCAGATTCATCAAACAGAGCCAAAGTAATAAACAAATGAATATATTATTACTTCACCTCGTAGGATTGGCTCATAACTTTACATATCAATAAAATACTAATCATTTCATTCTCCTGCCAATGTTTATGCAGGTTCGTCACTCGATGCCAAGATATTAGGACTCTCCCCTGGTTACGGCTCACACTCCCTGCTTCTGGGTCCGTCCTGCTGGGCCTGCAGCTCCAGCACCGGCTTCTTCATAAAAATGGTGATCGTGGGGTTTCACTAGGGTGAATCCCTTCGAGGCTCCGGACCATCACTCGGACCGTGTGGGAGCCCCAACGCCTTTGCAGACCCGCGTTGGCACGGTCTCGTCGCCTGCTTGAGGGCAGCCCTGAACCACGCAGGTCCTTGAAATCGACCAGGAGCTCTTCAGCATTCTTCAGATTCTCGTCAGCATCGGCCGCTTGCCGGCGGCCAAGGTACGTCCTGCGGCTGGTTTCTAGGGGTGTTTTCTGATCTCTTCGGCTCCCTCTGCGGCTCCCTCCGCAGCCCGACACCGGACGCCCGCTGCCGGGTTTCAGCTCCTGCCTGGGGTCCCCGACAGTGAGGCCGTCTCCTCCTTGCAGTCCTTCACCGTGACCCTATCAAGCGGCCTGCTTCGGCCCCGGGGTCGGCCGCCATTTCAATTCTGGACGCCTGCTGCCCATCAACCGGCCTGCTTCGACCCCCTGCTGTCAGCCGCCATCCCGACACCGGACGACAGCTGCCCATCATCCGGCCTGCTTCGGCCCCTGGGGTCGGCCGCCATCCTGACACCGGACGCCTGCTGCCCATCAACCGGCCTGCTTTGGCCCCCTGAGGTCGACCACCATCCGGACACCGGACGACTGCTGCCCATCAGCCGGCCTGCTTCGGCCCCCTGGGGTCGGCCGCCATCCCGACACCGGACGCCTGCTGCCCATCAACAGGCCTGTTTCGGCCCCCTGGGGTCAGCCGCCATCCCGACACTGGGCGCCTGTTTGCCGGGTGCCTCAGCTCATGCTTGCGGTCCCCGACAAGAGGTCGTCTCCTCCCTGCAGCCCCTCATCGTGACCCCATTAACTGGCCTGCTTCGGCCCCCTGAGTCCGGCCATCATTTCGTGACATGCTGGCCGCCATCTCGTGACATGCCTCATCGGAGGTCAGTTAGACTGCCTCGAGGGCGGTCGGAGCACGAGCGACCTGGTGCGTTGCGGCCTGGAGAGAGCTGTCACAAATGGTACCTGGCCACTCTAATGGCGTGCTCTTTCTAATGCTGGGGGCTCCAACAGTACAGATCCAGTTGCCGGGTGCTTCAGCTCCTGCATGCGGTCCCCGACAGGAGGCCGTCTTCTCCCTGCAGCCCCTCATCGTGACCCCATAGACACGCCACAGCGAAGGCCAGTTCGACTGCCTCGACGGCGGTCGTATCGCGTGCTGCCTGGAGCGAGGACGACCCGCTGGGAGAGCGCCCCTTCCCCGCCTTCGGCCGTTCTCTCTCTCCTTCGCCCCATGGTGCCCTGCAGCCGCGACTCATGACGGAGTCGCCTTCGCTCAACTTTGCCTAAGCTCCAAGGTACTGGAAAGTGTGTGAGAGCTTTAACCTGCATGAGATCCTCATCTACTGTGAAGGCTCAGCTTATCTGGTCAAGGGACTTCAATCAGATTATGGGTAATCAACCACAACAATTACTGCAGGGGATTTAATTTGGTGCGAATGCCTTGATAGTTGAAAGAATGCGGCCGCTTCATGAACATGGCAACTGATATACCTCGATTTCTCCTGTGGCCCCGCAGCGTCCCTCAAAGCTGCCAGTTCTTCTGCGCTATATCCCTTACCCTACTCGGAACTCGGCCGTCTACATGGGCTGTTTACTGTCTGCTTCCCTATTCTCCCGCTGCCCCCTGCTGGCCACCTTTATCCTTGCTGTATGAATCTCCCATTGTCCATATGGTGCCTACATCAACATCTTATGAACTGGGTTATCACGGTGCCAACATCATCATCTGGTGATCTTGCTTCTAAGTTTGCCTATTCTGCTACTCTATCTCCTTCTACATTTTTCGGAACTCGACCGTCTGCTTGGACTGCTTACTCTCCGTCTCCCGCTGCCCCCTGCTGGCCACCTATTCCTATTCCTTGCCTGAGTGACTCTGCCACTGTTCCTACGGTGCGCCTTGGTACCCTACATCTTACTAATGCCCCTACCTGTATTGGGACCCACTCCATGCCACCGGCCTCCACGCAGCTTTTGGGTTGCAGTCTCTGGGCATCACTGCCCTCAGATTCTCTCCCTGTACTGCCTGCTCCCAGAGTAGATACTGCCCACCAAATCTGCGTCGCTGGGCCCTCCCTGGCATTCTCAGCCCATCCTCCCATGATGCCTGGATCTGACCTGATTGCTACTGTATGCAACTCCTTCACCATCGCTTACCCTCCTAAACTCTCCAAGTCCGCTGCTAAATCCTTTAAACATTCCCTCCTGAGAAGACACCCTGAGACTCTGATCTCTGACCTGTACTTCAACGCCGACAGGGGCATCATTACTAATGACCTTATTTTCTATACGAGGAAAACAGCACTATGGCGCACTACCATATTTAACATACTTAGCGTACACAATGCCAGGAACATCCCCCATGGGTCCAAACTCACGATTGTGCCTTCCCCAACCCTTAAACTTAAAGCCGACCTTACCATTACAGCTTACAAAAATGGCATCGTCATGATCCAAGCATCTGACATGGATCTCAACAAATTCGCTGACTTCTTCCCCATCCTTAAGAAACAAGTACTTCATTCCTCCACGCACCCCCTGGGCCTGCCGCCGCCCCTTGACTCCCTTCGCAGCGCCGGTCCACTCAACTCCAACTCCACAATTAAGGGCCCCCCATCTAGACGTACTAATGCTGCTGCTACTCCCCCTTCCACTCCCTCTCTCACTTCCACAGGTCGGATTGGAACGAACCCTCCCAACGTGTTCTCCAATCAGTCCAAATCCAGAGATAGTATCTCCCCTATTGTGTTCAGAGAACTCCCCTCCACTCCCCCCAACCCCTAGCATCTGCCAATATGTCTCTGCCGCCGCCCCCGCCTCCTATCCTCGCTCCTCGCCCCCTCGCCTAGCAACAAACAATCACCTCACCTCCAGTTCACCTAACTTTCCCTGCAACAGTCTCCTCTCCTCTTGGAGCTTGCCAAGCCCTCCTCTCCCCCCTCCTCCCAGTAACCTAGCCATAGGGTGGTCGAGCTCCCCCGCCTGCCCGACCGCTCATGCATTCAGACCCTGTCCTGTCCCCCTGGTCCCTTGCCCGCAAGCACAACCTACCCTCTGGACATTGAAACCCTGAACACCAGAGCATCCATTATAGTTTAGAAAATCCAGAAATCCCTATTTGATTTGAAGAACATCCTTCTCCTCACTGAACACTCTATCGCTACCTTTAAGCCCTCCCTTACCTCAGCCCTTCCCCTGCTCACCATTCCCACCCTCCAGCCCATGCCGCTGGCCAGCAGACACCTTCGCCCTCGCAAACTTCCAAACTACCTCTCGGAGGAGGAACTCTAGCCCTCCTTACATCCTACATGACCTCCCCCGACGCCCCCCGTCCTCCTAACAAGGAAGTCGATTGCCTGATTCCCACTATCGCAATCAACACCAATAGATCATCATCCCTCCGTAATAGAGGGGTAAACAGCAACAACCTAACACAAGTACTTTTAACCTCCCCTTCTTACAACACTCGTACCGATGCTCCACTCTCTGGCCTCCTTATTAACTGTCGTTCAGCTGCGAGACACGCCTCGGACATCGCCGCCCTCATCCTAAGCCATAACACGGATGTAGCTATCCTAACCGAGTCGTGGCTCAATGATTCCTCATTTCCCTACCTTGATTTATTGGTCCCACCTAGCTATAACATCATTAGACTTGATAGACAAATAAAAAAAGGGGGAGGCATTGCATGCATCGACCGCTAAGACCTCCTTGTCACAGAACTCCTTGCAGAACCCACAGACTCTTGTGAATATCTTGCTCTCTCCCTTTAGTAACAACACTTCTCAGTTATGCAAATTGCACATCTTCTACCACCCCCCAGGCAAGAACGACACTTTCACGGATCTCCTCATGGAAATCATCACTGCTAAGGTCTCCCCCCACTCCAGTGACATTTTCCTTGGTGACTTTAATCTGCATTGGAACGACCCCAATGATTCCCAAGTCAACGCTGTCAAAGTCTTCCTCGCTGACCAATCACTCACCCAGGCATGCACCCTACCTACCCATACAAAAGGCGCCACTTTGGATTGGATAATCTCTAAAGCATCAGCGGTCAGGCTGAATTCAATTGAGCCATGCGACTGGTCAGACCACCACGCCATCACCTTCACAATACCTGACTACCGCCTGAAATGTCTTGGGCAACCAGTGAAACTAAAACGCTGGCTCAGAGACACTAAGAGCCTTGACCTCGAGAAGCTGACAGCTCGCTGCGAGAGCGACCTTCACCCCCCCTCATCTTTCTAAGGTCAACGACCTCACAGAGCACTACAATTCGACTATGACTAACATTTTGGATGATCTGGCCCCGTTAAAAAAAAATAAAAAAATGTAAGTCCGTTTTTATATAGCGCAGCTACTCACCCTTACGGGTCTCAAGGCGCTGGGGGCCGGAGTGGAAATTAAGTGAGCTATTGCCCAGAGTCACATGGTGCTGAGCTGAGCTGCCGCCGGAGCCGGGGATTAAACTGTGAACCCTGTGCTCCGAAGTCAGCTGCCCTGGCCGCTGCACCACACCTCTCCACCACGTTAAAGCTCAAAAGGTCCCAAATCAAAGACAAAAACCCCTGGTTCAGCGGGCCCCTCAATAGCGAAAGGAGAGCTCTCCGACTTAAAGAAAGAAACTGGAGACAGCACCCCTCAGCCTCCCATCTTAAACTTTTCCGCCAGGCCAGAAATACTTACAACAAGAATATCCTCTTGTCCAAAAAAGAGTTCTTCAAATCAGAACTGCAAAATGCCAAGATCAGACCCCGCAAACTCTTCGAAATAGTCAAACTTCAATCAAACAAACTAGCGAAGTCATCAAAAGAAACAACTAAATCCCTAATAACCTGCGATGAGTTCTCCTCCTTCTTCACAACCAAAATCAACTCGCTAGGTAATGAACTCAATGCCACCTCAAACTGCCCTTCTCCTCCTACTGGAGCCCTTCTCCCCTCTCGTCCCCTCCAAACAACACCCAAAAACAAGGCTCACTGGTCCAACTTCGAACTTTATGATGACCAGTCCATCTCTAAAATTCTAGCCTCCTTAAAACCGAACACCCACTTCAACGTTCAACGACCCTCTCCCTGCCAACTGCTTGGCAGCAACCTCCCCACTCATCGTTCCCATATAGACTACAATTATCAATGCTTCCCTTCTTCAAGGGTCCATACCTGACTCCCTGAAAACCGGGCAAGTCATCCCCATCCTAAAAAAACCCTCTTTGAACCCGGAAATTCCAGACAGCTTCAGACCTATTTCAAATATTCCTCTTCTTGCGAAAGTGCTGGAGAAATGTGTGCAGCTACAACTAAGCCAACACATCGCTGATTTCAATTTACTTGACGATTTCCAATCTGGGTTCAGGCCTGGGCATAGCACTGAAACCACAATTCTTCACATTGTAGACGATGCTCTCCTACCCCTTGACCAAGGTAAAACCTGTCTCTTGATCCTCCTAGATCTCTCCTCAGCTTTCGACACAGTCAACCATGAGAAATTTCTTGAACGCCTCGAACACAGGATGGGCCTAGGAGGTACTGTCATCAAAAGGTTTGGTTCCTTCCTCCAGAACCGCACCCAGAGATTCTTAGTCAACAACAACCTATCTGCTCCTTCCCTGATCTCTATCGGTGTCCCTCAAGGCTCTACTCTGTCCCCTACCCTCTTTAATCTCTACCTTGAACCACTAGCTGAAATTCTTCGCACAGCCAACATCTCCTTCCACATGTATGCCGATGACACTTAGATATACATCAAAATCTCTTCTCTTGAGGAGATTACCTATCTGAATGATGCCCTGAATCTGACTGTTCAATGGCTCGCCAACAACCAGCTCAAATTGAATGCCCAAAAAACGGAGGGGCATATTAGCAAGAAGAGGCGATAATCATCGCTAACCCTGCTTAGCGTGATTTTCTTTATCGCCGGCTATCGCTGGAATATATCGCCACGCTAACGCTGTATTAGCAACGATTAGCGCTATGGCGATGAATATTCCAGCGATAGCGGGGGAAATGGGCCAACATCGCTGAAAAACCAGCGATGTTGCATGGAGAAGGGAGAACACCTTGCTGATACGACCCTGTGGTCGTATCAGCATAATCCACCCCCATGTTAGGTATGGCTAACACCTGCTAATTGCAGGTGTTAAATAAATGGCGATGACTCCGGTTAGCGCGACTTTTCACGTCGCTAACTGGGGCCATGGCCACCTTGCTAATAGGCGATAGGCCTGTTAGCGAGTGTTTCCCAGGTTTGTTCGTCGGAACGCCCACTTTGCATGTCATTAGCGATAAATATCGCTGACATGCAAAGCGGTAAAAAAATGGGCGCTAATGCCCGCAAACTGTCGCTAACTGCTGTTAGAGACAGTTTGCTGATAGGGCGATATAAATATCGCCGCTTTAGCGGCAAAAAGTGCTGCTAAAGCGGCGATAGTGCCCTTGCTAATATGCCCCGGAGTTCCTTCTCATCTCCTCCCCAAAAAACTCCAATGACATCCCTGAATGGATTAACTCGATCACAGCACTCAACTGCACACCAACCATAGTGGATTCTGCCAAATCGCTCGGGATAACTTTGGACAGCAACCTGAATATGCGTGAACACATCAATTCGATGGCCAAAACTGCCAGGTTTCATCTGAGCTACTTGAGAAAACTAAAACCCTTCCTTGATACTGCTGACCTAAAAACCGCAGTTCAGGCGTTAGTTATCTCCAGAAATGAATACGGCTGCTCTACCCTATCTGGCCTACCAAAGACTTCGAAGGCCCGCTAAAAGCTTGCCTCAGCGCAGCAGCTAGACTCTTATCTGGCTCAAAAAAATTTGACTACATTTCACCACATCTGAAGGCCTTGAACTGGCTTCCTCTTGAAGGCAGAATCCAGCTCAAGCTGGCCTGCATCACTCACAAAGCCTTGTACACGAACACCCCGAAGTATCTCGCCCAGAAAATTGTGATATCTGGGAGGACCAGAAACTCTTGGTCCGCCAGAGACCGTCTGCTCCAGCCAAAAAGATATAACAGAGCGTTCTCTGGGGCCGCACCAAGAATCTGGAACTCGCTACCTCCCTCCAACAGAAGAATTCCTACTTTGTCACGCTTCAAAAAGGAAGCGAAAACCTTCCTAATGAGCAAATTCCTCCAATAACTCTCCTTTATTGCGCATTCCGCCTTTTCATGACCTATGTTTCTGTGCACAATCTCCTGTATTGCTTGGCCCTCTCCATGTATCAATTGTTCCCCTTGTTTTACTGCTGACATGTCGCTCGCTGATTTTGGTACTGTACTGTTTATTGTATTTAGCTCTGACTTTTGTCCTACTGTAGTCAGTTCCCTAACCCCATCCTTGTATTTTGCCTATGCCTATACTGTACGCAACGTGTTTATCCCTGTAAAGCGCTCTGATACCCTAACGGGTCATGTTCGCGCTATATAAAACCTCAAATAAAATAAAAAATGAAAATAAAATAAAATTAGCAAATTAACATGTCTGGCCTCCAAATTAACTGTCCTCACCTTCATGGGTCTGCACACATTTGAAATTACCAAAAGGAATCGGAAAATACATAGTGTATGCCAAATTTTATGCATAGTAGTCAAAGAGTGCCAAAGTTAAAAACAAATCAACAAATGACTTTTCAACTGACAAGAAATATAAAAGTGTTAACCATTTCAAGCCCATCAACACCTTTTTCTAATGGTAATATCTCAAAAACTACTGAACAAATTTATACCAAACCAACAGAAGCACACTTTCTTAGTAAAATTCCACATTCATATCAAGCTTGTGTAAATCCATGCAGTGGTTTTAGTCGTAGGTGCAAGCAACATTTATTATGGAGCTAATCTTAACTTTTTTTCCCTGCATGAAACTGCATGAAATTCAACATTCTGGACCTTGTTTGATTATGCTAAACAAGTGCCAAGTTTTATGCAGATCCACTGATGGGAGTCAAAGTTATAGCCAAATCAAAAAATGCCTTTTTAAGAGAAAGTGTGGCAGAACCATAACTGCACAGTGGTGACTGCCACTGTGTAGTATGTATATTTTTATTACAAAGAAAACAGCAAAAAAAAACTAAAAACCTCTGAAATTTGCCATTTATTGCTAGGTAAACTAATCATAGCTCACGGCCTATCATGTGCTTCATACGACCTCACATATGAAGTTATTCTTGACGTTAAATGACATAATTGATAACAACACTCAGGACATCACAAATGATACCATAGATGACTTTGTTTCAAAAATTCAGTCAGGATACTATATGCAACACTTCCCAACACTAGCACACATTATTCCGTGGAGCACAAATGGGATGTGAACCAATTTAGTATGGCTGTCTTCATCTGATTCACCTGGCAACAATTATTTTGACTTCATTGTCTCTGAATTTGTTTCACTAATGGAACACACAAATACAACTGTTTATTTAAAATTGAATTGGGCCGTCTCCAAAGCTTCTGTAACCTGTTCTGTATAACTAATGTGCTTTTTAATAGTACGTTGTGTGATCTCACATTGGTCTTGGTCCATATATTGAAGATCAAGAAACAATGTCAGCACTTCTTAATACAAGATGGAACAAACAGTTGTTGCGAGGAAGAACCAAATCATTATGAAGAATATCTCAGTTATGGTACAACTTTAGCTTGCTTTTTAAATGTTTAATTCAATTTTAAGGAAAAAATACTAATCCTGAAGCCAAAGGTGAACATTTTGATGTGTCCTGAAATAGCAGTTTTCATTTTGTACATTCCATGCCCAAACAACAGTTTGTCATTTTCATCAAGTAGTAACATATATTTTCTACAAACTTGCACTATTACATATCCATGTATCGCCATTAATGCCTAAAATATTTAGTGAATAACCACCATAATGTCAGGTTACCATTATATCAGGGTAAGCATTAAATGGGATTGGGCGTCATCACAACATGAATTCCTACTGTATGTCAAGAAAAGAATGCCACGGTCAATATCATCAGATGGTTGGGAACCCTGATCGCATGTGGCCATGTTTGAATTGCCATTGAGCTAATAATTTGCCTTGCAAATAGGTTTTCATTGGCAAGACAACTGAACAAGCTTGCAAATTTACATGTCCCAATTATTCATGCAAAAGATGTGTGCCACCTAATGGTTTCTTAGTAGACCATTATAAGAGATTCCCACATACAGAAAATACATTGCTTGGAGGGTATGCAGTATGCACTTCCAAATATTAACCCCTTCGCTGCTAGGCCTTTTCCCCTCCTGTGCTAAGCCTTTTTTTGGCTATTTGGGGTAGTTCGCGCTTAGGGCCCTGTAACTTTTTGACCACATAAGGTATCCATGCCAAACTTGCGTCCTTTTTTTCCAACATCATGGGGATTCTAAAGGTATCCAGGGTTTGTGGATTCCCATGGAGGGGACCCAGAAATTAGCCAAAATACAGCTACATTTTTTTTTTTTTTTTTTAAATTCGAAAAAGGGCTACAGATGAAAGCATCTGGTTTTTTCCCTGCAAATGGCATCAAAAAAGGGGTTGTGGTGCTGAAATCACCATCTTCCCAGCTTTCAGGGACAAGCAGACTTTTGTCAGAAAACCAACATTTTGTACACAGTTTTGGCATTTTTCTGGGACATAGCCTATTTTTGCTATTTGTTGTGCTTTCAACCTCCTTCCAGTTAATGGTAGAAATGGGTATGAAGGCAATAAAGGATCATGAAAAGCCATACATTTCTAAAAAGTAGACAAAATTCTGAATTCAGCAAGGGGTCATTTGTGTAGAGCCTTAAGTTTTCTTTATAGAAACAAACAGTTAAATATAGGAAAAATTGAAAATTAGTTGAAAAAAACAGCCATTTGTGTCAACGTTTTCACCTGTAACAACTTCTAATTATGACAGCTATTTGAAAGCAATATACCATTACATCCGCTGGACCTTTATGGTTGTGGTGATATATAGGACTTGTAGGTTCACCAAGAACCCGACGAACCCAGAGCCAATAACTGAGCAACGTCTTGCAATGGTTTTTTATTATGTCCCGGGTATATAGCAATTATTCTGGGAAAATTTATACATGGAAAAATCAGTATGAAAGACACCTATGTATTTCTGAAATGGGAACAAAATATAGAGTTTAGAAACAGTAGATATTTGCACATTTCCGAAATTGGGAGTACCCATACTAGCATGAGAATTATAGGTCATTTTTCAAAATGACTTCTTTTTACACATTGTCTTTCATTTGGAAGGCAGAAATGCATCGAAAGTCAATAGATAATAACAGTTGCTCTACAATTTTGTGTTTCCCTAAGTCTCCCGATAAAAATGGTACCTCACTTGTGTGGGTAGGCCTAGTGCCCGCGACAGGAAACGGCCCAAAACGCAATGTGGACACACCACATTTTCACAGTGAAAAATGACCCTTTTTTTGCAAAGTGCCAAGCTGTAGTTTCTGAACCCTAGCTCTGCCGGCACCTAGGGAAACCTAGCAAAACTATATATTTTTGAAAACTAGACACCCAGGGGAATCCAGGATGGGGTGACTTGACTGGCTCTCACCAGGTTCTGTTACCCAGAATCCCTTGCAAACCTAAATAATTGTCAAAAAAACACATTTCCTCACTTTTCTGTGGTGGAAAGTTCTGGAATCTGCGTGGATCCACAAAATTCCACCCACCACGCGTTCCCCAAAGTCTTCCAAAAAAAATGGTACCTCACTTGTGTGGGTAGGCCTAGTGCCCACGACAGGAAACAGCGCAAAACGCAACGTGGCCACACCACATTTTCACAGTGAAAAATGACCCTTTTTTTGCAAAGTGCCTAGCTGTAGTTTTTGAACCCTAGCTCTGCCGGCACCTAGGGAAACCTAGCAACCTTTACATTTTTGAAAACTAGACACCCAGGGGAGTCCAGGATGGGGTGACTTGACTGGCTCTCACCAGGTTCTGGTACCCAGAATCCCTTGCAAACCTAACAAATTGTCAAAAAAAAAACATTTTCCTCACTTTTCTGTGGTGGAAAGTTCTGGAATCTGCATGGATCCACAAAATTCCACCCACCCCGCGTTCCCCAAAGTCTTCCAAAAAAAATGGTACCTCACTTGTGTGGGTAGGCCTAGTGCCCACGACAGGAAACAGCGCAAAACGCAACGTGGCCACACCACATTTTCACAGTGAAAAATGACCCTTTTTTTGCAAAGTGCCTAGCTGTAGTTTTTGAACCCTAGCTCTGCCGGCACCTAGGGAAACCTAGCAAACCTATACATTTTTGAAAACTAGACACCCAGGGGAATCCAGGATGGGGTGACTTGACTGGCTCTCACCAGGTTCTGGTACCCAGAATGCCTTGCAAACCTAAACAATTGTCAAAACAACCACATTTTCCTCACTTTTCTGTGGTGGAAAGTTCTGGAATCTGCGTGGATCCACAAAATTCCACCCACCACGCGTTCCCCAAAGTCTCCGAGAAAAATGGTACCTCACTTGTGTGGGTAGGCCTAGTGCCCGCGACAGGAACCAGCGCAAAACGCAACGTGGCCACACCACATTTTCACAGTGAAAAATTGCCCTTTTTTTGCAAAGTGCCTAGCTGTAGTTTTTGAACCCTAGCTCTGCCGGCACCTAGGGAAACCTAGAAAACCTATACATTTTTTAAAACTAGATACCCAGGGGAATCCAGGATGGGGTGACTTGACTGGCTCTCACCAGGTTCTGGTAGCCAGTATCCCTTGCAAACCTAAAACATTGTAAAAAAAAAACACATTTTCCTCACTTTTCTGTGGTGGAAAGTACTGGAATATGCGTGGATCCATAAAATTCCACCCACCCCGCGTTCCCCAAAGTCTTCAAGAGAAAAATGGTTCCTCACTTGTGTGGGTAGGCCTAGTGCCCGCGACAGGAAACAGCGCAAAACGCAACGTGGCTGACACAAATTTCCTACCACCCAGCGTTCCCCCAGGTCTCCCGATAAAAATGGTGCCTCACTCTGGTGGGAGGCCCAAGTACCCGCGACAGGCAAGGGCCCAAAACATATTGAGGCGACATCACAATTGCCTATCAAAAAACGACCTGGTTTTGCAAGGGGGTGCCATGACTTTTTGGCCCGGGGCTCGGCCGCCACCTAGGGAAACCTACCAAACCCACACATTTCTGAAAACTAGACAACCCGGGGGATTCCAGGGAGGTATGGCTTGCGTGGATCCCCCAACGTATTCTTACCCAGAATCCCCTGCAAACCTGAAATTGTGCTGAAAAAATCACTTTTTTCACACATTTGTGTGTGGAAATGTTGTGGCATCACCGGGCTGACACAAATTTCCTACCACCCAGCGTTCCCCCAGGTCTCCCGATAAAAATGGGGCCTCACTCGGGTGGGAGTCCCAAGTACCCGCGACAGGCAAGGGCCCAAAACGTATTGAGGCGACATCAAAATTGCCTATCACAAAACGACCTGGTTTTGCAAGGGGGTCCCATGACTTTTGGCCCGGGGCTCGGCGGCCACCTAGGAAAACCCACCAAACCCACACATTTCTGAAATCTAGACACCCGGGGGATTCCAGGGAGGTATGGCTTGCATGGATCCCCCAAAGTTTTCTTA
This sequence comes from Calotriton arnoldi, assembly GCA_963921515.1. Lineage (NCBI taxonomy): Eukaryota > Metazoa > Chordata > Amphibia > Caudata > Salamandridae > Calotriton > Calotriton arnoldi. The sequence continues at coordinate 402,789 of CAWUFW010012474.1, read as the reverse complement.
CCCAGAATCCCCTGCAAACCTGAAATTGTGCTGAAAAAATCACTTTTTTCACACATTTGTGTGTGGGAAAGTTGTGGCATCACCGGGCTGACACAAATTTCCTACCACCCAGCGTTCCCCCAGGTCTCCCGATAAAAATGGTGCCTCACTCGGGTGGGAGTCCCAAGTACCCGCGACAGGCAAGGGCCCAAAACGTATTGAGGCGACATCAAAATTGCCTATCACAAAACGGGCATGCCAATGCCCCCACCCTAATTAAAATTTGCCCCAAAAAATCCCTGGCGTCTAGTGGGCTTTTTGCCCCCCTGGGGGGGCAGATTGGGGGCTACTGCCCCATCTGCCCCCCAGGGGGGGCAGGAAGGCTGTTATTTTTGCGGGGGAGGGGGTGGGGGCATGGGCATGCCCGTTTTGGGAGCCCCCACCCTAATTCAAATTTGCCCCCAAAAAATCCCTGGCATCTAGTGGGCTTTTTGCCCCCCCGGCGGGGCAGATTGAGGGCTAATGCCCCCATCTGCCCCCAGGGGGCAGAAAGTCCACTAGACGCCAGGGAGTTTTGGGCAAATTTTAATTAGGGTGGGGGCTGCCCAAAATGGGCATGCCAATGCCTCCACCCTAATTAAAATTTGCCCATAAAATCCCTGGCATCTACTGGGCTTTTTGCCCCCCCGGGGGGCAGATTTGGGGCTGAATGCCCCCAGCTGCCCCCCATGGGGGGCAGAAAGGCTGTCATTTTTGTGGGGGTGGGTGGGGGCATGGGCATGCCCATATTGGGCAGCCCCCACCACAATTTATAATAAAAAAAAAAATCCCTGGCGTATAGTGGGCTTTTTGCCCCCCTGGGGGGGCAGAAAGGCTGTAAATTTTGCGGGGTGGGGTCATGGACATGCCCTTTATGGGCAGCCCCACCCTAATAAATTATGCGGCATAAAAAAATATCCCTGGGGTCTAGTGGGCTTTTTGCCCCCCCGGGGGGGGCAGATTGGGGGCTACTGCCCCCATCTGCCCCCCAGGGGGGGCAAAAAGACTAAATCGCACCCCAAAAAATTGGGGGGAGCAAAAGCCCTTGCCCAAGGGGCCGCTCCCCCCTCCCTGGTGTCTAGTGGGTGGATCCCTGCTTGGGGATCGCCCTCCTGGGGTGATCCCCAAGCAGGGATCCACTGGGGAGGGGTACCATTGGAAAGGGGAGATTCTCCCCTTTCGAATGATACCTCTCCCGTCTTTCTACGTACCCGGGGGGCTGAGATAGCCCCCTGAGCACATAGAAAGTGAAACTGAAATGAGCCTAAAGGCTCATTTTAGTTTCGGTTTCCGTGCAATGAGGACAGCGCGACGTGCGAGCTGATCCTCATGGCACAGAAACCAGGGAGGGGGCCTCGAGAGCTGGGGAAGCTCTTCCCCAGCTCCCAAGGTCACATGGGTGAAATAGAAATCCCTCTGCTGTCTGCAGCAGAGGGATTTCGTGCCCCTGGCCTCATGACGGAATGGTTCCGTCATGAGCACAGGGGCACCGATGCTCATGACAGAACCATTCCGTCATGAGCATCGAAGGGGTTAAAGAAGCAACAGTGGTGTAGATAGAAGCAAGAGAAGTGCCGAAAGAGGCAAGTGAGGTGCAGAAAGAGGCAAGAGAGGTGCAGAAAATGACAAGAGAACAGCTGAAAGAGGCAAGAGGGATGCAAGAAAAGGATGAAGGGTGCAGAAAGAAGCAAGAGAGGTGCAGAAAGAAGCAAGAGAACTGCAGAAAGAAGCAAGAGAGGTGCAGAAAGAGGGAAGACAAGTGCAGAAAGAGACAACAGGGGTGCAGAAAGAAGCAAGAGAAGTGCAGAAAGAGGCTATAGAAGTGTAGAAAGAGGCAAATGAGGTGCAGAAGGAGGCAAGAGAACTGCAGAAAGAGGCAAGAGAGTTGCAGAAACAGGCAAAAGGGGTGCAGAAAGAGGGACAAGGTGTGCAGAGAGAGACAAGAGAGGTGCAGAAAGAGGGAAGAGGGGTACAGAAAGAAGAGAGTGAGGTTCAGAAAGAGGCAAGAGAGGTGCAGAAAGAGGCAATAGAAGTGAAGAAAGAGGCAAGAGAGTTGCAGAAACAGGCAAAAGGGGTGCAGAAAGAACCAACAGAGGTGCAAAAAGAGGCAAGGAGGTGCAGAAAGAGGTAGGAGAGGTGCACAAAGAGGCAAGAAAGGTACAGAAAGAGGCAGGAGGGGTACAGAAAGAAGGAAGTGAAGTGCAGAAAGAGGCAAGAGTGTTGCTGAAAGAAGCAACAGAGGTATAGAAAGAAGGAAGAGAAGTGCAGAAAGAGGCAAGCAAAGTGCAGAAAGAAGCAAGAGCAGTGTAGAAAGGACCATCAGAGGTGCTAAAAGAGGCAAGAGGGGTGAAGAAAAAGGTAGGAGAGGTGCACAAAGAGGCAAGACAAGTACAGAAAGAGGCCACAGAGGTGCTGAAAGAGAAAAGAAGGGTGCAGAAAGAGGCAAGGAAAGTGCAGAAAGAAACAACAGAGTTGCAGAAAGAGGCACTAGAGGTGCCGAAAGAGGCAAGAGAGATGCAGAAAGAAGCAAGTGAGGTGCAGAAAGAGGCAAAAGACGTGCAGAAAGAAGAGAGTGAGGTTCAGAAAGAGGCAGAATAAGAGCAGAAAGTGGCAAGTGAGGTGCAGAAAGAGGGAAGAAAGGTATAGAAAGAGACAAGATAAGTGTAGAAAGAGGCAAGAGAAGTGCAGAAAGAGGCACTTGAGGTGCAGAAAGAGGCAAGAGAGGTACAGAAAGAAGCTCGAGAAGTACAGAGAGAAGTTCGAGAAGTGCAGAAAGAGGCAAGAGAAGTGCAGAAGGAAGAGAGTGAGGTGCAGAAAGAGGCAAGAGAGGTACAGAAAGAGGCAAGGGAAGTGCGGAAATAGGCAAGAGAAATGCACAACGAGGCAAGAGAGGAGCAGAAAGAGGCAAGAGAGGTGTAGAAAGAAGCAAGAGAAGTGCAGAAAGAGGCAAGAGATGTGCAGAAAGAGGCAAGAAAGCTGCAGAAAGAGGCAAGAGATCTGCAGAAAAAAGCAACAGAGGTGCTGAAAGAGGCAAGTGAGGTGCAGAAAGGGGCAAGAAGCACAGAAAGAGGCAAGTGAAGTGCAGAAAGAAGACAGTGAGGTGCAGAAAGAGGAAGAAAGGTGCAGAAAGATGCAAGAGAAATGCAGAAAGAGGCAAGAGAGGCACAGAAAGAAGAGAGGTTTGTGCACCATTAGTACCAATTTAACACCCACATTTAGCAATAAGTAACACATGACCATTCCAGTTTTGCAAAGGGCCTTCCACCACGCTGGAGCACGTGAAGCTGCATTTTTGGGAACGTTTGAGCCGTTTGAACTAGAAACAAGGCTTTTTTTGTTCAAATCTGCAGATTAGGCAGCAGATGATGGAATATTTGGCAAATGCGGAAAATTATTAATTATGTGAAAATTGGTGCAGCCGAACAGTCACATAATTAACCCCGAGCGGAGACCTCCGCTCCACCCGCGGAGTGTGCAGAGATTTGCCTTCTCCGCGTTCCACAGAGAACGCGGAGAAGGCAAATCTCTGCACACTCGCAGCGGAGCGGAGGTGGCCTGCCCCCACCTCCATCCCCCTATTATAACAATTAATTAAACATTAATAAAAAATACATTTAAAACCACTTACCTGTACTGCGGCGTCCCCGGGTTGCCCTCCTCCTCTTCTTCGCCGTCTCGCTAATCCTTGTGAAAACTGCGCATGTGCGCTCACCCACGCATGCGCATTTCTCGCAGAAATGCGCATGCGCGGGCGCGCGTGCATGCGCAGTTTTCACAAGGATTAGCGAGACCGTGAGGAAGAGGAGGAGGGAAGCCGGGGACGCCACAGTACAGGTAAGTGGTTTTACATTTTTTTTTTTATTAATGTTTAATTACTTGTTATAATAGGGGGTGGAGGCGGGTGGCTGAGCGGAGTTCCAACTCCGTGGACCTCCGCGTAGCCCCGCTACGCACACTACGCCCGGGGTTACACATAATTCCAGTTCCCTGCTCATACCTCCGACTAGGTCCAGAAGTGCTCCTCAGTGGTTCCTTCTTTTTTTTGTGCACCATTGAGTTTATAGTTTAGCTTCAATGGAAACGAGGAAGACTAAACCTGAGGTTACCACTCCACAACTAACCCTGGGCGGTGATCTCCGCTCCGCTCGCGGAGTTTGCAGAGTTTTCTGCACTCCGCGTTACGCGGAGATCGTGGAGTTCCAAAAAACTCTGCTTCGCGTTGCGGATCGGAGTTTTTTCCTCGCTCGCGATCATCAACATCAAGTTGGTGACCGCGAGCGTGGAAAATCAACACCCCTGCGATATTTCTCAACGCGGGGGTCAGGTTTCTCATTGCGAGTGGTCGCGTATGCTCGCGACAGCTCGCGTTGAAAAACTGCTCGTTCGCGTTGAGAAAGCTGCTGCTCGAGTAAAAATCTACTCGAGCGGCAGAAAAGGAAAGCAGGGACCGCTTGCACTGTGCTTCGTGCCGTTCGCAATGATTGCACAGTGCGGACAAGCATCCGGCACTGTGCAATCACCGCGAACGGCATTTTTCTATCGTACTCCGCCGCTCGCGGAGCTCTGCGTAGTGCGACAGAGTTTTTTTTGCACTTCGCGGTGTTCCGCGTAGTGCAACTCCGCGAACTCCGCCCAGGGTTATCCACAACACAGACTGCAATACCACATAATTACTCTCCAAAACACATAATCCCACTCCACATAATTCCTATGCACTAAATACCACATACTTTCTATTCACATAATTTCACTGCACAACATACCACATAATTCCACTACACACAATGTACATCCACTCTACACCACAAAACATTAGTAAAAAACTTTTACATTTACAATGTCAATAGCTCTAACTCTCGAAAATGCGAAACATATTACATTGCAAATGCTTCTTTAACTAGTAGTCGCATTTGCAGAGTGGTGGAGAAAGGGTGCTGGGCCTCCGACCAGCGCTCAGGAATTTAACTGCATAGAACTTACAGGAAGTACCAGGAGGGCTTCTTGGCCCCCAAAGTCCCTCAGGAGTAAAGTGGACTTCATCCCCCATCCCGTAGTCTGCCAGGAGGCACATCTGCAGAGTGGTGGAGAAAGGGGGCGTGGCCTCCAAAGACTTCTTAGCAATCCTACTATGTGGAATTTACTGGAGGTAACAAGAGGGGTAGTTGGCCCCCAAGGACCCCTCCTATTACCTCCAGTTAGTACCACACAGCAGGATTGCTAAGTTCTCATAACAGGCCACGCCCCCTTTGCCCACCACTCTGCAAACGCGCTCCCTAGCGCGTTCTTGGATGGGGATTGAAGTCCCCTTCGCTGCTGGGGGTCCTTAGGGGCCAACTAGCCTACCTCTTACCTCCAGTATGCCCCACACTGTGGGATTGCTGAGAGGTGGACACAGGCCACGCCCCCTTTCTCCACCACTCTGCAAGCGCGCCTCCGGACGCACTCTTGGTTGGGGGATAAAGTCCCCTTTCCTCATGAGGGTCCCTGAGGGCCAACTAGCCCTCCTGTTACCTCCAGTAAGCCCCATACAGCTGGTTTGCTGAGAGTGCTCAAAAGCACGCCTCCTTTTTACACCACTCTGCAAACGCGGCTCCTGGCACACTGCTGCTCGGGGGATGAAGTCCACTTGTGTCTTGAGGTCCTCAGGACACAAGAGGACCTCATCGCCCCATCAGCAGTGCGCCAAGAGGCGCGTTTGCAGAGTGGTGTAAAAAGGGGCGTGGCCTCGGACACCTCTCAGCAATCCCACTGTGTGGGGCTTACTGGAGGTAGCTGGTGGGCTAGATGGCCCCCAGGGACCTTCGGGAATGAAGAGGACTTAATCCCCCAACTTAGAACGCTCCAGGGGGTGCTTTTGCAGAGTGGTGCAGGGAGGGGCCAGGGCCTCCGGCGAGATGCCGGCTTTTCTTTTTTAAATAATTAAATATTCGGGTATCTGCAGGATTCACCTTAGATGCCAAATGGGAGTATATAATCACACCTTGATTTTACCTTACACACTATGGGGCACCTGCGCACATCTCAAGGATGCGCATGGACCGCACATTGGGCTATATATTCTATATCAGAGTGCACCAGATTAGTGGGCACCGGATGTTTTCGCTTTGTCCCTGTGTCTGGCAGAAATCAACTTGAACACACAATACTTAATATACACCCTTGACTTTTGCTAGCAAGTGCAGAAGTACTTTGAAAGATTTGCAACTTGCTGAGACTTTTCTCCTGTTCACACCTTTGTTTGAATTATTCTGTCTTCCAGAGTCCATTTAATCTTTACATGTAAAATAAAGGACCTTTTTTGTAAAAAAAAAAGTCTGTTTTTCAACATTGTTGGTACAGTAAATGACATCCTGCAAGTCACTGCGCATCTCTATCTTTGAAACCAGAAAATAGAACAGTGTTTTGCTCTTCAGTGACATCCCTGCTGTGAAAACTGGCTCAGCTAAGGCCACTGCACCTAGTGGAAATGCTGTTGCTTGCTGAAACAAGCATTTGCAATGAAATGGGTCTCGCATTAGTGAAAGTTTGAGCTATTGCCATTACAAACGTTAATGTCTGATAGATTTTTTTGGTTAAATAATATCATAGCAGTAGCATAATAAAAGAAAAACAAATGAAAAGGTATGCTTAGCTGCAATCTTTCTTTTTATAGTTGCAGCTAAGGATGCAGTACTTTATGTAGCCAATAGAGGCCACTGTACAACTCCACAGGGACAACTAGTAACAGCCTGTGGTACTGCACCCTTTCCTTGTTTGTGTATTTTCTTTTACTACTTATGTTACTGCTGGGATATTTTTGACCCCCAAAAACATTCTAACATTATTATTTAAAGCGGCAATAGCTGAAACGTTCAGTAATGCGTGACCTATTGCATTGCAAATGCTTGTTACTTGATCCAATTGATCTAGCACACCATTTGTAGAAGAAAAGAACAGTCCAACTCTGGAGCACTGGACTTTGATGACTCGAAGGGCATCTGGGTTGAACTTTGTAGGCATTATGTTATCCCACGTCTATTAATAAATATTGAATGAGTATGAATGAAGTGTGAATTTACTACCAGGCTGTTCAACAGCCCCGGGGTGTCAGGGCTCCAGCCTCCGTATTTTGGCCCCTCTTTTAATCTACTCAAATTATTCACTATTGATATAATGGAAAAAAATGCCAACCATCAGTAGGTTTGAGAAGTAACCTCAAGCAGTGAATCTGCCGGGTGACTGAAGCAGGCAGAATTTGGCCTGTGCTAGTCAGTCATATTGCCCAGGACTGGTGAAGTTCTAGTTCTGGACGCAGGGGTCTGACACACCTGCACCCTACCCAATTTGTGAGGTGTTGCAGCATCTCTCTTACAGGAGGCCTTGTGCATTTTAGGCTTAAGTCCTGCTGTGCTAGGAGTTATCCACCAATCAGCTGTCACCTCTCTCTTTTCCATCTCCTCGGGAATTACTCCACCACACCTACTGACGAACTGGGAGAGGGTGAGGTGAAAAACGAAAAGCCTGAAAACTGATGCCTGTGTAGTCTCCAGCTAGCAGTTTCCTACTTCAGTGGCTGAAACAGGAATGAGCTATGTGCCTGCCTCTATAACCAGCACCAACACCTGAAGCTGACATGTGCAGGCAGCTGAAGGTTAATAAAGAAAATCTCTAAAATGTATGTGTGTCAGAATGTGAATGTTTGAGTGTGTGAACATGTATGTGAAAGTTAGAGAGTGAGTGATGGGGAGTGTATGAGAATAAGTGAGAGTGAATGACTGCGAATGTACCTGTGAGTAAGAATGAGTGACCATGAAAGTAAAAGTGAATGAGACTGAGTGAGAATTATTGACTATGAGGCATTTGTGAGTGAGAATAAGTGTGAGTGAGAAAGACTGGTAGTGAGTGAATGTAAGTGAGTATAATTGAGTGTGTGGGGGTGAGAGAGCAGGTGTGTCTGTAAATGTGAGTGAAAGTGAATATGTGAGAATGAGTGATGGATTGAGTGACAGTGAGTTAGAATGAGTTAGTGAAAAAACTGACTGAGTGAAATTAGGAAGAAGTTCACATTAGAGTGACAAAGCGAGTAAGTATGAACCAGTGAGTGAGAATGAGCGTGGGACGTATGAGAGTCTGAGGGATTAAGCATGAGAATGAAGGAGTGGCAGTGAGAGAGTGTCAAGGATGAAGTAAGGGGCTGAGAGTGAATGAGAATACATGTGAATAAGGTAATGTAAATGAATGAGTGAATATGAATGTGTGTGATTTTGTTTCACTTGTGAGTCCACCACTGGTGCTGCATATGGGAGGTAGTTATTGGCTTATGGAGGCACACATGGCAAAATGCTGCCACACAAGAGGTAGTTCTTGGGAAAAGGGGACACATGTGACAAAATGCTAATACTGACTTACTGGACGTAATTCTTGCATAAGGGTCAACCAGGGCAAAATGCTAGCGTGGCCATATTTGGGGTGTTTCTTGGCATAAGGGGTGCCCATAGCAAAATGCTGGCACTGGCACATTAGTGGTAATTCTTTACCTAAGGGATACCCATGGCAAAATGCGGGCATTGGCATGCTAGATATAATTCTTGGCATAATTGGCACTCATGGCAAATTTCTTGCACTGGCATATTGGAGGCAATACATGACATAATAGGTAACCATGGCAAAATGCTGGTATGGCATACTAGATGTATTGTGTAGCATAGAGGGCACCCATGATAAAATTCTGACCCTGACATACTGCAGATTGTTTTGCTATGTGGATCACCAATTGTACATGTATGCAATGTAATGAAAACTTATAGCACTGACATGTTATGTGTAATGGCATATTGGCGCTAACCCTGGACGGAGTTCGCGGAGTTGCGCTACGCGAAACTCCGCGAAGTGGAAAAAAAGCTGCTCCATGCTACGCGGAGCTCCGCAAGCGGCGGAGTGCGATAGAAAAATGCCGTTCGCTGTGATTTTCAGTGCCGGATGCTTGTCCGCACTGTGCAATCATCGCGAACTGCACCATGCACAGCGCAAGCGGGCGCTGCTTTCCTTTCTGCCGCTCGAGTAGATTTTTACTCGAGCTGCAGCTTTCTCAACGCAAACGGGCAGTTTCTCAACGCGAGAAACCTGACCCCCCCCCCTCCGCATTGAGAAATCTCGCCGGGAGGTTTATTTTCCACGCTCCCGCTCGCCAACTTGATGTTGACGATCGCGAACGAGGAAAAATCTCGCCGGGAGGTGGATTTTCCTCACTCGCGTTCGCAAACTTGATGTTGCCGAATGCGAGCGAGGAAAAAAACTCCGCTACGGTACGCGGGCGGAGTTTTTCAGGTCTCCGCGAGCTCCATTTAACGCTGAGTTCTAAAAACTGCAAACTCCGCGGGCGAAGCAGAGTTCACTGCCCAGGCCTACTTGGCGCACGCTTGTCAAAATGCTGATCCATGCAAAGTGCAAGTAATAGTTGATTTAGGGAGACTTTCTATAAAGTATGTAAATAAATTGGACGAACTCCTGTGGAAGGAATAACTGGCTTAACACACCATGAATATACTTGAGTATACAATAAGGGCCCTTCAGGGAATTTGCCCCTTTTTTCAAAATTCTCTCTAGATACCCCGGACTCGCCTACTCGAATTCGAGGCAAGCATTATGCCCCAAAACTTTCAAAGCTCACCAGCCGACTGCACGGCTCCAACTGTGTAAACACTCACCTGCCTCTTGGAGATCTGCAGAGAGGCTGCTAGCTTCAACCTTTCCTGGGACGACAGGTATTGCTGCTTCCTGAACGTGGTCTCCAGCCTCGACGTCTGCCGAGTGCTGAAGGCAATCATCGTCTTGCGGTGGGGTACATCGCTCAGAGCACCCCTTTCCTCAGTCAGGTCTGGAGAGCCCACGGCTCCTGCCTCTATTCCTTCGCTTTCACCCTCCAAGGAGGAGAAGGAGGCCTCGTCTGCGCTCCAGCCTCTCGCTTCCTCTGTGCAGAAAACAAACAGCAGTAAATAGGGGAAGTCCCACGACTCAGACAGACAATCATAAGGAACGTGAGAAATCAGGACTAACCACATCACCTGTGAGCCCTTGTGTAATTTAACACATACCAATAACCTCAGATTTTTTAAAGCTCTCTGCAGCTCGAAGCATAATGTGCACATGGGCTGCTAAACTTTACTTATTTTATGGACTTCAAAAGGATTATTAACGGCCGGGCTGAGATGCTCAAGACAAGTTTATAATCTCTGGTCTACATGTAACAAAACATTTGCAGCAGGCGTTCAACCAATCAGCTATTTTGCTAGAAAAACACACTTACCCCACTTGGGTCCAAATTATGAGCGGCCTGCAAAAAACAACCTTACAAATTCCCTGCTACGGTATTACCACTACTGGGGTCCTGGTCATTCCTGGGGGACTATTTTGTGGAAACATTGCAAGTGGCTTGCTGGCTAGATAAACGCAGGTGAGCATGCTGGTGAGAGACCAAGCTGCGGACTGATGCGTGGTGGCGAGGGTGGGCGGCGCTCTCTTCTCGTACAGGTACTGCTGCTTCTCACTTTCTAGGTCGTGTCTTCCCCTTTCCATGGTATGTCTGCTCTCACACACCGGCGTATCCAGTTCGCTCCCTTGCAGCCTGTTGTCTAAATCCTTTAGTCCCTTCTCTGTGGGTTGTGTGTCTCCATAGACCGAGGTCTTCTGCTCCCTCGCCTGCAGCCTGCTGTCTAAAGCCTGTACATCTACCTGCGGGGTGTGACGTTGCTCACACGTGGATGCCTCCAGTTCTCTTTCCTGAAGCCTGCTCTCTAATTTTTGCAGTCTTGTCTCTGAGACTTGACAGTTCCTCTCACACACCGGCTTCTGCAAGTCCCTTTCAGAGGAAGGCGTGCTCTCGGAAACAGAGTCCAGCTGTTCGCTCCCCCGCATCCGGGTTGCAAAACCCTGCACTGCACCCTCCAATGCATGCTGCCTCCTTCGATTCATTGGCTCACGCTCCTGTCTGACGCCACAGACTGGGGTCTGCGACCTGCTTCTCGGGCCCCCATGCCCTCTGCCTGTAGGGGGCTCTCTCTTGGCCCTGTTCAACGGTGTCACCTTGTAGAGGGACATGGGAAGACCCGGTGGGGCCTGACAAGGGACGTGAGGCCTGGCTGGCGGACTCGGAAGCCCCTCGACAAGGCAGTCTATGTGGGCGCGCTCCCCGTCCATCTTCCTCTCCCCCCCCGTACAAGGTGTGAATGAGCTGCCCCGCGCCCTGCACTGTCTTCCTTTATAGGGCCCATTTACAAGCAAAGACTACATCAAAGCGGCGAGAAAGAGCAACAGATAATGGCTATCAGTTAGGACTAATTAACCCAAACACTTGACCCCTGACTTTGACTGGTAGGTCGCTCCCCCACCACACAGCTCCGTCTGTGTGCCCCCTTGCTGCCCTGATTGTGCTCGTTTTTTCCTTTCTGTGCCCCCTTGCTGCCCTGATTGTGCTCGTTTTTTCCTTTCTGTGCCCCCTTGCTGCCCTGATTGTGCTCGTTTTTAGGTCTCGCCTACGCAGCGCGCATGCGCTGCATAGGAAAAAAGACCTTTGGGATCGCTTCGGCTTTTCAGCCAAACGTGCACGCGTTCCATTGCCTTCAATGGCAACGCGTGCACGTTTGGCGATTCACTTGCGGGAGCGAGCGGCGCCATATGGTAGCAATTATCGCTCCTGGCGCCGCTCGCTCCCGCAAGGGAATCGCACTCCCCCCACCCCTCCCACTTCTTAACACAGAGTACTGTTTCACTTTCACGGCCGCGGTGCGGGGCCGCACTTGTGTTTCAGTGCTTGTTTTTTCATCCCACTTAAAGCCCTGGAGTTACTTACATAGCGCGTTGACAGCCCGTTGGCCGCTTTAAATTAAAGTGCACTTCATTAGTTTTTGCACCGCGTTATGCTATAGATCGCTGTGAAGTCATGTAACTCCTGACTGAATCCAAGACCCTCAAGATTCCACCGTCCTAAAGGAAGAAGCATACGAACACCTCTTCCCAAAAGAACACACCTCGGATTGAACGCGGAGAGTATTGTACTTTCTATCAACAATCCGAATGGTCGATACTAGCTCGCCCAGCTTGTCATACCACACTGCAAATTGCTTCCGAAAAATCAATATGCAACACAATTACCAGCTTCATCCGTTGTTTTTTCCCCGGCTGATTACAAGATTGAGAAGGGGGTGTTTCAATCAGGCCGTTTGGCTGGAGTGCAAAAAAAAGCTATGAAAATAATAACTGTTTCCAGGCCCTGGAGCTTACGAAAACAAACCCGCGGTAAATCAAACGTTTTCTTCCAATTGAAGAGGCTGTCATGAAAGGCAGCATAAATCACAGGAAGGGCAATTCTGCAGGAATCGCGTTACTAGTGATTGTCTCTTTTATTATTTCTGCTAAACAGGCAGCAGCAGCGGACAGTTCCAGAGAAGGGGAGGGAGGGGAAACGAGAAGGGCATGTTATGACCGACCTGCAGAAACTTCTTCACAGGAGCGGGAAATGTCTGCTTCAGTGTTGGCGTTGAGGTCACTGACCTCTTCCAAGCCAACCACGACAGCCATGCGCCTGCCTGCAAACAAATAACACAACAAGCTGTTCCTGACGGAGGCATCGAGGCCCGCTTCATGGCTGGGTTTTATAACCTCGCACGTGCCACTGATTAATCCTAATGAAACACGCGAAGCAGATTTTAGGTGCGAACCCCTCCAGCTGCTGTATTCCATAATAAAGCATATTGTATTGAATTAACTATTATTACTGTTTGGTGGATGAGTGGCTGACTAATTATGGATGATGTTGCAGAGCTCTCAAGTTTCGAAGGTCCGAACTAAGCAGCCCAGAATTTAGATTTGCATTCTGGGACTCGTAGTCCGTGTTTTCAAATAGGATAAACAGGACTACATCTAGAAAAGAACAAGCATTGGCATAGCCAATAGGTCTCGCTTTTGGGACCTTATAAGTATTTAGTTATGCAGCACAATATCCTTGGTGCAACAACATCAACTGTTGCATGGGTAAACACTTATAAGGTCCCAAAAGCGAGACCTATTGGCTATGCCAATGCTTGTTTCCTTTCTGTGCCCCCTTGCTGCCCTGATTGTGCTCGTTTTTTAGGTCTCGCCTACTCAGCGCGCATGTGCTGCATAGGAAAAAAGACCTTTTGCAATCGATTCGGCTTTTCAGCCAAAAACGTGCACGCGTTCCATTGCCTTCAATGGCAACGCGTGCACGTTTAGCGATTCACTTGCGGGAGCGAGCAGCTGGCGCCATATGGTAGCAATTATCGCTCCTGGCGCCGCTCGCTCCCACAAGTGAATCGCGCAGGCTCCCTCCTCTCCCCCCTCCCCCTGCTGCCGTGCGAGGCGCGCGCGCTTGTTCTACGTGACTCAGGGCTCTGAACCGGTATTCATGTAAAGCGCTCCCATGGCCTTGGGCGTACTTCGCGCTACATTAAACTGCAAAATAAATAAACATTCATCTGGCCTCCTTCACGTGACATAATATATCCTAGTTAATATAGCTTTGTGTCCTGTGCGACTCACTGGCCACCTTCTTCCACCGCAAAATCGCTGACATCCACGACAGCTTCAACACCACGACCGCCCCGGCAACCACCGAGACCACTGCCCCCACAACCACCATCCACCTGCTCTCCTGGACCAACATCAACGACGAGGACACCAGCGAGATCATGAACACCATCCACTCCGGTTCACCGCTAGACCCGTGCCCTCACCACGTCTTCAACAAAGCCAGTACAGCCATAGCGCCCCATCTCCGGAAAATAATCAACATCTCCTTCGAGACAGCAACCTTCCCGGAAAGCTGGAAGCACGCCGAGATCACCGCCTTACTCAAGAAACCCAAGGCAGACCCCAAGGACCTCAAGAACTTCCGACCCATCTCTCTGCTCCCGTTCCCCGCGAAGGTCACCGAGAAAATCGTCAACAAACAACTGACCCGCTACCTCGAGGAGAACAACATCCTGGACCCTTCCCAGTCCGGCTTCCGCAGCAACCACAGCACCGAAACCGCCCTCATCGCCGCCACCGATGACATCAGGACCCTGCTAGACAATGGAGAAACAGCAGCCCTCATCCTCCTGGACCTATCGGCCGCCTTCGACACGGTCTGCCACCACACACTACGAACACGCCTTCACGACGCCGGGATCCAAGAGAAGGCCCTGGACTAGACCACATCCTTCCTTTCCAGGAGAACACAAAGCGTCCGCCTCGCGCCCTTCCGATCCAAGGCCACCAAGATCATCTGCGGCGTACCCCAAGGCTCCTCCCTCAGCCCAACGCTGTTCAACATCTACATGGCACCCCTCGCCCACGTCGCCCGACAGCACAACCTCAACATCATCTCCTACGCCGATGACACCCAGCTGATCCTCTCCCTCACCAAAGACCCTCACACCGCCAAAGCCCACCTCCACGAAGGAATGAAGGCCGTCGCTGAATGGATGAGGACCAGCCGCCTGAAGCTGAACTCGGACAAGATGGAGGTCCTCATCCTTGGCTCCAACCCGTCAGCCTGGGATGACTCCTGGTGGCCGACATCACTGGGAACAGCCCCGACACCCACCGACCACGCACGCAACCTAGGGGTCATCCTCGACCCCACCCTCTCCATGACTAAGCAGGTCAACGCCGTTTCCTCATCCTGCTTCAACACCCTCCGAATGCTCCGCAGGATCTTCAAGTGGATCCCCACCGAAACAAGAAAAACAGTCACCCAGGCCCTCGTCACCAGCAGGCTGGACTACGGAAACGCCCTCTACGCAGGAACGACGGCTAAGCTCCTGAGACGGCTGCAACGCATCCAGAACGCCTCTGCACATCTTATCCTCGACATCCCCCGACGAAGCCACATCACACCCCACCTGAGAGACCTGCACTGGCTCCCTGTCAACAAGAGGATAGCCTTCAAGCTCCTCACCCACGCACACAAAGCACTCCACAACTCCGGACCAGCCTACCTCAACAGATGACTCAGCTTCTACACCCCCACCCGCCAGATCCGCTCCACCAGCCTCGCCCTCGCCACAGTCCCCCGCATCCGGAAAACGACCGCCGGTGGCAGATCCTTCTCCCACCTCACCGCCAAGACCTGGAACACCCTCCCCACCAACCTTCGGCAGACCCCAGACCTACTGGCCTTCAGAAGACTCCTCAAGACCTGGCTCTTCGATCAGTAGCAGCACCACCCCCCTCTTCCCCCAGCGCCTTGAGACCCTCGCGGGTATGTAGTGCGCTTTATAAGTGACATGATTGATTGATTGATTGAAATTCACACTTCGGCAAATGTTTGAATGGTGGCTCCAGTAAGTCTGGAAGGGCAGAGCTGCCTCTTGTGATGCAAACCCCGCTCTTCCCAACCTGTCACCTTATAGCAGTTGTCAGTTGCAGCTAACTGCCTCGACAACTGCATACGAATGAGGGCGGTTTATCTCAAGCACTTGCAAATTACACAGCTAGTAAAGCTCGCCTGAGATCCTCAGAACTGGTCCCACATGCAGTCTCGAGGTCTCTCCCCTAACCTTACATTGTGAACTGATACAACAGGATAGTAATGGCCAACCTTACACTATAGATAATATTCAAGACATATACTATCCCAAACGTTTCACTAAATAGCTTTATAGCTGCCTATTGTTACATCTTCTTCATAGCGCCCTGATTTATAGAAAAGGCATAGCGCTTCAATATATTGGCACGTGTAGCAACATGACTGGGCCATTATAAAAAATAAAAAAACAAACGTCGGAGGTTCCATTTGAATAGTTTGAGGATAGTGTCTGCTGGGCAGAGGTGGTAGTGTGTGGGGTTGTGGAAATTCAATGCACTACTGGGGAGAAAACTTCCGCGCACCCAGGTGGAATCCGTAAATGTTAATTTCCGCAACCCGACGGTTGTGTATCAGCGCTCACATGATGCAAAGTATGAAACTGGTCATTGACCACGGCTAACAAATATGTGCTTGAAAAGAAACTCTAGCATAGTAGTACAGTCACAGTAGTCTACATATCATACCACTTAATTTATTGCCGAAAATGTGTAGCTAGCCTACATCGTGGGTGTCTTCTGACCTTGGAGTAGGAGCACCTATGCATTACTGTTAGGTAGCGCTGATTTCTGCTTTAATCTGGACTTTTGGAAAGACATTTTTTTTCCTGAGTTTTATAAAGCGCGAACATGACCTGAGGTATCAGAGGGCTTTACAAGAGCAGCACGTTCATTTTTATGTTAGGCACGGGGAAATTAAGTGATTTGCCCAGAATCAAATGATGTTGAGCGTTGTTGCCGACACTTGAACACGATTTGAGGGTGACCGCACTAGCCGTTAGGCCACATCCTCTCCCCTGAGACACCCTTGACTGGTCCGTTTGAATTTGGTGGTGGCGCAGGTGAAAATATGGAGGAGATGCAGCGGAATCAGGAGGGCACAGCTCTGGAAATGGTCGCAGTTAGTATCCCATCATACGCACACTGTCACGCTCGCCCACGGTTTACAAACAAGATGCCCAGGGGTTTGGGCCTACGAAAGGATCCTTTGAAGCCTTTACAGTAACTAAGCGAAGGTCGGAGAGACGTAACCCTTCGTATAGTTTAACTGGCAAGATCAGCAATTTATGGACAGGCATTAAAATGTTGAATTCGTCACATGGTTCGTGGGGGACACCAGGCGGTGGTGTGGTCTGTGGGGCGGGCCACGGAGCAGCCCGGGCCTTGGACGAAGAGTCGGTTTCCACTCAGTGCATGTGTTATCTTCAGCATTAATGACGGGCGCTGCCCCGATGGCCACATGAAAGCAAGGCCTCAAAGGGCTTCTTTATGGCCCTATAAATCCACAACCCGCTCCTAAAAAAATGACACAATTTACATATTTACCAATTAATAATTAATAACCAATTAATAATTAATTAATAATACATTATTTAACACAATTAACAATATAAAATATTGAATACACAAATATTAATTAATACAAATTATTAATTAATTATTTATTTATAATTAAATTACTTCCCACCCTACTCCCCTATAAACCCACAACCCGCTCCTAAAAAAATAACACAATTAACATATTTACCAATTAATTATTAATATCCAATTAATAACTAATTAATAACAAATTATTTAACACAATTGACAAAATAAAATAGTAAATACATAAATAGTAATTAATAAAATTATTAATTAGTTAATTATAATTAAATTACTTCCCACCCTACTCCCCTATAAACCCACAACCGCTCCTAAAAATTGACACAATTAACATATTTACCAAGTAATAATTAATAATTAATAACCAATTAATAACTAATACATAACAAATTAATCAACACAATTAATAATATAAATTATTAAATGCATAAATATAAATTAATTAAAATTATTAATTAATTAATTAATTATAATTAAATTACTTCCCACCCTACTCCCTATAAACCCACAACCCGGTCCTAAAAATTGACACTATTAACATATTTACCAAGTAATAATTTATAATTAATAACCAATTAATAACTAATTCATAACAAATTAATCAACACAATTAACAATATAAATTTTTAAATGCATAAATATAAATTAATTAAAATTATTAATTAATTAATTATAATTAAATTACTTCCCACCCTATTCCCCTATAAACCCACAACCCGCTACGGAACTAAAATACGCAAAAATTAATTATCATAAAATTAATTATTTCTAAAAATTTCAAACATACATTACAAAAATAAGCTATACTTATACAAAATATTTAAATCACATACTTTTAACACATATACTAAAATACAGAACACTAAAATAAATTTCGATATTATTAACAACGATATTTTTACTAACGATATTACTAACTTCGATATTAAGTAAAACGATATTTCTTACCTGCATGTCGATATTCTGGTCGACGATATTCTTGCAGGTCGATATTGTGCCACATCGATATTTAAACATCGATATTCTGGTATATCGATATTTAAACATCGATATTATGTCTGTTTACCAGCAGAATTGACCCTTGTCTCACTAGGGGAGAGTGAAATGGTCCCAAGAACCCACCTGCCAGCAAACACTAAGAAATACGGGCAGTGGGTGACCATTAATGGCCACAGGGTGCAGGCTCTGAGAGAAAATGGAGCCAGCGTGACAGCTGTCAGTTGTCGGCTAGTGTCTGAAGAGAAGTTGGTCCCCAACATACTTTACCGAGTAGTTGCACCTGACTACTCAGAGTGCCTCTGCAAAGTGGCACAGGTTCCTTTTGAGTAGGGGGGGTCTCAGGTACCTTGAAAGTAGTTGTGAGACCAGCCATGCCCGTTGACTGTCTGCTTGGTAATGACCTGGAGAGTTCCCCTTTGGAGAAGGTGTAACACGGGTCTCATCTTAAGATGTTGGGTCTGCCTGAGAAGGCGTGTGTGACCACTCGGTCAATGGCAGCCGGTAAGGTCAATCAAGAGGACCTGGAGCCTGAAAGAGTGGCCCAGGTACCTGCCAGAAAGAGAAGAGGCAGGGGGTGCGGGAAACTGGCCTTGAAGTTCCCACAGTTCAGGACGGGCAGACCTTCAGGGGGATGTCCTGGAGCCTAAGGGGAACAAGTGGCCGAACTGGGAGACCTGCCTGAGCTCACCCATTGGCAGCAGGAAGGGGGCACCTCCAGGGAGGAATTCTGCAAGGAGCAGCAGGAATGCCCTTCTCTTGTTGGTTTGCAGCAGCAGGCTACAAACCAGGCAGAAGATGATCAGTCTGGATCACATTGGATTTACTTGGAGAATGGTCTCCTGTATAGTGAGCCTAAGGTTGCTGAGTCTGGGTTAGCCTGTGTGCTGGTGGTATGCCAGCGCTTCAGAGCCTTCCTACTGGGTCTGGCTCATGAGATGCCTTTGCAGGGGATTTGTAGCAGGACAAGACCTTTGAAAGGCTTGTCACCCACATCTACAGGCCCCAAATGTGCAAGAACTCTGACACGCATTGTAGATCTTGCCAGACTTACCAGGCAAGTGGTAAGAGTAAGAGTAAGAGGAAGTGCAAGGCTCCTCTCCAACCTTTTCCTGTAGTCAGCAACCCCTTTGAGAGGGTAAGTATTGACATAGTGGGGCCACTGGATCCCAAGACAGCCATGGGCAACAGGTTCATCCTGGTCTTGGTGGACCATGCCACCCGGTACCCCTGGGCTATCCCTCTCCAGACCACGACAGCCCCTGTGGTGGGCCGGGCGTTGATGGAGATCTTTTCCTGTGTTGGGTTCCCCAGAGAGGTGGTATTCGACCGAGGTACAAACTTCATATACAAGTATATGAAGGCTTTATGTCAGGAATGTGGTGTTACCTATAAGTTCACCACTCCTTACCACCCCTAAGGTAATGGGCTGGTTGAGAGATTCAACTGGACCCTAAAAAGCAAGATTATGGGTCTTGCAGAACCCATGAGGCGTAAGTGGGGCATCCTTTTACCATGCCTGCTGTTTGCTTACAGAGAGGTATGACAGAAGTCCTTAGAGTTCAGTCCCTTTGAGCTCCTGTATGGGCATCCTATAAGAGGACCTCTGAGTCTGGTTCAAGAAAACTGGGAGAAAGCTCCCAGTAAACCTCCCCAGGATGTATATAGCTACATGCTGGCCTTCAGGAACCAGACTAAGCACTTCAGGCAACTCGCTCAGGCGAATCTGGATTCCAGTCAGGAGGAGATGAAACGTTGGTATGATCAGAATGCCACTCTGATCGAGTTTCAGCCTGGCTAAAAAGTGTGGGTCATGGCCCAAGTGGAGCCTTGTGCTCTCCAGGACAAGTGGACTGGGCCCTTTGAGGTGGTGGAGCGCATGAGTAACATCACCTATCTGGTGGACTTGCAGTCTCCCAGGTACCCTTTGCAGGTTCTACACGTGAACCACCTCAAGCCTCACTTGCAGAGGTCCGAAGTGGACATGCTGCTAGGGACAGATGATGGAATGGAGGAGGAGACTGAGCCTATACCTGACCTCCTGTCTGCTAAGGAACATGATGGGTCGGTGGACGGTGTAAACCTCTCCCCCGCCCTGACCCCTGAACAGCAGAGGGACTGCCAACAGCTGTTGGGGCAGTTTACCACTCTGTTCTCCCTAACCCCAGGTGTCACTCAGTGCTGTTGGGGACAGTCCTCATGTTAAACACAAAATGTATACAGGTTGACTGACAGGGTCAAAGCTGCATCCAGGAGGAAGTCTCCAAAATATTGGCACTAGGGGTGATTGAGCCCTCAAACAGCCCTTGGGCCAGCCCAGTGGTCTTGGTCCCAAAGGCTGCCACACCCAGTGCCATGCCAGAACTCTGAATCTATGTGGACTACCGAGGGCTTAATCCCATCACCAGGACTGATGCACACCCCATCACCAGAGCTGATGAGCTCATAGATCGGTTGGGAGCTGCCAAGTACCTCACTGCGTTGACTTAATGTCAGGGTACTGGCAGATTTCCTTAACTGATAGGGCCAAGGAGAGGTCTGCATTTTCAACCCCAGAGGGGCACTACCAGTTCAGGGTGATGCGGTTGGGTTGAAGAATGCCCCTGCCACCTTTCAGAGGTTGGTCAACCAGGTGTTGGCTGGAATGGAAGATTTCAGTGCCGCCTACCTGGATGACATCGCAGTGTTCAGTGCCACTTGGGAGGAATATCTGGAACACCTCTGGGAAGTGTTGAAGGCCTTGCTGAGGGCAGGCCTCATGATCAAGGCCAGCAAGTGCTAGATCGGACAAGGAACAGTGATGTACTTAGGGCACTAGGTAGGAAGCGGCCAGGTGGTACCCCTACAGCCTAAGTTTGACACCATTCTGAAATGGGAACCCCCCCAAGACCCAGACAGAGGTGAGGGCCTTCTTAGGCCTCACCGGTTATTACAGGAGGTTTGTCAAGGGATACGGCACCATTGTTGTCCCCTTGACTGAGATGACTTCCAGGAAGCAGCCAAGTAGGTAAACTGGACTGACGCCTGTCAGAAAGCTTTGATGCCTGTAAATCTGCAATGTGCACGGCACCTGTGCTCAAGGCGCACAACTTCTTCAAGGAATTCGTGGTGTAGATAGATGCTTCAGAGCGTGATATGGGGGCTGTTCTCTCACAACTAAATGATGAAGGCCTAGACCAACCTGTAGCCCTCATTAGTAGGAGGTCACTTCCCCGGAAACAGAGGTGGAGTGCGATTGAGCGTGAGGCTTTTGCTGTGGTCTGTGCACTGAAAAAGCTGAGGCCCTACTTGTTTGGGCCTCACTTCCGGGTTCAAACCGACCACAGGCCCCTCAGATGGTTGATGCAGATGAGGGGTTTAACTAAAACTGTTGAGGTGGTCCATTTCCCTACAGGGGATGAACTTTACAATGGAACACTGCCCTGGCACAGAAAACGCCAATGCTGATGGTCTGTCCAGATTTTTCCGCCTTAGTGAAGAGAACTCCCAGGAGGGTGGGTAGTTCTCCCCACTTTTCAGCTTGAGGGGACACGTGTTAGACGTGGCATCCTTGGTGTGGTTTCCCCCTGTCTTTTTGCCTCTACCTCCTGTATTTTTGCTGTGTTTTGGAATTCATTTTGCTGGTTTAGATGCTTTGGGCACTTTGCCACTGCCAAAGTCCAAGTTCTCCCTCTGTAAATTGCGAATAGGGATTGGTGTTTCCTTGATTGGCTTGTTTGACTTACTACTAAGTCCCTAGTACAGTGCACAGTGTGTGCCCACGGTCTATAAGTCAAATGCGGTAGTAGGCCTGCAGCAGTGATGCCACCCATAGAAGTAGCCTTTCAAAGGGGTCTCAGACCTGCCACCCCAGTGTCTGTGCACAGTTTTTACTGCCATGTCGACCTGGCAAGTACACCCCCTTGCCAGGCCCTAACCTTCCCTTTTATTACATGTGAGTCACCCCTGTGGGCAGGGTGCAGTGCATGTTAAAGATAGGACATGCACTGATGTGTGTGACATGTCCTGGTAGTGAAATACAGTGTTTTTCATTTTTCACTATTGAAAGGCTATCTGTCCCATAGGATAGAATGGGAGTTTGTTTCTAACATCTTATCAGTATAACGTCCCATTGGGACAAAGTAGAAAGATGGAGTTTAGTATGCCTGAACTGAGAATATAAAAATACATTTGTCAGTAAAGATGATTTTTATATTGTGTATTTGAAAATACCACTGTTAGAAAGTGAGTATTTTCTTGCTTAGCAATCCTGTGTGCCTCTGCTGGTTTGTGGATTGACTTTCTGGCTTTGGAGTGACAGGGGGTGGGGATGTGCATTCACTGTAGACAGCCACTGGGGGGTTGAGGTGTGTTTTGCATGTTTAGAATACTTCTGGACTCAAGAGGAACCTCAGCCAAAGAGAAGAGCTGGGAAAACTGAAGGAGAAGTACTGCCCCTTTGCTGTGTGCTCTGAGGTTGGCCTGCAGTGGCTGTTTCTGCCAAGGAGAGGACAAAGACTGAACTTTGCTGTGTATCCTGCTTGAAGAAGATCTCCAAGGGCTTGGTGTAGAGCTTGCCTCCTGTTCTGAAGTTTAAGGGACACAAAGAATTAATTTCCTCTGTCTTCCTGCATCTGGAACTGCTGTTTCTGCTGCCACAGAGGGAAACTGCAACACCGACGCTGGCAAGTGCCGCCGTGACCTGCAATGAAGCCGTGGGCACCACGTGTGAAGAGCACAACGCACTGACCCGACTTACACTGTAGCCCCGACACCTGCTGATGCCACACTGTATAGACTTAGATGCCGTCACCAAGGCCGCTGCCTGCACCGGAGCTGAGGGCACCGCTCGTGATGCTCACGACACACCGCTCTGACTTGCACTGCAGCCCCGACCTCATCTATGCCGGTGCTTCATCATCGCGGAGCCAATACTGGATGTGGGTGACTTCCTGAATCCATCGACACAGCACCGTCTTAAGGAACCACCGCCTCGCAGCCACCGCGACATCACCTCCTTGGTAACAGTAAGGAACCAATGCCTCACCTCCTTCACAATAGTAAGGAACTGATGCCTCACCTCCCCTGCATTGCAGTAATAACCAAGGCCTCACCTCTCCTGTGGTCATACGCCGTGCACCGTCTTTGCTTTCATTGTTTGACAAGGTACTGTTCTTTGGGGGTCTGTGTGACTCCACGCCCAATACCAAGCACCTCGCGTTCGGTGCCCTACTTTGGATTTTAATCTGTCACAATGTTGGAATAGCTCCAGGGGGAGTTATTTGTTGCTAAAAGCTTTATTTGTGTGAATAACCTATTTTTGAGGATATCTTGGTATATGTATTTTGTCATTTTAAACTTGTTTGGTTTAGATAAAGATTACTTATTTTTCTAAACTAGTGTGGTGTCCATTTGTAGTGTTTTCACTGTATTGTATGTGTGAATAAATGCTTTACACACTGCCTCTGAGATAAGCCTGTCTGCACGTGCCAAGCTACCAAGGAGGTCAGCAGGGGCTGTCTAAGGGCATAACTCCCATACCCTCACAAGAAGCAAGAGTCCCTACTTGGACAAAGGTGCAAACCATTGCCAACTGGAGACGCCTATTTCTAACAATTAACATGTAAGAAGATTAAGGATAGTAGTGATGTTCTGTTAATTTAAGAAAACTAACAACAAAGAGGCAATAAGACTAACAACTATAAAAGGATGCAATTCACTGGAATTTAGGAAAATGTTATTAGAAAAAACATATGATTTACAAACGATTTTGTGAATGGCAAGGACTGTTGCCCAAGCAAATAAACATGCAACTAAAGTGGAGCAAAGTAGAAGAAAAACAATGGAACATGGTAGACAACTGTTTAAGAAAGATAATAAAAATGATAAATTTGAATTTCAGCAAAGATGGAAAAAAACTATATTACAGATGCAAATTGCAATTTCAACATTCAAAACATGTCTGGCGCAAGGACAAAAATTCAAAGAATGTGGAAAATTGAATTGCTTTAAAAGTGTATATTGATTGAAACACAATAAATTAATTAATGAGAAAGGTTGGAGGTGACAGCGAAAAACAGACATCAAGCATGTCAGACTAATGGATCCTACAGAAAATTCTGAACAAGCAAAATGATATATATGATGAATGAGAAAAATTAAAATTAAAATATAGATAGACATATTCTCCTAATTAAAAATGCACAGATGAAAAACAGCATCTATTGAAATGCTAGTTGACTCTCAAAAAGTTCCCTTTATACTTAGTGAAGCAACATGCAATATCATATGTGTTAATGAATATCACAAAATAAGGGGAAAACCAGCACTTATTCCTTCTAATGTGAGTATTTTTCATTGGGGAGAAAGACATCCAGTCTAGTAAAAAACAAAATGCATATTTTGAAATGAGAGGTGCCAGGTCTTTGCTTATTAAGTATTGTCACTGCTCAAGTAAGGGGACTGCAAGCCCTGACGTTTGTACTACAAAAGAGCACTCTATATTGGGAGAATTCCTTTATTTAAAGGCTTGGGAAAATTAAAAGGAAAGACTACTACCTTGCATAAAAATTAAGCACTTACACCTGTAGCACAAGTGCACAGGAGAGTTCTAATTTACCTATCAGCTGAAGTAGAAGAGGAAATAAATGTAGTGCTTCAACAGGATTATCGAAATGGCAACTGATCCAACACCTTGCGTATCTCCAATAGTGCCAGTTCCCAAGAAAAATACAGACACAATTAAGATATGTGTGGCTATATGAATACTGAATATGGCAAATGAGAGAGAGAGAGACATCCAGGACAATATTTGAATGATATGATCAGAAATGTCAACTGAGCAACTGTATTTTCAAAGTTAGATCTTGCCAAAGGATATTAGCAAGTTGTAAAAAATGCAATCAGACCAGTAACATATTCTATGAATAAAAGTGATGACATTCTAGTATTTGGAAAGACACAAGATGAACATGACCAAGCTTTAAGGGAGTATGTCAACAACCTACGGAAGCTGGAGTCACATTAAATGCAGAAAAATATGAGTTAACATAACAGAACTAAACTTTTATGCATCCATATGTACAAAAGAAGGATTGAGACCAGATCCTATTATCTTTAAATTCCACAGCTCGCTCTCAAGATATATCTGAATTGTGTTGTCTTCATTTTTCGCTATAATTTTATCAGATACTATGCCACTATTAGTTCACCTATCTGAGACTTAAAAAGAAGGGGCAAATATTGTTTTGGTATGCTAAATTTGAACATGCATTTAAAAAACTTAAAGAAGACATAATGTCAGCAGCAAATCTGAAATATTAAAAAAGACATTATGTCAGCAGCAAATTTGAAATATTTTGTTCCAGAGTTATGTACAGAGGTAATAGCAGATGCTAGCCCTGTTGGATTAGGTGCCATTCTCGTACAGCTTGAGTTTGTAGGAGAAACAACCTATTATGCAATTTCAATTTCTCATGCCAGTAAAGTTTTAACTGGCATGAGAAAAAAATATTCACAGCCAGAAAAGAAAGTTTGGGCATGTAAGCATTATACAATACAATACAATACATCAGCATTTGTAAAGCGCTACAGCTACCTCAAACAGAGGTGTCCCGGCGCTAGCGTGATCCAGCAGCATAAGGGTATTGGATCTCCAAACTGAACAAATTCAGCTAGTCCCGGCTAAAAAGCCATGTTTTTAGAGCTTTCCTGAACTCCCCTTCTTCCAGTATACGCCAAAGTCTTACCGGAAGTGAGTTCCATAATCTGGTTGCTCCAACTGAGAAAGCCCTTCCTCCAATACGAGCCTTTGCGAATTGGGGAACACACAGCAGATTCTGTGAATTAGAACGTAACAACTGCCTTTGCTGATAAGGGCGGATACGTTTTTTGATGTAGTTGGGACCGCTGCCATTTTGGGCCTTGAAAGCAATTGTCAAGGCCTTAAATTCTATACGCTGTACAACTGGCAGCCAATGAAGTTGTTTGACATGTGGAGAAATATGTTGTCTGAATGGCACTCTTCTAATCAGTCTCACTGCTGCGTTTTGCACCATCTGCAATCTTTTTATCAAATATGCTGGGAGACCAAGGAACAGACTGTTGGCATAGTCAAGCCTTGAAGTCACCGTGGCATGAACAACTAGTTTACGACAGCTCTCCGGCAGAAGAAAAATAAATTTCCTCAAACCCTTCAGAATTCCAAAACAAGTGGATGTAATGGAACGTATTTGGGAAGCAAATGTCATCTCAGCATCCCATTTTACACCCAGATTTTTACCGTAGAGGACGGAGAGGGTGGAGAACCCATTTCCTCCGGCCACCACAGACCCGATGGTGGAGGGGAATTCTTACCAAAGAACAGCACCTCAGTTTTCTCTGTGTTCAGTTTTAGTTTGTTATTATTCATCCACCTAGAGATGTCGCACAGGCAGCCCCTGAACCTCTCAAAGGTGTTTGCCGACAGGTCCTTGAAGGAGAACACCAACTGTGTGTCATCTGCATAGGAGACGGTTTTAATTCCCCATTTAGAAATGAGTGCACACAAACGGGCCAAATAGATGTTAAAAAGTAGCGGGCTCAACGCTGATCCCTGCGGCACCCCACACCAGAGAGGCTTAGCTTCTGATTTGTAAGGGCGTAATGTCACTCTTTGTGTGCGATCGCTAAGATAGGACTTAATCCAAGCGAGTGCCTTCCCTTTCACTCCCGCCTTCCTCAATCTAGCCAGTAATATTGGATGGTCCACTGTATCAAAGGCGGCAGACAAGTCCAACAGCACCAGCATAGCTGAGGCTCCGCCATCCACTTCCATTCTTATTGATTCGGCCACCTCCAGCAGAGCCGTCTCAGTACTAAAGCCTACCCGAAAGCCGGACTGTGTTTCATGCAATATATCGTTGTTAACCATGAAATTACTGAGTTGATGTTGTACCAGTTTTTCCAACATCTTTGCCGGCGCTGGGAGAAGAGAAATAGGGCGATAGTTTTTTAAATCCATCAGGTCAGCATTAGGTTTTTTTAGAAGAGGTTGGAGCATCGCATGTTTCCAAGACTCTGGAAAACTGCCGGTGCTTAGTGAATTATTCCATAAAAGGTTGAGGGTTGGGTTGAGAATATAGGCAAGTGCTTCCCACAGTTTTGGGGGACAGGGGTCTGCTGGGGATCCTGATTTGCACTTCAGGATTCCATCCAAGGATGCCACAAGTGAGATTGGAAGAAATGCAGACAGGGAGGCATCCCCCGACTGGTTCTCTCCCACAAAAGACTCAACGGTGTCCTGTACAGGCGAGAAGACCTCATAGACCTTGTGAATTTTTTCCTCAAAAAAGATTGACAGCTTTTCACAAAGTACAGGGGAGGAAGGTATCCTGCACTCGAGCGCTGAGGGTTTGGTGAAGGAGCGGACTATGTTAAAGATTTCTCTGCTGGAATTATCTGACGAATTAATGCGCTTCACAAAGTGGTCCCTTCTGACTGTTTTCATGACTTTGTGAAGCTCTTTTATGGCATCCCTATACGTTTTTTTTGCCAGGGGACAGTATGCTTTTCTCCAGACACGCTCTAGGTGCTTACAATTGCTCTTTGCCACTCTCAGCTCCTCTGTAAACCACGGCGCCGAAGGAGCCCTTCGAGGGGAACTGACTAATCTTGCTGGCGCGAGCTTATCCAGAGCGTCCATCATCCACGCATCCAAGGACACAGCATCCTTATCTGGGTCATTGGACCATTGGGGTAGGCTGTGCAACAATACCGGTCCTAAGGAAGCTGGCGTCAATCTTTTCCAATTCCTCTTGAGTGCTCGTAGAGGTTTCCCTTTACCTTGGGGTATTGTTCTGCTGCAAGAGAATGGGATCAAGAAGTGATCAGACCAAATCTGCTCTTGCGGAGATTCAACAACCAAGGAAGGGATATTAGAGAACACCAAATCAAGTATATTACCGGCACTGTGGGTTGGAGATTTATCATGACTTACTATATGACAAACCTTTTGTGATAATTATGGATCATCAAGCATTAACAACTATTTCTGATAAATCAAAGGTGAAGATGCCTCCTTGCATTGTAAGATGGGGTATGAGACTGATGGATTACAATTATAAAGTTGTTCACAAGCCAGGAAAAGAATATAATATGGCAGATTATTTATCCAGACACCCAGTTAAAACTGAACCAAGTAAAGAAACTGAAGCTGAAGAATGCATACATTTTATAATTAAATCAGCAGTACCAGAAACAATTTTGGAATAAAAAAGTTAATAGATACATCAATGATATAAAAAATAGTTCAAGAGGTAAAACAAATAATTTTTTACAAATAGTTGGGAACATAATAATACAACACATTTTCAGCCTGGAATAAATAAAAGAGATAGTCTCACTTTTGAAAATGTGAAAACAGAATTGACGATAACAGAATTCTTTTAAGAGGTAATAGGATAGTTATATCATATATTTTACAGAAACGTTTAATTGACCTAGCCCATGGAAGTCGTAAAGAAGTATCATCAACATTTTTTTTAGGTGAAAAAGTGTGGTTTCCGAGACTTGACAGCCAAGTTGAAGAAATTGTTCAAGCATGTCATTTATGTCAGGGTACCAACAGAGAAAGAAATAGTGAAGAACTGCATATGTCTAAGCATCCAGATGCAATATGGTCTTGTTTGGCAGCTGATTTCTATGAACCTTAGAATTCTGGACAGTATCTATTTGTTATAATAGATGAGTAGAAATGGCATCATCTACCTCTGCATCGGTAGTACTTCCTGTTTTAGATGACATTTTCTAACATGGGATATTCCGGAGATGTTGAAAACAGATAATTGTCCACCTTTTAATGGAAGTAAATTTCGCAAATTCCCTCATTAAATGAGAGTGGCGCACACAAGAATTATTCCATTGTGGCCACAAGCAAAGAAAATAGTGGAAAGGCTGATGGCCACAATAAAAAGAAGCTATTCAAAGAGCAAAACTGTCACAAATATGTGTAAATCAAGCTCTATAGTTCTAAGTTCTTAGTGATTATCGGAATACAGCTTATGGATCAATAGGGATATTTCTCTCAGAATTAATATTTGGACAGACTCGACAAATTTGAGTGCCTCATCTACCTGCAGATATGCCCATAGAACATAACAAAATTGCAGAAAGAGATAAAGAAATGAAAAGAAGGATGACATAATATGCAGATCTAAAGAGAAATATTCAAGAACAAACCTATCAAATTGGGGATCAAGCTTTGGTAAAACAAAAGCAAATGAGAAAGTCTCAAAGTAGATTTCATCCATGACCATTAAAGATAACAAAAGTACAAGGTTCAACAGTTACTGTAGAGGACGAGAATAGAATAATACCTAGAAATGAAACTTACTTAAAAAAATGTATAACTCGAATCCAAACAAAAGCAGAATCAACAAGGCATTATTTCTTAGGAAGGAAATGATCTTGGTGGACGAAATGCATGTTCTTTACTAAGAAGAATAATAAGATTGCATAAAAAGACAAAGACTTATTGAACAGGTGCTAATGTATTTATTTATTTATGCAGTCAGTTTCTTGTTTTGTTGGTCTCTAGTTATTTAGCCAAAAATGGGCGGCAATGTAATTGTAGAATGTGAATGATGTCATATTTCTATGTGGAATGTTGATTTTCAAGAGATTGCTAGTTTAAGCTGTCTGGTTGGCAAGCTCATGACAGATCTAGAAGAGCTGCATGCAAAATCAATAAAGTATATATTTCAGCCACAACGTGTGCATGTGCATCAGCATTACAAATGGCAATGATCATCGGAAGAGGTAAGCCTTGACTTTTGGCTTTCCGTATATTCTTTGAGGCTTTTTGAATTATCCCTAACACCCCTCCCCTTTTTACATTTTCCCTTCAGATTCCAACCGGTCGGTGGAATTGTTTACAAACTCGGGGATTTTTTGCCCACCTCTTTATCTAAGGACAAATTGGGATTCATTACCCTTCACTACAATCTATTCAAGATCCTCGCCGTGGTCCTGCAGAATACCCTACGTCAGACGAAAGTCATGGTAGGACTGCGCATGCGTGCGCAGCCCTACATGACATACGTCCGACGTAGGGGATTCTGCAGGACCACGGCGAGGAGGAGGAGGGCAGCCCGGAGACACCGCGATCAAGGTAAGCTAGTTTTATTTACTTTCATTTTTATTTTTATTTTATAAATATTTATTTGAGGGGGGGTGGAGGCGCGGAGCGGAGCTCCACGGAGTTTTTGCCCAACTCCATGGAGCTCCGCATATAGCAACTCCGCCTGCTCCGCCCGGGGTTAGTCTAGTCCCATAAAAACACCCTTTAATTCTATTTTAGACAACACAGAGATGAGCAGGTTGTGAGCAAAAACACACTTAAACCTTTGAATGATGGCTCCCTTTTGGGATGTGAATTGGAAAGACCCAACAAAGGAGCCTTCCAGGCATTAGAAACAGACTGTTTTCCATAATGAACAGTTGCAGCTGTGCTGGCATCTGTGGTAAAGCTATAGCAGCACAAAACGATGATGGACAGAATGCTGAACATTTTCAAACATTCAACCCGTCACAGATCTGGGGTAAATCCATTGTCTTTTTTGCTTACCATGCCACCCCAGTTTGAACCCAGCCATATGCAAATCAGTCTTGACTCTGCTCCCCATGGGAACAGCCCAGCCCGAACTGCCAGGCCAGGTCCTCCCAGAATTGGAAAACAGGTATCCTGGGATTGATTTCAGGGTATCACCTGTCATCAGCCAGGCTAGCTTGAATCAAGTGGTGTCCTGTAGTTCCTATATAACCTATACAGGATCTGCACGTTTGGATAACATAAAGTGTGGGATTGGTGGCGGACTGATTCCGTGCACCCGCACCGGATACGTTAGCCTATCTGTATTAGCTAGCTCACAGTGCCACTACAATCTCCTCTTACCAAGGAGAGAATAGATTCTGGCAACCTCAGAACATGACAGCCCTGATCCCTCAGAATCGTGGAAACAATATACTACCTTTCGCTCAGTCACTCGTGCTCACTTAGTTTGTCTCAGAGAGATACACAGAATAAACAAGCTGGGCGTTTTCAATAAGAATTTATTGAACAGTTGTTATTCTAGTGTAGAATAGATGAGCTGCAACAACCATTAGCCAGTAGCAGAGATATATGATTAGCAATACTACGAAAGTAAAGGGATGGTAAAGTTCTACCATCTTGCAGAAATCATGAATGTATACATGTACATAAAACACATGATAATAAGTGCGTACTCCTACGATGCCTCCCTAACTAGATGTACCTAAATGTACCTAGCATCTGTGTAGTGTTATGCCAAGAATCACTCTAGGATCTAGCCAACCCCATTACCTGAGAATGAGAGAATATGGGACCCCGTCCTGGTCTTGAGTTGGACACCCCGCGAGGGAAGTTAGACCACTGCGAGCTGGAGTGTCTGCATGCAGGAACCTCAGCGTCTCTTGACAGTGTGTCAGCCCGGAAGTCTCGGTCTCCTCTTTCCTTCTAAGCAAGATGTGATGTATATATACCCATAGGTCTCCCCAGGGGTCCTACCTTGCTGTGTTACAGTTTCAGCCTAAAGGATGATGTCGGGCCTGAACTTTATACAGAGATATTATACAGGAGATGTTCGTCCTGCTGTTAGTCCTGCTGTGCTTCCAAGAGGCCCCATGCATAATGTATGAGATTCGAAATAGGGGGAATCCCGCGTTCTGAATGCGGTGTCATATCTAGGTAAAGATCAGTCCCTAAGAACCGTTATGTATGTAATGTAGGGCAGAATATAAGTGAAAGGTTGCAATGCTACCTGCGCCTATATGGAATATAACACCCACACCTCTTCCGACTGGACGACATATGTAACTTATTACCGTACTACTAGCCTAACTAGATGTTGGTACGCACAAAAACATCTGTTTAGCTAAAAATGTTTAAAAACTTCTAAAAAAAGTATTTTCTAAAAAACTTAAGAGTGTCTAAAAAGATTTTTTGCAAGCCATAGCTCTAAAGTGTCCTTAGTTATAGTCCGGAGCACTATAAGCATTAAAAAGCCATGTATGCCCAATAAATGAAAAGAATGTCAATATTTGTTTTTAGATCCAAATTTGAGCTTTGTTTATAAAAAAAAAAAAAAAGCGAATTTCTTCCAGCACACGATGAGCCAAACGAGTCAAATGTGTATGTGTCCTGGCTGGTAGACGCAACATTTTTGTTGCTTGCTTCCACAGTAGACGCCTTCTGTAGCACCTCGCAGAGTACGTCAATCAGCACAGATGATGTTCCACACTGTCCGCAGCCGGTGCTGGGGAAGACAGTACGCCATCCAAAGCCTGGGTGTCAGAGGAGGAGCCGGTGTCCATACCAACAGGTGCTGTTACTACCTGTGGGGGCTCAAGGAATGCCGCCATCAACATTGGAATACGCTGAGGACACTGCAGAACATGGGCCGTTATCGGGTCCAGTAAAGCATTCACGTCCGGTTGCGCACATGATGGGAGTGTCAAACAAAGGTCTGACACGCATTCTTCTCCACAAAACAGGCATCGGAGGACAGGTAATATGCAGTCCATCCAGACTGGTCAATATGACAAGAACCAAGATGCACTTAGTTCTCTTAGGCGAGGCGTGCCTAGATGTTGTACCATTCGGTCACGGTATTTACGCTCCAGGAGTGCTCTTTCCATCTCCTTGGTGACTGGGACGTCCATTGCGTAGCAAATATAAAACAATCAGGATACCTGCTACTAAAAACAGGATGAGTGGAAATCCTCCAAAGATGCTTCCAAATACGGAGTGTATGAAGTTTGGTATAACTCCAAGTACCGTCTGAAAGGTGCTCAGAAGTCCAGAACCTATGGTCTTAAATAGGTGGACCACGCCTGTCGTATCAGACATGTTAAAGATACGATTTACCATTTCTGCAAAATGGAAAGGGCAGTTTGTATGAATAAGCGCCTGTATCTCTGCCGAAGACCTTGTGATCTGGAGATCAAAAGTCTCTCGAGCGGAGGTTAAGGGCACAGACTTCTGTAAAAGCATGGCTTTCATTCTGCTTAGAGTATCAAACCGTATTAAAGAAACATTCAGTGAAGGCCATCACGGCGCCTCCCTGTCTGTATGTGTCGGTGGAAACAATACTTGCATACAACAAGTAACCCTGGAGCTCACGGTTACCAGATATGCGATGCCCGGGAGCATTTCGCAGCAGCCTTGACTGTTCAGCATCAAGTAACTCCCATTCGAAAGTAGCCTGAATGCTGGAGTAATCACTGCATCTGGGGCACCCCTCAAATGGCAGGACAGGTTTGCAACAGAACCATTACAAGCCCCGTGCAGCATTATATCCTGGCATATGAGTGATCCACTTAAAGCGTTCTCACAGTTTATACCGCTTAGAAACACTTCTCGATCCCCACTCGGACATCGAAATCTGTATGGTAATACCCATGATTCCTTAATGTATTCCTTACCCATTTCTTCATATCTGCCTACCTGCTTTTGTTCAAGGCAATACTGAAACTGAAAAGTAGTGACCGGTAGAGTTATGTGGCCATGGATTAGCCATTCTGTAGACGGCGATTCTGCCACTGTGAATGCTAATCTATCCAGTTTTTCGATCGCAGCATTGTATATTTTGCTCCTTTTGTGCCATTTCTATCTGTTTATCTGTTAGATTGTATTCAGAAAACAGAGACATACTGTTGATATAACGCCAAGGCACGTAGCCTGCACTAAAAGATTGCAGCGTCCAGCTTAATAACATAATAGGACGTAATTGAGATTGCCCGTGTTGTAATATGGCCAAATCTTGTTCTAGTATGTCTATCGCAGAAGATACAATGTTGCCTAAGGAATATATCCTGGAGGTCAATGTAGTTAACCCATTGTCTACCACTGCTAGTGATTTTTCTAGATTTATACGTCTATTCCACGTAACCTCTCTGCGGCCTCTTGTTGGGATTCTTTCCATATTTCATTGTAGACAGCATAATATAAACGTTTCTGACGTGGCTTCCTGGGACCTAGTAAAAAATCCCTGACATCCACATCCTGTGACAGTAAGGATAAGTGTTGTTTCACCTTTGTGAGTGTTGAGGTTTTTAGCCAATCAAGGCACAACTTCCCAACACTGTATGATGTCACTACCCCTGGATTTTCTCTCTGTACATAACGTGGATCTGGCCTATGGATAGCGAAACCTTCGGTTTTACCCATGAATCTCGCCTGACAAATATTAGTGTCTGTGGGCCAAATCAACTATTTCTTCCAATCGGGGTGTGATCTGTTGTATTGTATAATGTCATTCAACGTAATCTCTTCCTGTGATGTTATGTTACCCTCGGTGTGTGATGGAGTTGGCAGCCGAGGTGTGTTCAAGTCTTTGTTCTTGGCTAGTCCAAGGCAAGATGTCTGTTGTACTGTCTCGTTCAAAAACATGATTTGTTGAGGGATAAGGCATGCTCTAAACAAAGCTTCTGTTCCCTGAACTTGCCATCCTCTAGTACCCCAGACTGATTTTAAGTCTATGGTGTCTTTCCATAAGTCGAAACCTTGTTCAGACAACTGGGCAATAAAGGAAGAAGAGTAAATCTGCTTGTTGTTTGTCAACATATTTTTCTGTGCTGATGTTGGTGCAACCCTATAGTAATATGAGGCTGGGTCAGACATATTAAACCCTGAAAAATATGGAAACTTTGTGCAAATGTTTCTGAACTGCCTTTCGGCGGTGTTGGACAATGTTCCCACTGGTGGTATGTGAACACATTTCTAGGATTAGCAGATTTATGTAAAAAGTGATGACCATAGTGTTGATAACAATACATTGTTTCCAAATCTGATGTGCTTTCCAATATTTCACTATTAGAAAATGCAGCAGATTTTTCCAAATCAGACAACATGTTATTTACAGTTTCAAAATCCCAATCATCGGAAAATGTACTTGAGGTAATGATATCACTCAATGATATTTTAAATAAATGAGGAATTCTTAAAAGTTCGGTCGGACCAAATATATCGAAATCAACCTTGTGCAAACTATACCATCAGGTATAGGAACTGTTGTAATGTTCACTGATGACAAGTCTCTTTGTTCTCAATGAGATGATTGGTGTGGTTTTAAAATTAAATTCACCTTTTGGGGTGCAGAGCTTTGTCGAAGGTATTTTCCATTAACAAGCATGCTAAAAACTATTACCAAGCCTACCCAGAAAAGAAAGAAAAGCATCCCGGTGATTACCCATAGTTCTATCCAAGGTGACACCAGGTAAGTCTTTTTAAGAATTTCAGAAAGTCTTTAACTTGCTGCTTGCGTGATTTTTGGGCTGGCGTCGTTTCAGGTTCACTTGGATCCAAAGAAAATGTATCAAAGTTTATGAAGTAGCCAGAAGCAGTTCGATCAATTGTTGGTATTGCATCAGGATTTGTAGAAATCGTAGTTTGCTCTTGTCGAGGCATGTTGATGTAGACATCTGTGTTTGGTCAAATTCAAATTTGTCTTTCATTTTGGTTCTGAATTTGAACTTCAGGTTCAAGGGGAACTAGTTCCATAGCATTGTTGCATAGTCCATCATTCCGTGCAGGAGACTCTTCGAACGTCATGAGTCTTTCCGTTTGAAATTCTTGAATTGTAGCGAGAGGTAGGCGTCTGCTACTTTGGAGTCCACGTGGCCTACTACTCAGTATCGGCCACATAGTGTGGTTTGATTAGGTCGATTGAGACAAATCTTTTCTCCTTTTTTCCGGAAAGAGGCAGTAGAAGTACAGGTCTTGTTCCTTCAACTGCTAGAACCTGTACTAGCTTTCTGTATGATGGCCCAATTTCTTTTTTGTCCGCTATTTTCTCTCTGACCAGATCCCCGACTTTTGGGATCCAGACAGGTTTTGCCGTGACTGATTTGACTTCCCCAGTGGGGGTCTGCTTCATATGGACATTACTTTGTTGTGTCCTGGATTCATTTAGATCCTGTAAAACAGCCAAACGATCATGGATGTCAAAAGGCTTTTCATCCGCCACTGTGCCTTCACAATCAAGATCAGGTGCCCACATTCGTGTCCCAAATAGGACCTCATATGGAGTGACCCCTCCCTAGAGAACTTCTTGGCATATTATTCAATGCTCGCTGTACTCCATACAGATGTTTTACCCAGCTCTCACCCGTTCCTAATACTCTAGCTGTTAAAGACTGCTTTAAGTCTTGGTTTTTTCTCTCCACTACAGAATTTCCCTCGGGATGGTACGGAGAGGAGTACCGCAATGCTACACCCAATCCTTGCATGGCCTCCTTGTAAACCTGAGAGCTACACGCAGGGCCCTGGTCAGAATGTAATGTGCCAATTGCGTATGTCCCTATAAAGACTCGCAAATCTTTTATAACAGTTCGAGCGTCAGCCAAGCGTTGGGGCCACACTCATAGGAATCTTGAGCAGGAATCCACTGCAACCATGATATACCTGTAAGCCCCATCTCTTTGTAAGGGGCCGCAATGGTCCAAGTAAACACACGCTAGTGGTTTATCAGATATTAACAAAGGTGTCTGTGCTGGCCATGTTACGGTGGAACCTTTCATCTGCTGGCAGATGTCGCATTTCAAGACATAGGGGCCGATTCCGATTCGGGTCAGAATTCTCCCCGACCGAGCCGGACCCGGAGAGATTTCCGACCGAATCGGACCCTAGCAGCCCGACCGAACGAGTACGATGCGCACGTAAGCCATCGGACTCGAGTCGGTCGGACTCCCA
Source organism: Calotriton arnoldi (assembly GCA_963921515.1). NCBI lineage: Eukaryota > Metazoa > Chordata > Amphibia > Caudata > Salamandridae > Calotriton > Calotriton arnoldi. The sequence goes on along the minus strand of CAWUFW010012474.1, from coordinate 366,101 downwards.
TTGAAGTCAATGGGAGCCTGTCGTACAACGCGTACGCGGGCTCCCATTGACTCAATGGGTGCGAGGCGGACAAGGGCGCCCCCTCCAGCGTGTACGCGGCAAACGACTCGCGCCGTACACGCACAGGGAGGGGCGACCCATGGGTCCCCCCTGTGTGCGACTCGCGCGGCTACGCGTACAGGGGGGTCCGACATAGACCCCCAAAGTCCGGCTCCGACTGCTCTTTCGAGCCGGACGGCGCGAGTCGGTCGGACTGCTCGCGGTGCGCATCGTACTTGCCCGGCCGGGGAACTTCTCCATTGCGAGGTGCGCTGCGCATCCGTGCGAGTCGGTTGGTGCGGTTGGGACGGGCGTACGAGTCGGTCGGCGAATTTGCACGCGCTCGCATCGTACTCGTTCGGCCGGACGCACGTACGAGTCGGTCGGGAATAAGGCCTCCGAATCGGATCCGGTTCAGCCGAATCCGATTCGGTGCCCTACCGGCCGAGATCAGAATCGGCCCCATAGTCTTTAGTCTGCTTTGTTAACCCAGGCCACCAATAGCGTTGTTTCAATAAAGAAACAGTCGCCGTAACTCCTGCATGTGCAGAACCTATCCCTTCGTGTGCTGCTAGAATCAAACCTAACCTACGATCCATGTTTGGAATTACTCTGTCCCCCACTCCAGGAATTTGAGCAAATGGAATGTTATTGGCATCTAACTTGTAGGAGTACTTGAGTGGAAACCTTTTTGGTACTGCTCCGCTGTTTTTGCGACAAGCATTGACAGCTGCCATAATCTCACCGTCTATTCTCGTTTCAGAACGAGTGATTGCAGCTACGGAAGCCATGCGTACAGCCCCCTTTGAGGCTTCATCAGCCAATGAATTCCCTTCAACGTGAACGCCATCACGCTGATGACTAAGTGTATGTATCACGTGGGCCCTCGGTAGTTCGGTTTTCAACTCCACTACCTGTTCCCATAGCATTTTATGCTTAATTGTGCCACCTTTTGCGTCTTTGAACCCGTTTTGAACCCAGTACTGCAAATATTCATTATATGACTGCACACAGTAAAAGGAATCGCACACAATTAGTGTGGGGAATTCTCAATCCGTATTTACCAGTGCCAGTATCAAGGCTTTTAATTCTGCCAGCTGTGCCGTGCAGTCTCCTAGAGATTGCATTCTTGTGTAGCTTGGGTGGAACCTTCCATCCCGCATGCAACCTTTAACGATGGCACATGCCGCGCTATATTGCTGCTTACTTCCTATGGCTGGTTGAGCTGATCCGTCAGTGTAAATTATATATTCATACTGCTCTAGAGGTATTATTTCGTTTGGTAGAGGATATTCTTGTTCGTATTGCAGAAATGCTTGTGTTTTTAGATTTGGGTCATACCTGTATTTTACATCTGTCGCAGTGAGAGAATTAGCGCATTGTATCCATCTTGGATGTAAGGCTTTAGCATTAGGAACGCTTGCCTTTGTTGCAGCCTCTAAGGCCGGAACTGGAGTCACTACTATTATTCGTTTTCCCTGAGCCAGTGCTCTTTCTCTCACTTCAGCAGTTTGCACTGCTGCCAGAATCTTTTCTGTAGATGCGAAGCGCATCTCAGCATTTGTGTACAAATGTGATTTATATGCAATTGGTACTGTTTAACCTTCATTATATGTTAGATAGGTGTACCCAGATTGACCCGCAACTATACGGATCACCAGGTTGCGTACGTTTACGCGTGTCTGTAAGTGTTTGGAAGCTATCATGTCAGCTTGTAAGGAACGAAGTGTATCTGTGTGTTCCTGTGTCCATTGTCTAACTGAAAAATCAGGTTTTATTAAATCATAGAAATGTTTTACTCTTTCTGCGTAATCCAAAATGTATGTTCTACCAAAATGTAGGAATCCCAGGATTGATTGTAAATTTTTTAATGATTTTGGAGGTTGGAGCAGCGCACATTTTTAAAAAAAATTGGCTGCCAGGCTTTTCCCTTCACCTGAAAGCTCATATCCTAAAAACAGGACACTGAGGTGGGAAATTTTTGATTTTTTAAAGTTGAATTTGTAGCCCTCAGATGCAAATCCCCAAATTATGGTGTTCACTCTGTTCAAGTGCTCCTCTAGGTCATCATCCGTTAGATAAATATCATCCAGATAGGACAATGCCTCTTCATCCAAATTTTGAAGTAACTCAGTTACTCTGGCCGAAAACAACCCCGGGCTGTTCTTATACCCTTGGGGGAGTCAACACAATTGATGCTGGGACCCTAGCGCTGAGAATGCTGTTAGATACCTGCTTTCAGGCGCTACATTTTGACAGAAAAATCCATTTAAGATATCAAGTGTTGTTTTATATTTTTTCTGCACAATCTTATTCATTAATGCGGCACTGTGTGCATTTTGGACTGCAAATGTCTTAGTGCTAGTGTTTAAATGTCTATAATCTAAAACTAAACAATATGAATTGTCAGGTTTCATGACCGGGAACAAAGGATTGTTCATCGATGAGGTGCAATTTTCGATTACCCCTTGGTCTTCAAGTTGATCTAAGATCTCCCTGACCTGTTTTTTAGCTTCTTGCTTTATTGGATACTGCCTCTGTGCAGTTGGAGTATTTTTTAAAGGAATTATGTGGTGGGTTGAATCCTCATCCCATCCAACATGGTTTTTGTATAATGCAGGGGCTTGGACTACCGCCCACTCCTGCGCATATGTGTGCTGTAGGTGCCTGGGAATATGGTCTGAGAATGCTGGTAAAATTACCATTTCTCCCTTAGGGCAATCCATGACGAATGCTGGCGGCCAATCTTGTTCAGCTAATAAAATATCGTAGCCAAACAACAAGTTCTCAAAAAAGAGACCTTTAACTGTCCTACATTTGTCCCCCTCCATTTGGAGAGTTATTTCATATAACTTATGTGGGACACTTACCCTAGTATCAGGTGTTTCAACCGTGATATAATCATTGAAGTCCGCTGTCACCAGAAATTCCATCAGGTTCTGGGGAGCTATTGTTACTTCTGCCGCACTGTCTAGCATCGTCAGAGCCCATTCCCCGTTCAGGAGTCGAGTCCTCATAATTCTGGGCATGTCTGACCTTTAGACCTGCAACCTTCTTCTTTTTGAACTGTGGCTTTTGCTTTGGTTTCTTTTCTTTTTTAGAAGTCTAATCTTGAGAGTGCTGCTTGTCTCTGGACTTTGTACGCTCTTCTTGTCTGTCTGACCGCCCTTCCTTCTCAGAGTTTTTCGATGAACCCTGAAAGGAACGAGAGGAACGTGTATAAGTATCCTGATACGTGTCAGGTTTCCTAATATTATCCCTATTCCTAAGGTTATACCTCTTTTCGGAGGGCTCCTGTGGAGGAGATCTACCTCTGGATTGAGATCTGTTTCCTTTAAAGTTTTGTTGTTTTTTATTGTCCCACTTCTTCTTTGTTGAAATGGGTGTCTGCTTAGAAGTGTCCTTTTCAGGAATGTCCATCAGTTGTGGTTTTAAGCTTTCCCACCCAAACTGTCTCTGCCTAATTCTGCATATGCAGTTTCAATTATTTTCGGTAGTTTGTGTTCCTGTTCTAAAGGACTGAACTCCCTTAGGCGTTGGCGGATAGCCACTGAAGCTGCTTCCCCTTTAATATTAGCTAATATAATGGCTGATACCTGGGCATAGTTACCTAGTAACTTGACCCCTAAGTTCAGAGCATGTTCTGCTCCGTACTCGTTTTGTATTTGTCTCAATACATCTGGTATAACTGCTAATGACGGAATACCATGAGTTCTGGTATAAATGGCAGCAAAGACTGTACCCCAAGTGGTACAATCTTCTACTTGTGGTGTTATCCCCATGGGCAAGCAGATTGTTAGCATTCTGTGTTTTTCATACGGGGTAGTATTTGGGAATACTTCCTCTAGCTGTGTTATTTTCTGAGCCACCCAGAATGGCATTTGTTCACGTTTTGTGGGCATTTTGCCCATCACCGCGTGTAATGTTTGTGGTGTAATTTTAGTTGCGGTACCCTGAGCTTGAGTTCCATTAGTTGCAACTATTGCTGGCTGGACTGTAAGTGTCCTCATGACGAATTGCGTCAGGTTTCTATAAATGTTTATCACTTCTTTGTGTTGTGTGAGTAAGTCTCCTACTGGCATTGTTTCAATGTCAGGATGTGGTGTGTAGGCCGCTAATATTGGCCATGTTGCCCCTTCTCTTCCGAGCGGGCCGAGTCTCACTCTTCTTCTTATGTGTGGTAGGGCGCCTTTAAACCAGTATAAGTGTTCCCGGTACGTGAGCGGAACCTCAATGTCCTCAAACGGACAGTATTCCGCTGGTGCATCTCCTTCTGTGTAGGAGTGAAATGTTTGTGATCTGGCATTTGCAGCTGGGAATGTAACCCACAAATAAAATACCTCTGTTCTGTTTGATTCGTGTGCCTCAATCACGAAAGCTACTATGCCACCCCTAGGTGTTAAACCATGCTCTAGCAGTTTCAGGGTGACTGTGTTTCTGAATTTTTCTGCAATTTGTATTGCGTCTGCATCTTCTTCTCCGGCTGAGAGGTTCAGTTCTACTACTACGTTATCTCTGGTCTCAGTCATTCTGTAAAAAAGAGCTTTTCAAGGGAACTAAGATAAGGTGTTTGTGCACAATTTTAGGAACACTGTGTCCTTCAAGCTTGATTAACCAACAGCTAATAAATAGGATTTTTCGCCTACTCAGCTGTGGCGGAGATTTTGCCCACCCACTCCAGACGTCTCTGGTGTTTTGTGAGTAGGGGTCTCTGAGAATAGCACGACTGAACTACTCAGATTCTACTGTTAAATAAGTACCCAATCAATGTTGGCGGCGCCATGTTGTGTAGTTCCTATATAACCTATACAGGATCTGCGCGTTTGGATAACATAAACTGTGGGATTGGTGGCGGTGTGATTCGGTACACCCCCACTGGATGCGTTAGCCTATCTGTATTAGCTAGCTCACAATGCCACTACAATCTCCTCTTACCAAGGAGAGAATAGATTCTGGCAACCTCAGAACATGACAACCCTGATCCCTCAGAATTGTGGAAACAATATACTACCTTTCGCTCAGTCACTCGTGCTCACTTAGTTTGTCTCAGAGAGATACACAGAATAAACAGGCTGGGCGTTTTCAATAAGAATTTATTGAACAGTTGTAATTCTAGTGTAGAATAGATGAGCTGCAACAACCATTAGACAGTAGCAGAGATTGAATAGGATTAGCAATACTACGAAAGTAAAGGGATGGTAAAGTTCTACCATCTTGCAGAAATCATGAATATATACATGTACATAAAACACATGATAATAAGTGCGTACTCCTACGATGCCTCCCTAACTAGATGTACCTAAATGAACCTAGCATCTGTGTAGGTGTTATGCCAAGAATCACTCTAGGATCTAGTCAACCCCATTACCTGAGAATGAGAGAATATGGGACCCCGTCCTCGTCTCGAGTTGGACACCCTGCGAGGGATGTTAGACCACTGTGAGCTGGAGTGTCTGTATGCAGGAACCTCAGCGTCTCTGGTCAGTGTGTCAGCCGGGAAGTCTTGGTCTCCTCTTTCCTTCTAAGCAAGATGTGATGTATATATACCCATAGGTCTCCCCAGGGGTCCTACCTTGCTGTGTTACAGTGTCGGCCTAAAGGATGACGTCGGGCCTGAACTTTATACAGAGATATTATACAGGAGATGTTCGTCCTGCTGTTAGTCCTGCTGTGCTTCCAAGAAGCCTCATGCATAATGTATGAGATTCAAACTAGGGGGAATCCCGCGTTCTGAATGCAGTGTCGTATCTTGGTAAAAGGTCAATCCCTAAGAACCGTTATGTATGTAATGTAAGGAAGAATATAGGTGAAAGGTTGCAATGTTACCTGCGCCTATATAGGGTACCTATATGGACTATAACAGTGGCATAGTGAGCATGGGACCCACGCCTGGGCATACCGATCCCACTTAGGGCAACTACAGCAACACAATAAGGTGATGGATGTAATGCTGAACATTTTCAAACATTCACCCCCAGTCAGAAATCTGGGTTAAATCCATCATTTGTTTGCTCACCCTGCTACTCCAGTTTGGACCCAACCATATGCAAATCAGTCTTGACCCTGCTCTCCATTGGAACAGTCAAGACCGAATTGCCAGGACAGGTCCTCCCTGGACTGGAAAAATGATGGATTTAACCCAGATTTGTGACTGGGGTGAATGTTTGGCAATGTTCAGCATTCCGTCGATCATCTTTTTGTGTTTCTACTATACGTGGTAAAGCTACATGAGATTAGCAATGACATGTTTATTATTAGACATTATTTATGTTTTTACTAGATGTAGATGGCTAAAATGGATTACATCCATACATAGGTACCTAGTGTATGGGAAATGCTGACAGAAAATCAGTGGTAGATATCTGCAGAGTGCAAAGATATTGGGACTCCTTCTTGAAGATATTTGCTCTTGCGAGTCAGCTTTACACATACAAGTAACTTCTTTTAGAAGTGCAAAAGTACATTTCAAGTTCTGAAAATGTGTTTTTGCCCTTTTAAATGGTGATCAACATGGAGATTTATTGGTAAATAAATGTATTTCTATGGAGGTATGGTGTATTTTCAAGGGTGAGTGTGCTGTGGCAATTTGTAAACAACTACAAACTTACATATTTGTGGGTATTGACAAACCATTTTCTGTCTTCATACTAACCTGCATAAAGTAAACATATAAAAGTAATTTACATTAATATTTAACATAAAAGCACTCTGTATATTTAATTTCGAGTTAAATAAACTCTCATTTTTTCTCCCTTACTGTACTGATCAGAGAACTCAAAAATGTATCTACCTTAAAAATAAACTTTAAAAATACTGTGATAAGAAATATTAATGTAAATGCATTTTATATATTTACTTTAAATGCAGAATCGAATACAAAAATTCTATTACATTAGTTTTGAATTAAAACTTTAATTAATTGAAATATATCAAGTTACTTTTCTGAAGCTTAAATTTTAAAAAAGCCTCCCACCTAAAGAATAGAATAATGTGCATTAATAATTATTAAAAGTAATGTATAGAATTCATTGAAATTAATTTAATTATTTTAAAAGAAATATTGTTCCAATATTGTTTTTCAACTTCAAAACACTTATTAAAATATTTTATATAAGGGATAAAGTACCCTCACCGTACATTATTAGGATATTGCAAGTGACCAACAAACTCCAAAACCATACAGAGAAGTGAAACAGAAGGCTGAGTTCCTTTATAAGGTCACTTGTAATATCCTTATCATCGGTACTATCTCCCATATAATACATGGTCGCACCATCACCTTTCCCAAAAACCACTTAAAACCTTGGTGCGCAGCTCTTTCATATGAAAGAGCGAGCATGTTTGCAACCATGAAGAATTAAGCACTTCAAACACCTGTTAGATATTGCTTGTAAACAGATATTAGAAATAGTTCCATACAAGTCAGTTTAAAAAAATGCTATAGTAGCTTGGAAATTTGTAGAAACATGCAGAAAGATTTTAGCTTTTTTCTATTTCAGGAGTGCAAAAAGTGAACATATTCTCTCTGCTTCTCATTGGAAGCTATTAAAATAGAGCAGAAGAAAGAAAGCAACATTATGTTTTCAATGCTTTAAACAACTGCTTCAGTCATGCTCTGTAAGCTGGCCTGGCTTTTTTATTGGCTGTTGGCTCTGACAGCAGGCATTGCGACTTCAGAACTTGACTGTAATATCCTATAATAGTCGAGTTCAGACATCTTTTTTTATAGCAAAAAAGATCAAATGATTGACAGAATGCTGAGCAATCAAACATTCGCCCCCATTCACAGATCTGGGTTTAATCCATAGTTTTTTTGCATACCACACTGCCCCAGTTTGGACTCAGCTATATGCAAATCAGTTTTGACCCTGGTCCCCATGGGAACAGTCCAGCCCGAATTGCCGTGGCAGGTCCACCCTGGACCGGAAACAAGCATCCTGAGACCGGTTTGGGGATATCACCCCTCATCAACAAGACTAGCTTGAATCCAGTGGCACAGTGAGTATGGGACCCATGTCTGGATATCTCCTTCCCACTTAGGGCAACAAAAGCAAAAAGAACAAATGATGGACGGAATGCTGAACTAATCAAACATTCACCCCCAGTCACAGATCTAGGTTCAATCTATTGTTTTTTTCTCACAACACCACATCAGTTTTGACCCAGCCATATGCAAATCAGCCTTGACCCTGCTCCCCATGGGAACAGTCCAGTCTGAACTGCCAGGCCAGTTACTCCCTGGACCGGAAACAAGCATCCTGAGACTTGTTTCGGGGTATTACCCCTCATCAGCCAGGCTAGCTTAAATCCAGTGGCACAGCGAGCATGGGACCTGGTCTGGCAGTTCGACTCACATGTCTCACCAGCAGATGCAGTCCTTCTTCTGTCTCCCACAGGTCCAGTAGTATTCTGAAGAGTGTGCCCAGGGGTGCCACATTAATGCCTGGCACTGGCCTGTGGGTGAGGGGTAATCCTACCTACTTTTGCAGCAGTTCCTGTGTGTGCCCTACAGCAAACAATCCCACAATGTCCCTCTCTACCTCTAAATCTAACATGGCAGAATCTTCCTTCACGAGTGCAGAACTCCTGTGTCCACCTTAGAGGTATGCAAAAGAAACAAGTGATGGACGGAATGCTGGACAATGCAAACATACACCCCCAGTCACAAGGATCTGGGTTAAATCCATCATTCTTTTGCTCACCACACCACCCCAGTTTGGACCCAGCCATATGCAAATCAGTCTTGACCCTGTTCCTTGTGGGAACAGTCCAGCCCGAACTGCCAAGCCAGGTCCTCCCTGGACCGGAAACAAGCATCCTAGGACCGGTTTCAGGGCATCACCCTTCTTCAGCCAGGCTAGCTTGAATCCAGTGGTGTAGTGAGCACGGGACCCACGTCTGGGCATACCCTTCCCACTTAGGGCGACAAATGCAAAAGAAACAAGTGATGGACGGAATGCTGGACAATGCAAACATTCACCCCCAGTCACAAGGATCTGGGTTAAATCCATCATTCTTTTGCTCACCACACCACCCCAGTTTGGACCCAGCCATATGCAAATCAGTCTTGACCCTGTTCCTTGTGGGAACAGTCCAGCCCGAACTGCCAAGCCAGGTCCTCCCTGGACCGGAAACAAGCATCCTAGGACCGGTTTCAGGGCATCACCCTTCTTCAGCCAGGCTAGCTTGAATCCAGTGGTGTAGTGAGCACGGGACCCACGTCTGGGCATACCCTTCCCACTTAGGGTGACAAATGCAAAAGAAACAAGTGATGGACGGAATGCTGGACAATGCAAACATTCACCCCCAGTCACAAGGATCTGGGTTAAATACATCATTCTTCTGCTCACCACACCACCCCAGTTTGGACCCAGCCATATGCAAATCAGTCTTGACCCTGTTCCTTGTGGGAACAGTCCAGCCCGAACTGCCAAGCCAGGTCCTCCCTGGACCGGAAACAAGCATCCTAGGACCGGTTTCAGGGCATCACCCTTCTTCAGCCAGGCTAGCTTGAATCCAGTGGTGTAGTGAGCACGGGACCCACGTCTGGGCATACCCTTCCCACTTAGGGCGACAAATGCAAAAGAAACAAGTGATGGACGGAATGCTGGACAATGCAAACATTCACCCCCAGTCACAAGGATCTGGGTTAAATCCATCATTCTTTTGCTCACCACACCACACCACCCCAGTTTGGACCCAGCCATATGCAAATCAGTCTTGACCCTGTTCCTTGTGGGAACAGTCCAGCACAAACTGCCAAGCCAGGTCCTCCTTGGACCGGAAACAAGCATCCTAGGACCGGTTTCAGGGCATCACCCTTCTTCAGCCAGGCTAGCTTGAATCCAGTGGTGTAGTGAGCACGGGACCCACGTCTGGGCATACCCTTCCCACTTAGGGCGACAAATGCAAAAGAAACAAGTGATGGACAGAATGCTGGACAATGCAAACATTCACCCCCAGTCACAAGGATCTGGGTTAAATCCATCATTCTTTTGCTCACCACACCACCCCAGTTTGGACCCAGCCATATGCAAATCAGTCTTGACCCTGTTCCTTGTGGGAACAGTCCAGCCCGAACTGCCAAGCCAGGTCCTCCCATGAGGCACAGGGTCAAGACTGATTTGCATATGGCTAGGTTCAAACTGGAATGGCATGGTGAGCAAAAAAACGATGGATTTAGGCCCAGATCTCTGTACTGGGGTGAATGTATGACATTGTTCTGCATTCTGTCCATCAACTGTTGTTTTTGCATTTGTCACCCCGAGTGGGACGGGTATGCCCAGACGTGGTCCCGTGCTCTCCCTGCCACTGGAATCAAGCTATCCTGGCTGAAGAGGGGTGAAACCCCGAAACCGGTCCTAGGATGCTTGTTTCCAGTCCAGGGAGGACCTGGCTTGGCAGTTCGGGCTGGACTGTTCCCATGAGGCACAGGGTCAAGACTGATTTGCATATGGCTAGGTTCAAACTGGAATGGCATGGTGAGCAAAAAAACGATGGATTTAGGCCCAGATCTCTGTAATGGGGTGAATGTATGACATTGTTCTGCATTCTGTCCATATACTGTTGTTTTTGCATTTGTCACCCCGAGTGGGACGGGTATGCCCAGACGTGGTCCCGTGCTCTCCCTGCCACTGGAATCAAGCTATCCTGGCTGAAGAGGGGTGAAACCCCGAAACCGGTCCTAGGATGCTTGTTTCCAGTCCAGGGAGGACCTGGCTTGGCAGTTCGGGCTGGACTGTTCCCATGAGGCACAGGGTCAAGACTGATTTGCATATGGCTAGGTTCAAACTGGAATGGCATGGTGAGCAAAAACGATGGATTTAGGCCCAGATCTCTGTACTGGGGTGAATGTATGACATTGTTCTGCATTCTGTCCATCAACTGTTGTTTTTGCATTTGTCACCCCGAGTGGGACGGGTATGCCCAGACGTGGGTCTCGTGCTTTCCTGCCACTGGAATCAAGCTATCCTGGCTGAAGAGGGGTGAAACCCGAAACCGGTCCTAGGATGCTTGTTTCCAGTCCAGGGAGGTCCTGGCTTGACAGTTCGAGCTGGACTGTTCCCATGAGGCACAGGGTCAAGACTGATTTGCATATGGCTAGGTTCAAACTGGAATGGCATGGTGAGCAAAAAACGATGGATTTAGGCCCAGATCTCTGTACTGGGGTGAATGTATGACATTGTTCTGCATTCTGTCCATCAACTGTTGTTTTTGCATTTGTCACCCCGAGTGGGACGGGTATGCCCAGACGTGGGTCCCGTGCTCTCCTGCCACTGGAATCAAGCTATCCTGGCTGAAGAGGGGTGAAACCCGAAACCGGTCCTAGGATGCTTGTTTCCAGTCCAGGGAGGACCTGGCTTGGCAGTTCGGGCTGGACTGTTCCCATGAGGCACAGGGTCAAGACTGATTTGCATATGGCTAGGTTCAAACTGGAATGGCATGGTGAGCAAAAAAACGATGGATTTAGGCCCAGATCTCTGTACTGGGGTGAATGTATGACATTGTTCTGCATTCTGTCCATCAACTGTTGTGTTTTCACCTTAGAGGTATGGGCAGGGAAATGAGCAATCCCTTTCTGGAGGAAGCTCCTTTTTCACTGGGCCTAGCGTCTAACTGGCTAGCGGGACATAGGAAGGGGGCAGGTCCAGGTGATGGCTACATATGCCTGTGACAGGGTAGGCCTCTTTGAAGTTCAATTCCTGGGCACTTTCGAGATGGTTATCCTGTCAGAGGAACAGAACAACTCCCTACACCCAAGGCTTTTGTCTCAGCTCTGGGAGGTAGTTCACATCTCATCAAGGAGCTATTCATCTCCTGGATGACAGTTGGAAGCTCATGCAAATGGGCTTCCAGAGTCTCTATGCAGGTTAAGGTGAATTTTTAAAAGCATCTTTTGTAAAATATTTAGTACAAATGAGACTTTACCAGTGAATTGGGTTTTCATAAATATTTTTAAAAGTCCAAGAATTTAATTTTTAGTTGATTCCTAGGCAGAGATAACTCTATTTACATTTTTTTGCAACATTTGATTAATGGTTTTCATAAGAAAGCGTACAATTAGGGTTGCCACCTTTCCAAGAAAAAAATAGTGTCCATTTGTTGTTGCTCAAAGAGTCTGCAAAGGCCCGGACGTGATAAATGGTATGTGTTCATTTGTAACATGACTTTTCTGCCTAGGGCTGTGGCAATAAAGCAGAGACCAGACACTCTTCCAATATCCACCAAGCAATGGGCAATGACCAAAGGATATAAAACGGATCACTGCGGTCCACAGCACAATTTCAGCAGTGCTCATGTGGCAATAACTTGGCCCGTTTGAGGCTCCAGGGTAACCAGACTGGTGATGGAGAATTTTGAAGTATAAAATTAAGTAGGGATCCTGTAAGGGCTCTGTCATGCCCAGTCATCAGGGGCCCCCACTCCTTGGGTGAATAAGTTTAGCCCAGCATCAATTGCCATGCCATTCTGGTCGCATTACTCAAAGGTCCTGAGTGGGAGGATATGATGAGCGCACCACATAGGCAGGCGACCACGCACTAGTAGCATTCCAGATCAAGCAAATATTGAGGGCTGGGAGAAGTGGGGAACTCCAGTAGATGAGGTCCAAGCATTGCCCCTAGCCTGTGGGTCAGTTGGCGATATCACCAGTGATCCATGGGACGGAGCTCAAATTCTATGTGCAGCTCCAAGTATGTCTTAAGTAAGCCACTATCGTACTATTGGTCTACTCACTGCAACCCTGTCTCCTGCCAGGATGCTCTAAAGAACAGCACTTCTCTGATGCAGTGGGATGCGTTGTGCCATAACGGCTCCTATTGATGTAACAACCAGGAGCTCCCACCAGTCTGTGGGTCTCCTTCAAGGCTATCACTGTCACCACCAAGATAGGGTTGGAGGCCATTGATCAGTGAGAGGAGGTCAAATAGGGATGCAGAGAAGGGAGCAGGCCATGGAGAAGGTGTAGTTCAAGGAAGGCCCACAGTGGGGCCTCCCCAGCCATGTTGGAGATACCCAACTCCTCTGGATTTTGTCAGAGCAACACTGCAAGGGCCTTGAGGGTGAGGAGGAACAGAAATGGAGACAGAGGGCACCCCTGCTTGGTGCCATGCTCAACCGCAAATGAACCAGACAGGAACCTATTGTAAGAAACCTCAACCACCGGGGAGTTGTATATAAGGCATACCTTGTGGATGAAATCATCTCCCAGAACCATGTGGGTCATAACTTGAAAGAGGTAACACCAATCTACCTGGTTGAACACCTCAGCATTCAGAGAAAGCACAAGGAGTTTGGATGGATTGTCCTTCATTTACCACAGTACTTGTGTCAATGTCCGAAGATGGTATCAGGAGCTGTGGCCCAGGAAAAAAAAACACTTGGGACTCGTGGATGAGGAGGCATATCACTTCACCCAGGTGGGGTGGCCAACACCGTGGCCATGATCTTTAAGTTTGCGTTAAGCAAGGATATCAGGCAATAACTAGCACACTACAAGCGGTCTTTACCAGCCTTGGGAGAAGAGTGACAGTGGCCTTATTGGAGATGGCACCTGTTAGAAATGGTGCTTTCTGCAGGGTCACCACTTTGCCTTTCTCCTCCACTGGACTTTTATTTGTTGGCTTTAGGACTCTGTGCACTTTACCTCTTCTAACCAGTGCTAAAATGCTTGTGCTCGCCCCTTAAAACTTCTCAGAATTGGCTTACACTCAAGTCACATATTTAATTTACTTGGAAGTCCCTAGTAAGGTGGAACTACATGTGCCCAGGGCCTGTAAATTAAATATTACTACTAGGCCTGCAGCACTCATTGTGCCACCCACTTAAGTAGCCCTTTAAACATGTCTCAGGCCTACCATTGCAGAGCGTGTGTGCGCAGTTTTAAACTGCTGTATCAACCTGGCAAGTTAAACCTCTTACTAAGGCCAAACTTTCCTTTTAGGAATGTACTTTTAAGTTTTACATGTCCTACTAGTGAAAAACTCTTAAATTAGTTTTTTACTACTGCAAGGCCTATATTGTTATTGATATTGTTATTTTAATTTTATAAGGCGCACAGCTACCCTAGGGTTTCCCGGCGCCGCCTGAAAGGAGCCAACGCAGACAGAAGGGATCTACATATTAAATAACCAGGTTTTTAAGGCCCTTCAGAAGTTCTCATACGAAGGTTCAATTCGAAGATCAATCGGAAGGGAGTTCCATAAGGAGGGGGCAGATGGGAAAAAGAACGATCGCCCATGCGCACTAGTCTCGTCCTAGGAACATTAAACTTGGCCTGGGTGACTGAACGAAGTGCACGAGATGGCACATAAGGATGAACAAGAGTCTTCAAGTAAGGAGGTGCCTTTCCAGATTTTATCTTAAACATGAGACTCAGTGCCTTAAACTTAATGCAGCTTTCATTCCTGAGCCAATGAAGATCCCGAAGTGAACCGGAAATGGAAGCAGTTTTAGGTATCTTGCAAAGCAGCCTCGCAGCAGCATTCTGCGCTAGCTGTAGCTTGCGTAACACCTCCTTGGCGGCACCCAGATACAAGATGTTGCTGTAGTCCAGTCTTGAGGTGATAAGAGCCTGGACCACCGTACGTTGGATAGAGGAAGGCAACATCCATAAGATTTTTTTTAGCCATCTAAGGATTGTGAAGCAAGTCAAGGCTGCTAGTTCAGTACATCCCGAATCGCCCCCTTCGCTCTGCCAACTCGGGATTGGTGTGTACCCCCTGATTTCAAAGAGCCAGAGCTGGTGGTCGATATTTTAAGGTCCAGGCGGCCCACCTTTGGAACTCCCTTCTGATCTCTAGCAGAGGACTCCAGAATCATTTGACTTTTCGAAAGGCTTTAAAGACCTGGCTCTTTCCGGTGTAACTGTTTGTGTTTCTATTGGCACCTGTTCTTTGGGTAGCGCTGGGACGCCCCGTTGCTGGGGCAGCTATGCTCTGTATAAATCCGTAAATAAATAAATACTCTCACTGCTTGCTGCTTCATGGACAGTTGGTCGTCAATTAAGACACCCAGGTTTTGAACTTGATGTTTAGGCTGGGGCAAAGGACCCATTTCAGTGGGCCAGTGCTGGGGGCCCCCCAGGTCTTTATTTCGGCCCACAATCAGCACTTCTGTTTTCTCGCCGTTAAGTTTCAACAGGTTGGTATGCATCCAACCTGCAATATTCCTCAAGCCGGCCTGAAGTAAGGAAGGATTGAGAGCTCCATCAGCAGAGAGGGAGAACACAATCTGGGTGTCATCGGCATATGAGAAAAGGGACAACCCTGCTTCCTCAGCAATCCTCGCCATGGGTCTAACATAAATGTTGAATAGTAATGGGCTGAGGATAGAGCCTTGGGGAACCCCATAAGGGGAATTATGAATCTCGGAACATGCTGTCGGCGAGAAAACCTGAAACGTTCGATTAGTCATGAAGTCAGCAAGCCACTTGAGTGCTTTATCAGTCACTCCCAGTAATTGCAGCGCCTGCAATAGCACGGAATGTGAGACAGTGTCAAATGCGGCACTTAGATCCAAGAGTATAAGTGCCACAGTACCACCCGCGTCAACTTGCTGGCGCACCATATCTGTGACCCCTAGCAAAATGGTTTCAGTGGAAAAGCCCGCTCTGAAGCCTGATTGAGAGCCATGGAGGAAATTTTGGGAAGTCACAAAAGATGTCAATTGTGAATTGACATGCTTTTCCAAAATTTTGGAAAACGCAGGAAGGAGGGAAATGGGCCTAAAATTAGATAATTGCGTGGGGTCAGCAGTGACCTTATTTAACAACGGCAAAACCATTGCGTGTTTCCAAATGGGTGGAACAATAGCCTCTGCTAAAGAGGCATTAAGCAGCTCCATGATCAACATCAAGGATGATGGTGCAAATTTCTGAAGCACAGTAACAGGGATGGGATCTCTAGGGGAGCCAGATTTCAGGCTGCCCAATATTCGCCTGAAGGAATCAATGTCTAGGGGTGCCCAGCAGTCAAGGTTATCAGAATGTTTATCAAGCAAGTCAGGTTGTGCGGGCTCCTCATTAGTCGGAAAAAGGAAATTTCCGGAATGCTGTGAGGCATTATTAGGCGTAGATTCCCGAAATGAGTCATAAATTAATTCAACTTTCCTCAAAAAGAAAGTAGCAAGCTCCTCACAATGTGGGGCGCTCAAGTCAGGCGAAGCAGGCAGGCAATCAGCCCCAGACAGATTTTTACAAGCTTAAATAATTGCTTAGAATTATTATGTGCTCTGGACATAACTGAAGTCACATAATCAGAGCGTGCAGACTTTCAAAGTGTATGATAAGCCCTTAGAGCCATTTTGTAGATTGATTTGGCCTCTGGAGCATATGTCATTCTCCAACGCCTCTCCAAGTTTTTACATTTGCTTTTTTCCGCTTTTAAGATCTCTGTAAACCAAGGGGCATTAGGATTAGGATTACCTTAATACATTTTATAAGTCTAATTCCCAAATGGGAAGATAAAACTGATCCAAGTTTGGTGTCTCGAATCACAATTTAAAATCACAACTAATGGCAAAGTCAGATTTTAAATTGCAATTCCAAAAATGGCACATTTAGAATGTTGGCATTTTTTTACTTTTGTCATTTTGTGCCTCTGCCTGTCTCTGATTACATGTCTGGGGTGGGTGACAGGAGGGCTTTGTGTATTCCCCTTAGACAGCCACACATAATGAGAGCTTAGGTGTGACCTGGTTGGCCATCCTGGCAGGGTGGGAGGTAGAAGCTGGGTACAGCCTCACTTACACTTAAATAGGCTGTTGGCCTGTCCACACACAAAGGGCTGTATAGCCATTTGAAGTGAGTCTGGAGCCAGGGCAGGAAGGACAGGGACTTGGTGACCTTCAAAGGCATGTCTTTGAAGTATTCCCCACTTTAAAGGCACAACTGGGCATAAGTACTGGACCTCAGACACCACCCCTTCAGTGCTCTTCTGGACCTATGGATACTCAGGAAGAGGAACTGCTGTGCTGCTGAAAGGACGGCCACTCTGCTGGACTGCCACTCTGAAGGAGCTGCTGCCTTGCAGTGCTGACCTTCTGCCTGCTACCCTGTTGCCTGGGGAAGAACAATGGACCTGGAGACTGGAATCCATCTTGAACCCAGGAGCCCAGAGTGACTCAAAGGACTTGTCTGCAGGCCTCCTAATCTGAGCCTGAGAGACATAACAGGCTCCCCAATACTCCAGGACCTGTCTTCAAGGAGCTCCTGAACTCCAAGAGGCACCTCTCAGGTCCTGTGTCCTTGGAAGTGGTCTTTTTGCTCTTTAAGTCAAGGTGTATGGCTCTTCATAAATGCGAATGGGCCCGTTCGCTCCAGAACCTTGTAGCTCGCACGTAAATCGAGCGTGAGCAGCCGCAAGTTCATTTCTTCACACAGCAAGTATTGCCGCTCGCGAATGCGAGGCCCCAGCCCGTCCTTCTGCGACACCTGACCAGCTCTTCGCACCCCACTGACCATAGCCTGTGATGCTCTTCTTGCTCCTGGCAAACTTCTTACCTGCAAACAAGACTTTTGGCTCAAAACTTAGGAAGGTAAACCTTCAGCAGGAGAAATCTGGGACTGTATCCGGCCTGCGTTCCATCGCAGTCGGCCAGAACTTTTGGATTTGATCCGGTCCAGCACGACCAGTTATCCCCGGTTGGCGCTTTATGCTTCTAAGCTCTATTTTACAGTTTATTCTTTAAACATTAATAACTCCAGTTCTACTTATTGGATTTTTGTTGTTTTGGTTGCGTTTTATTTATAAAATTATACTCTATATTTCTGACCTGGTGTCACTCTGAGGACATGTGTTACATTAATCTTTTACATGCCCTACTTTTCTCTATCCGGTTCCTCTATCCAATTTAAGCTTCTAGATGAGCTATTAGCCTTCAAAGCATCCTTGTGGAATGAGACAGACGTTCAAGCACCAGAAATCACTAGGATATTTTACAAAATGTTGTGATTGTAAAAAACCCACTAAGGGGCCGATTATGATTTTTGGCGGTGTGGGGGGCGTGCACCTCTGAGACTTGCCGCCACCCGCCAGATTACAAGTTATTTATAGTGTGGCAGGCGGGCGGTGGGGTGTTCCCATGGCGGTGCCTCTTTCAAAGGTTGTGGTGCTTTTGAAAAAGGCACCGCAATGGGAACGTCTCACAAGGTTCCTGCACGCCATGCACTCGAAAGTCCATGTTGTGCCCTCCTGTGTGCATGCACAAAGGGAGGAGGCTCAGGGTGCCCTGTAGGGCCCCCTTTGTTTCCTCTCCTCCAAAGTTTAAATGAAGGAAGAACCGCCATGTAAACCCTGGAGGAGAGGAAACTTGTAATATGCTTGGCGGGACCACAGCGGTCCCGCCAAGCATACTGCGGCATATTGCGACCCTTGGACCTGGCGGCGGTCCCAGGGTGGTCCAACCGCCCAACTTGTAATTGGGCAGTCAGACCGCTGCTACGGCTGGACCTCCACCGCCATGCCACCATGAGTCTGGCAGTCCTCAGACCACCAGGCTCATAATTAGGTCCTAAGTAAAAGATTAAGGGGAAAATGTCATCAACAGTCAGCTGTAATTGTTTTAAGCTTTACAGTAGCCATGTTTATTTGCCATTAAGGCAGTTTTTCAATTGACCAGGTGTATCCATGTATTCTATTGTTTGGATTGTGTTTTCAGAGGCAGATGGCTGGAATAAAACTGTCTGAGAGTACAATGCAGTTTATTGTTTGTGTCAGGATGATCCCTACCAGTCGTTGTTCACACTGTATGAAAGTATGCTGGACAACAACAAATCTATGTGTACCAAGGGTAATAAGACATATGAAATGGGAAATCGCAATAATTCTATAATATTGTGCTTAGCTTATTTCTATTCAAGGCACATCCCCACAAAAAGGACAACACCTCTGAACTCCTCAATCCCTTCTTTCCCCACCCTCTCCCATCCTGTTGTCCCTATCTTCTCCCCCTAATCTTCCTCCTTTTCCTCCCAAACTTGGTTTCCTTAACTTTGCGCATTAGTATTCTTTGCCCTTTTTGTTTCTCTCCCCTATGTGTACTGTTTTCTCCTTCCTCACTTTTCCATTTTCCCTCCCTTATCCTTCTCTTTCATCTCTCCTCACTCCCTTCACCTTCCTATCTCGTACTCTAATCACTGACTATGCCTGCCATTAGGGGCACGAATAACTATTAGTCAAGAGTCTGAATAATGAGGAGAAGGAATGAATGACATATGCACACCATGATTGAAACATAAAGCCCAAAGCAAGCACACTTGTGGGTATATGGAAGATGCACAGCTATCAGACAACAGTAAACAGGTTGGGCAATTTGACATAAAGACATCGGGCTTATTTATGAAAACTGTCACATTGCTGTGTGAAAACAGCGATGCATCAGTTGTCACTGCGCCCGCCTTGCAACATGATGTATGCGCCATATTTAGTGTACGGCGCTGTTAGAAATGGGGGTCTCTAGTTGGCAATGGCTGGCGCCAATGTCCAAATAGGGACCCTTCTTCCTAAGTCAGGGCAAGTGGGCTACCCCCCTTTGATAACCCCTGCTCAACCCTGTGGTAACGTAGGACGAGCAGTTAGGCCTATCTCAGAGGCAGTGTTTGAAGCATTTATGACCATGCACAATAAGGCAGTAACGACACCACAAAAGGACACAACTCAAGTAGGTATAGAAAAATAGTATCTTTATCTAAGGTTTAGCACGAGACTCTCAAAAGCGTTTTAACCAGTCACAATGCACGTAAATCAGTAGGGACTTAAAAAAGCAATAACGTATTCACCAGAACGTGGCACTGACTGAGTTCAAGGCCTGGGTCTACGCGACCGGTTGCGCACCAGATACCTGCCGTTGGACGGGGACACAGAACGTAGCTTCTCGAAGAAGCGGAGACGGTGACAGGCGGACTCCCAGCGACCACAACTCTTGACTGCAGTGGTCCGCAACGTGCACTCACAATGATTCGGGCACTCGGGGACAGGCGGGCTCTCAGCGGCAGCAGCATGCGGCTGCGGCGGCCCGGGCTGGTGGTGGCGATGACTCTCGTCGTGCAGCTCCGTGGGGGCTCACAGCGGCAGCAGCTCTCTCTTAGCTGCGGCGGCCCACAGGACGACTCACGATGATGCAAAGTTGGCAAAGGTGCGGGCACTCAGCGGCAGCAGCTCTCTCTTAGCTGCGGCGGCCCACAGGACAAATCACGATGATGCAAAGTTGGCAAAGGTGCGAGCCCTCATGCGGCAGCAGCTCTCTCTTAGCTGCGGCGGCCCACAGGACAAATCACGAGGATGCAAAGTTGGCAAAGGTGCGGGCACTCAGCGGCAGCAGCTCTCTTTTAGCTGCGGCGGCCCACAGGACAAATCACGATGATGCAAAAGTTGGCAAAGGTGCGGGCACTCAGCGGCAGCAGCTCTCTCTTAGCTGCGACGGCCCACAGGACAAATCACGAAGATGCAAAGTTGGCAAAGGTGCGGGCACTCAGCGGCAGCAGGTCTCTCTTAGCTGCGGCGGCCCACAGGACAGATCACGATGATGCACAGCTGACACAAGTGCGGGCACTCAGCGGCAACAGCTCTCTCTTAGCTGCGGCGGCCCACAGGATGAATCACGATGATGCACAGCTGACACAAGTGCGGGCACTCAGCGGCAACAGCTCTCTCCTAGCTGCGGCGGCCCACACAGATTCAGCGAAGGTTCTGAAGGTTCAAATTAAGGCGGGCGCTCAGCGGTGGCAGCTCTCTCTTAGCTGCGGCGGCCCACACAGAGTTAACAAGGGTTACCAGTCCGCGTTCCTCACAGTAGAACTAGAGGTTCTGGATTGCTCGACGGAGGCCTCACCTGCAAGTAGAATCCCTAGCACAGGAATTCAGACGGATGATAGGTTGAAGTCTAATGTCCCTGAGACTTCAGCAGGAGGCGCTCTCAATTCAGGCCCTCGGGTAGTTTCTTCAGCAAGCTTGGTGAAAGTTTCAAAAGTCCTTTCCTCTGTTCACTCGGACAGAGTTTCGTCTTGACATCCAGAAGGAACACACTTGAAAAAGGTTTCAGCGCAGCGTTTTATACCTAAAACGTCTTTGTTCTCTACAGTCACAAATCACTGAATCCAGCCAGAACCAGTTCGGTGGGGTCGGGGAGCACTTGGTTTACGAGGCGACATCCTGCCCTTTGAGAATCTGGGGGTCTGCTATCAGACGCCCAGTGGGAGGTGGAGCCATCATTCACCTTGCCAGGCACGGCCCTGCTCGGATCAAAGAGTCACCCCTCCCCATACTCTAAATGCCGATCTATCCCTCCTGCCAGGTCTGACCCAGCTGGCCCTGCTGTTCCAAAACCAGACGGCCAATACACACACTAGCAAAGCCTACAGGAAAGTTTAGGCACGAAAATACCTCGTTTCTAGCAGAGGCATTTTCGAACACGGGCTATGCAAATGCTCCTTACTAAAAGATGTATCTCAATGTCCTGAGCTTAAACATATCAAATTCGAATTTCCTATCAGGTTCCTGGGGGCAGGTAGGATTATGGGATGTAATACTCAGCCTGCCCATTCTGGCCTATGAGAACGGATAGCCTCACAATAGTAAATAGGGAACTGGAGGGTAACTCGCTATTAGAACATGCTACACAGACATACTTTAAAAGCTGCTTCAGTGGGTAGCGCAAGTCAGCGCTGCAGGCCCACCAGCAGTATTTGGTCTACCAGCCCTGGGTACACACAGTGCACTTATACTAGGGACTGACAGGTAAACCAACCGAGCCAATTATGGTTATCCCAGTTCATACAGTTATCGTTACACAGGGAGCATTCACGCTGTGGCACTGATTGGCAGTGGCACAGCGCCCAGAGCATCTAAATCCAGCCAACATAAAAGATAGGAAGCTAAAAGAGGAAGGGAGACCCGTGCCAATGATGCCAGGTCTAACACGCGTCCCCTCCAGCTGAAATGTGGGGAGAACTAACCATCCCCTTGGGAATTCTCATCACTAAGGCGGAAAAATCTGGACAGACCGTCAGCATTGGTGTGTTCTGTACCAGGGCGGTGTTCCACCGTGAAATCCATACCCTGTAGGGAAATGGACCACCTCAACAACTTGGGGTTCTCACCCCTCATATGCATCAACCATCTAAGGGGCCTGTGGTCTGTCTGAACCCGGAAGTGAGTCCCAAACAGATATGGTCTCAGCTTCTTCAGTGCCCAGACCACAGCAAATGCCTCACGCTCAATTGCACTCCACCTCTGTTCCGGGGAAGTAACCTCCTGCTCAGGAAGGCTACCGGTTGGTATAGTCCCTCCTCATTGATCTGTGACAGAACAGCCCCTATACCATGCTCTGAGGCGTCTGTCTGGACAACAAATTCCTTTGAAAAGTCGGGCGCCTGAAGCACGGGTGCGGTGCACATGGCAGTCTTCAGGGCGTCAAAAGCGTTCTGACAGGTGTCAGTCCAGTTTACCTTCTTGGGCTGCTTCTTAGAAGTCAGCTCAGTCAAGGGTGCAACAATGTTGCCATATCCCTTGACAAACCTCCTGTAGTACCCCGTGAGTCCTAAGAAGGCTCTCACCTGCGTCTGAGTCTTGGGGGGTTCCCACGCCAGGATAGTTTCAATTTTGGGCTGAAGGGGCGCCACCTGGCCACTCCCCACCTGGTGCCCCAAATACACTACAGAACCCTGCCCAATCTGGCACTTACTGGCTTTGATTGTGAGGCCTGCCTTCCGCAGTGCCATCAATACCTCCCAGAGGTGGCGCAGGTGGTCCTTCCAAGAGGAACTAAACACCGCAATGTCATCCAGGTAAGCGGCACTGAAGTCTTCCAGCCCAACCAACACCCTGTTGACCAGCCTCTGAAAGGTGGCAGGGGCATTCTTCATTCCAAAGGGCATCACCCGGAACTGGTAGTGCCCATCGGGTGTGGAGAATGCTGACCTCTCCTTTGCTCCCTCGGTCAAGGCGATCTGCCAATACCCAGACGTCAAATCAAATGTGCTGAGATATTTTGCAGCCCCTAACCGATCTACGAGCTCATCAGCTCTGGGGATGGGGTGCGCGTCAGTCTTCATGACTGGGTTGAGGCCCCGATAGCCCACGCAGAACCGAAGTTCTGGGGTGGTACCAGGCGCTGCAGCTTTTGGTACCAGGACCACTGGGCTGGACCAAGGGCTGCTAGAGGACTCAATCACCCCAAGGGCAAACATTTTGGTAACCTCATCCTTAATGTAGGCCCTTACCCGGTCAGTCACTCGGTAAGCCTTGTGCTTAATGGGAGGACTGTCCCCAGTGTCCACGTCATGGACACACCAATCAGTGACACTAGGTACCAGGGAGAACAGATCACTGAATTGCCCCAACAGTTGGCGACAATCACCCTGCTGCTCAGGGGTCAGTGTGGTGGAGAGGACCACACCCTCCACTGTCCCATCTCGCTCCCCTGCACACAGGAGGTCAGGAAGGGGCTCGCTCTCCTCCTCCATCCCAGCATCTGTGGCCAGAAGCATGCCCACTTCAGACCTTTCAAAGTGGGGCTTCAGGCGGTTAACATGCAGGACCCGCAAGGGGTTCCTGGGAGACTGCAAGTCCACCACATAGGTAACAGGACTCTTGCGCTCCACCACCTCAAAGGGGCCGGTCCACCTATCCTGGAGCGCACAGGGCTCCACCGGGGCCATGACCCAAACCTTCTGTCCAGGCTGAAACTCGATCAGAGTGGCATTCTGATCGTGCCAGCGTTTCATCTCTTCCTGGCTGGCTTCCAGGTTTGCCTCAGCAAGTTTCCTGAAACGCCGAGTCTGGTTCCTGAAGGCCAGCATGTAACTAAACACATCCTGGGGAGGTTTCCTGGGAGATTGCTCCCAGCCTTCCTTGACCAGACTCAGAGGCCCTCTTACCGGGTGACCATAGAGCAGCTCAAAGGGACTGAACCCTAAGGACTTCTGTGGCACCTCACGGTAAGCAAACAACAGGCATGGCAAGAGGACATCCCACTCACGCCTCATGGGCTCACCTAGGCCCATAATCATGCCCTTAAGGGTCCGGTTGAATCTCTCAACCAGCCCATTACCATGGGGGTGGTAAGGAGTGGTGAACTTATATGTTACCCCACACTCCTCCCACAGAGACTTCATGTACTTGGAGATGAAGTTAGTTCCCCTATCGGACACCACTTCTCTGGGGAATCCCACACGGGAGAAAATCCCCATCAGTGCCCGTCCCACCACGGGGGCCATCACTGTCCTGAGCGGGATGGCCTCAGGGTACCTGGTGGCATGGTCCACCAAGACCAGGATGAACCTGTTGCCCATGGCTGTCTTGGGATCCAGAGGCCCCACAATATCAATGCCCACTCTCTCGAATGGGGTGCTCACAACGGGAAAGGGCTGTAGTGGGGCATTAATCTTCCCCCACTCTTCCCACTTGCCTGGCAAGTCTCACACGTCCTGCAGTGAGCATCTGAGCTCCTGCGCATCTGGGGCCAATAGAAGTGGGTGACCAGCCTCTCAAAGGTCTTGGTCTGCCCCAGATGTCCGGCCAGTGGCACATCATGAGCCAACCCCAGTAGGAAGGTCCTGAAGCGCTGGTGTACCACCAGCACACGGGCTGACCCAGGCTCAGCAACCTTAGGCTCGCTGTAAAGGAGGTCATTCTCCCAATAGATCCTATGTGACCCTGTCTGATCACCTGCTGCCTGGGCAGTGGCTGTCACCGCACCCCCTCCAGAGAAGGGCAGGTTCTCTGTTGCTTGCAAAATTCCTCCCTGGAGAGCCCCCCTTCCTGATGCCAATGGGTCAGCTCCAGTAGGTCCCCCAGTTCAGCCACTTGTTCCCCTGTAGGTTCCAGGGCATCCCCCTCAAGGTCTGCTCCCTCCGGGACCGTGGGAACCGCGGGGGCCGGTTTCCCATGCCCCCTACCCCTTCTCTTTAAGGCAGGGGCCTGGGCCATACTTTCAGGCTCCAGACCCTCCTGAACATCCTTCTGAGCTGTCATGGACCGAGTGGTCGCACACGCCCACTCAGGCAGACCCATTTCCAAATGAGACTTTCTCTCCACCGTAGCCCACGGGGAGTTCTCTAGATCATTGCCCAACAGACAGTCTACCGGCATGGTGGGCCTCACAGCCACTTGAAGAGTTCCTGAGACCCCCCCCACTCGAAGGGAACCTGAGCCACTTCACACTGGCTCTCTGAGTTGTCTGCTGACACTACGGGGCAGAATGCATGGGGGACAACCTGCTCTTTGGACACCAACCGGGAGCTGACAGCAGTCACACTAGCTCCGGTGTCCCTGAGAGCCTCCACCCTATGGCCATTGATGGTCACCCACTGCCGGTACTTCTTATTGTTATTAGGCAGTGTGGGGTTAGGGACCTTCTCAAAGTCTCCTAGCGAGACAAGGGTTAACTCTACGGGATCCCACCCACCTTGGACCTCTACCTCCTCCCCCCCAGGGCTACACTGGCAATCTGGCGGGATGGTGCACGGGGTGGTGCACGAGGGGATGCATTGGGGTCCCCCTGGGGGCACTGGGGATCATAATACCGGTGGCCCAATTGACCACACTTGAAACAAGTGAGGGGCCCCCTCTGAACAGGCCTACCTGTCGGGGACACTGGCTTCTTCTCAGGGGGAGGCTGGGACACCACTGCTTGGTTCCCTTGGGAATTACTTTGGGGCCCTCTCTGGAACTCCCTCGGCTTACCCTTGTCCCCCCCACTTCTCTGCTGGGGACCCTGCCCACCTCTGGCGAAGTCTCCCACAAAACCTTTGCGGACCCGGGTGTTCACCCAGCGGTCCGCCTCCTCAGCAAGCTTCCTAGGGTTAGTCAGCTTGCTATCAATCAGGTGCTGGCGCAGCTCTGGAAAACAGTTACTAGAAAAATGCTCCCACGCAAACAAATCATACAATTGCTCGAAAGTTTCCACTTTGCTACCCTTTACCCAGCGATCCATTGCTCTGCAGAAAAAAAGACACATATTCAACCCACGTGGTATCCTCTAACTTCTTACAGGTCCTAAACCTCTGCCTGTACATTTCTGGGGTCAAACCATAACGGGTCATCAAAGCTTCTTTCATATAGGCATACACCATCCTGCTCTCCTCAGGCAGGTCCAACAGGGTATCCCTACCATCTCTCACAAAGCGCCCCCACAATCCCGCTCCCCAATCCTTCTCAGGGACCCGGTGGGACACCATTGCTATCTCATATGCGGCAAACCATTGCCCAATATCCTCACTCTTGTGAAAATCCTTAATGACAGCCTTAGGAATATAAACTCTACTCTCAGGAGTTACTAAAGGTATGCTGCCACCAGAGGGGGAGACCGGGACACTCCTCGCCCTGATCTCTATCTCCCTCAACATTCTCTCATGCTCCATTCTCATTTTCTCAAGTTCAATTGACAATCGATTCTTTTCAATGTCTAACTTCTTACTCTCAAGGTCCTTCTGACCTTCCAATTTAGCCATCTCCAAACTATGCCTCCTATCTCTCTCCCTGTCCTCCAGCTCTTCTGGGGTCAGGCTCCTTTGGGATACACTAGTACCTGGATTGGAGGGTGTTCTATCTCCCCCTCTACTGCATCATCCTGCTGCCCTCCAGCATTCTCTTCCTCATCCCCAGCGGACTCTCTCGCTTCCCACCAGGCCTTCAGCACCTTCTGGTACTCCTCCTTCCTAGAGAGACCTATCACGGGGACTGCGAATTGCTTACAAAATGACTTCAGCTGTCTGGCAGTATAGGTATCTAATCTTTCCTCCTCAACGGTGAGATCCTCCGAAGCATTGGATGTTGGCCTTCCCATATTAGCAGTACTCATGGCTGCGATCAACAATTCAATACTAAAACAACCAACCAAAAAAAAAAGAAGAAAATTCAAAGAGGGAAAAAAAACCCGTGCGTGGCTGCGCTTTGGTCTGTACTCAATAGTGGCGTCTACCAGTTATTGTACGTGGATCATAAATGCAAGTCCTGATCCTCACCGCTGACCGCCATTGTTAGAAATGGGGGTCTCTAGTTGGCAATGGCTGGCGCCAATGTCCAAATAGGGACCCTTCTTCCTAAGTCAGGGCAAGTGGCCTACCCCCCTTTGATAACCCCTGCTCAACCCTGTGGTAACGTAGCACGAGCAGTTAGGCCTATCTCAGAGGCAGTGTGTGAAGCATTTATGAACATGCACAATAAGGCAGTAACAACACCACAAAAGGACACAACTCAAGTAGGTATAGAAAAATAGTATCTTTATCTAAGGTTTAGCACGAGACTCTCAAAAGCGTTTTAACCAGTCACAATGCACGTAAATCAGTAGGGACTTAAAAAGGCAATAACGTATTCACCAGAACGTGGCACTGACTGAGTTCAAGGCCTGGGTCTACACGACCCGTTGCACACCAGATACCTGCCGTTGGACGGGGACACAACACGTAGCTTCTCGAAGAAGCGGAGACGGTGACAGGCGGACTCCCAGCGACCACAACTCTTGACTGCAGTGGTCCGCAACGTGCACTCACAATGATTCGGGCACTCAGGGACAGGCGGGCTCTCAGTGGCAGCAGCACGTGGCTGCGGCGGCCCGGGCTGGTGGTGGCGATGACTCTCGTCGTGCAGCTCTCTCTTAGCTGCGGCGGCCCACAGGACGACTCACAATGATGCAAAGTTGGCAAAGGTGCGGGCACTCAGCGGCAGCAGCTCTCTCTTAGCTGCGGCGGCCCACAGGACAAATCATGATGATGCAAAGTTGGCAAAGGTGCGAGCACTCAGCGGCAGCAGCTCTCTCTTAGCTGCGGCGGCCCACAGGACAAATCACGATGATGCAAAGTTGGCAAAGTTGCGGGCACTCAGCGGCAGCAGCTCTCTCTTAGCTGCGGCGGCCCACAGGACAAATCACGAGGATGCAAAGTTGGCAAAGGTGCGGGCACTCAGCGGCAGCAGCTCTCTCTTAGCTGCGGTGGCCCACAGGACAGATCACGATGATGCACAGCTGACACAAGTGCGGGCACTCAGCGGCAACAGCTCTCTCTTAGCTGCGGCGGCCCACAGGACGAGTCACGATGATGCACAGCTGACACAAGTGCGGGCACTCAGCGGCAACAGCTCTCTCCTAGCTGCGGCGGCCCACACAGATTCAGCGAAGGTTCTGAAGGTTCAAATTAAGGCGGGCGCTCAGCGGCGGCAGCTCTCTCTTAGCTGCGGCGGCCAACACAGAGTTAACAAGGGTTACCAGTCCGCGTTCCTCACAGTAGAACTAGAGGTTCCGGATTGCTCGACGGAGGCCTCACCTGCAAGTAGAATCCCTAGCACAGGAATTCAGACGGCTGACGGGTTGAAGTCTAATGTCCCTGAGACTTCAGCAGGAGGCGCTCTCAATTCAGGCCCTCGGGGTGTTTCTTCAGCAAGCTTGGTGAAAGTTTCAAAAGTCCTTTCCTCTGTTCACTCGGACAGAGTTTCGTCTTGACATCCAGAAGGAACACACTTGAAAAAGGTTTCAGCGCAGCGTTTTATACCTAAAAAGTCTTTGTTCTCTACAGTCACAAATCACTGAATCCAGCCAGAACCAGTTTGGTGGGGTCGGGGAGCACTTGGTTTACGAGGCGACATCCTGCCCTTTGAGAATCCGGGGGTCTGCTATCAGACGCCCAGTGGGAGGTGGAGCCATCATTCACCTTGCCAGGCACGGCCCTGCTCGGATCAAAGAGTCACCCCTCCCCATACTCTAAATGCCGATCTCTCTCTCCAGCCAGGTCTGACCCAGCTGGCCCTGCTGTTCCAAAACCAGACGGCCAATACACACACTAGCAAAGCCTACAGGAAAGTTTAGGCAAGAAAATACCTCGTTTCTAGCAGAGGCATTTTCGAACACGGGCTATGCAAATGCTCCTTACTAAAAGATGTATCTCAATGTCCTGAGCTTAAACATATCAAATTCGAATTTCCTATCAGGTTCCTGGGGGCAGGTAGGATTATGGGATGTAATACTCAGCCTGCCCATTCTGGCCTATGAGAACGGATAGCCTCACAATAGTAAACAGGGAAATGGAGGGTAACTCGCTATTAGAACATGCTACACAGACATACTTTAAAAGCTGCTTCGGTGGATAGCGCAAGTCAGCGCTGCAGGCCCACCAGCAGTATTTGGTCTACCAGCCCTGGGTACACACACTGCACTCATACTAGGGACTGACAGGTAAACCAACCAAGCCAATTATGGTTATCCCAATTCATACAGTTATCGTTACACAGGGAGCATTCGCGCTGTGGCACTGATTGGCAGTGGCACAGCGCCCAGAGCATCTAAATCCAGCCAACATAAAAGATAGGAAGCTAAAAGAGGAAGGGAGACCCGTGCCAATGATGCCAGGTCTAACAGGCGCTCCATGTCGCAAGGAGTGACAGATGCGTCAGGAATCCTGACATATCTGTCGGTGCAAAAGTCACGCATTGCTGGAGTTGTGTCACAAGCATGACGCAACTCCAGCAATGCATGAGGCAGGCCCATACACTGCGTCACCCTTATGCCTGCTATGAGGCAGGCGTAAGGTTCTGATGCTGTGGCGTCCTAGAAGTGGTGCAGTGAAATCTGATAGATTTCACTGCACCACTCCTACGAGGCTTTGTTGCGTGGGAACACCCACCCTGCATACATTATAAATGACGCAGGTATAGTTTGGTGCAGGGCTTTAAAAGGTGTTGCATGTGCCTAGATGCGTCACCTTGTAAATGTGGCGCAACGTGCCTCAATGTTAACACCACCGCTGCATCACGAAAAGTAACGCGAAGGCAGCACAAAAGTGTCGCATGGGGCACATAAATAATCCCCTTGGGAAAGTAAGACACAG
Source organism: Calotriton arnoldi (assembly GCA_963921515.1). Taxonomy (NCBI): domain Eukaryota; kingdom Metazoa; phylum Chordata; class Amphibia; order Caudata; family Salamandridae; genus Calotriton; species Calotriton arnoldi. The sequence goes on along the minus strand of CAWUFW010012474.1, from coordinate 336,247 downwards.
AAATGGAAACACAATGGCTCACTGTTAACTGTTAACCCTCATACTATCAAAGAGCAATCTCCTATGCCTTCAAGGACTAACTCACTACCAGCAGACAACAGGCCTCATAATAAGTCAAAGAAAGACACTGAGGCCCACAGTAACTTGAATCTCATACCCACAAATAGAGTCACTTTGGGAATAGCAAGGTCTCACAATATGCCCCTTTGCAGTACTGTCCTTGGGAAGCCCACAACCAGTAGACAACGGCTTGCATGCCTCAAAACGTAAACAAAGATGAAGGTTAGCGGAAGGTTGTAAGGCCCAACATCATTTCAGGAACCTTGCAATCGGGTAAGCCAAAAATCAACAGACCACAGGTTTCACTACAACAGAAAATCACTGACATGCACACCAGGACCGAAACTTATGATCAAAGACAATCACATTGGTTAGTGAAAATAAGCACTTTAGTGCCCCCGTGATTGGGATAGCACACAGCCAGCACATAATCTGTTTAATAAGGACAGGAAAAAACTGACATTGACTTCATAACTAAAAGAGAGGACCGCTGAAAACACTCTTACATGTAAGTTAAAAAGTCTTTAAAATCAGCATCCAGGGAGTCCCTGGCATTAGAGAAACTCACAATCAACATGTGACAACCTGATACATAGGGCAAAAGACATAGGCTCTTCATAATATAAGGTCACAAGACCTGGCTACTTTTTGGAACCCTGCCATTGAAAAAATCTTGAACAGCAGAAAAAGATCTGAAACCAAGACACTCAACAGCATTAAGAGTCTGAGGAATTAAAAAATGCTGTATCCAGTGGCGACTGCCTCAGAACGGGGGTGGTGAGGTGGAATGGATTACAAAAAAAATAATAACAAAAAAATTAACGTACCTTTTCCTGGGCGTGCCGCCGCATGTCCCTCCTCCGTCCTCTTCCTCACGATCTGCAAGAAGCACCGGAAGCACTCAGGCTTCAAGACTCTCCCAGGCAATCACGAGCGTCGTGATTGGTCTGAGTGTCCTGTTTAGATGCTCAGGCAGTGCCTGGGAGTCTGGGCACGTTCTCCATGGAGCTGTGCATCACAGCCCAATGGAGAACATGCCACGTGTGCATGACGGTTTGGCCGGCCTTAGAGGAGTGTTCACTCTGCTTGGGTCACGGAGCCCAGCCCCGCCCTCACCTGGCTCCGAGCTCTGCATAGAAAAATAAAATGATAATAACGTTATGTTATTATCATTTTATTTTTCGTTTGTGCACTGCTGAATTAGCAGTGGGGCGACGCTCCTCCGCCTTAGCGGAGGAGCCACCACTGGCTGCACCAAGTTAAAAGTGAATGACTTATCAGCGCAGTAGGTTATGTGACTCAATGTTAATATTAGCTAGGTATCATGAATAAATTAAGTATCATTAAAGACATATTATTATTGCCTGAGTAACATCACTGCATTGAGAAAAAGAAATTGGCTGATAGGCTGGCCATAGATTTAGCACACAACACACAGTATGCAGTCTTCGCTCAACACAGTGCCCTCACCAGCTGCATGGTCCACCCACAGTACGAGGATTTCATGGGGTGTAGACTGCCCTGACACAGTTATGATCCTTGACCAGTAGGTTTGTATTATCATCTCTTCCTACTGCCTCTGACATTCTGACCATTGTCTCACAAAGCCTGTAGAAAGGGATTAGCTAAAGATAGTTGTTCCACTTTAGGCTGATGGGTGGTGCATAACCAGGTATAAAACAAGCATTGAAAATGCAATAGGTCTCGCCTGTGATTAAGTTAAAGCCATTTGCTTTGCTAATGGTATTGTATAGCAAAGCAAATGGCTTTAACTTAATCAAAGGTGAGACCTATTGCATTTTCAATGCTTGTTATTTTTAACGGCTGCGTTTTCTGCCTATGTTTTTTCTCTTTTTGTCCTGTTGTGTGGTTTGCACGGGCTAAATGTGTGTGAGTGACAAACAGAAGTTCTGTTTGAGTGAAGGTAGCAGATGTGTCTCTAATATGCACATTACATAAGAATTCAGGGACAGCGAATCGTGCATACCTGCAAAATTGCAAGTGATGTTTCCACTTAAATTATCCAGACTTCTCCCCTCCACGCAATGATGCAAAACTACAGTTGTACAAGCACAAAATCATAAGCAAGAGTGCGCATGTACTTCTGGACTGAGATAGAACAAGGGTTGACAAAGCCGGTAGGTTCAGGTTTAATGTGTTAATGCACGTGCATGCGTTGCAAGCACATTCAAGCCAGACAAAGAACCAAAAGGCTCCTTTCACTTGGCTGCAGTCCTGTTTTTGTTTCTATGTCAAATAAAGTTAGAATGACAGGGAGCCTTCAGTATAGCCCTTGTTTAGTTTCTACAACATAGATGAAAGGAAGAAAGAGGGAGAGGTTGGGGTGGAGCCAGCAGGAGCCCCAGACAAGAGAGGGTAGCATCATACAAGAGAGGGTAGCATTAGACAAGAGAGGGTAGCATCATACAAGAGAGGGCAGCATCGGACAAGAGAGGGTAGCATCAGTCAAGAGAGGGTAGCATCGGACAGGGTAGCATCAGACAAGAGAGGGTAGCATCGGACAGGGTAGCATCAGACAAGAGAGGGTAGCATCAGACAAGAGAGGGTAGCATCAGACAAGAGAGGGTAGCATTAGACAAGAGAGGGTAGCATCATACAAGAGAGGGTAGCATCAGACAAGAGAGGGTAGCATCAGACAAGAGAGGGTAGAATCAGACAAGAGAGGGTAACATCGGACAGGGTAGCATTAGACAAGAGGGTAGCATCAGACAAGAGAGGGTAGAATCAGACAAGAGAGGGTAGCATTAGACAAGAGAGGGTAGCATTAGACAAGAGAGGGTAGCATCAGACTAGAGAGGGTAGCATCAGACAAGAGAGGGTAGCATCAGACTAGAGAGGGTAGCATCAGACTAGAGAGAGTAGCATCAGACAAGAGAGGGTAGCATCAGACTAGAGAGGGTAGCATCAGACAAGAGAGTGTAGGATCAGACAAGAGAGGGTAGCATCGGACAGGGTAGCATCAGACAAGAGAGGGTAGCATCGGACAGGGTAGCATCAGACAAGAGAGGGTAGCATCAGAAGAGAGGGTAGCATCAGACAAGAGAGGGTAGCATCAGACAAGAGAGGGTAGCATCAGACAAGAGAGGGTAGCATCGGACAGGGTAGCATCAGACAAGAGAGGGTAGCATCAGACAAGAGGGTAGCATCAGACAAGAGAGGGTAGCATCAGACAAGAGAGGGTAGCATCAGACAAGAGAAGGTAGCATCAGACGAGAGGGTAGCATCGGACAGGGTAGCATCAGACAAGAGAGGGTAGCATCGGACAGGGTAGCATCAGACAAGAGGGTAGCATCAGACAAGAGAGGGTAGCATCAGACAAGAGAGGGTAGCATCAGACAAGAGAGGGTAGCATCAGACAAGAGAGGGTAGCTTCATACAAGAGAGGGTAGCATCGGACAAGAGAGGATAGCATCGGACAAGAGAGGGTAGCATCAAACAAAAGAGGGTAGCATCAGACAAGAGAGGGTAGCATCAGAAAAGAGAGGGTAGCATCAGACAAGAGAGGGTAGCATCAGACAAGAGAGGGTAGCATCGGACAGGGTAGCATCAGACAAGAGAGGGTAGCATCGGACAGGGTAGCATCATCAAGAGGGTAGCATCAGACAAGAGAGGGTAGCATCGGACAGGGTAGCATTAGACAAGAGAGGGTAGCATCATACAAGAGAGGGTAGCATGACAAGAGAGGGTAGCATCGGACAGGGTAGCATTAGACAAGAGGGTAGCATCAGACAAGAGAGGGTAGCATCAGACAAGAGAGGGTAGCATCAGACAAGAGAGGGTAGCATCAGACAACAGAGGGTAGCATTGGACAGGGTAGCATCAGACAAGAGAGGGTAGCATCATACAAGAGAGGGTAGCATCAGACAAGAGAGGGTAGCATCATACAAGAGAGGGTAGCATCAGACAAGAGAGGGTAGCATCAGACAAGAGAGGGTAGCATCATAGCATAAGACAAGAGAGGATAGCATCAGACAAGAGAGGGTAGCATCAGACAAGAGAGGGTAGCATCGGACAGGGTAGCATTAGACAAGAGGGTAGCATCAGACAAGAGAGGGTAGCATCAGACAAGAGAGGGTAGCATCGGACAGGGTAGCATCAGACAAGAGAGGGTAGCATTGGACAGGGTAGCATCAGACGAGAGGGTAGCATCAGAGAAGAGAGGGTAGCATCAGACGAGAGGGTAGCATCAGACAAGAGAGGGTAGCATCAGACAAGAGAGGGTAGCATCATACAAGAGAGGGTAGCATCATACAAGAGAGGGTAGCATTGGACAGGGTAGCATTAGACAAGAGGATAGCATTATACAAGAGAGGGTAGCATCAGACAAGAGAGGGTAGCATCAGACAAGAGAGGGTAGCATCAGACAAGAGAGGGTAGCATCGGACAGGGTAGCATTAGACAAGGGGGTAGCATCATACAAGAGAGGGTAGCATCAGACAAGAGAGGGTAGCATCAGACAAGAGAGGGTAGCATCGGACAGGAGATGGTAGCATCGGACAGGGTAGCATCAGACAAGAGGGTAGCATCAGACAAGAGAGGGTAGCATCAGACAAGAGAGGGTAGCATCAGACAAGAGAGGGTAGCATCAGACAGGATAGCATTAGACAAGAGAGGGTAGCAGCATACAAGAGAGGGTAGCATTAGACAAGAGAGGGTAGCATCAGAGAAGAGAGGGTAGCATCGGACAGGGTAGCATTAGACAAGAGGGTAGCATCATACAAGAGAGGGTAGCATCAGACAAGAGAGGGTAGCATCAGACAAGAGAGGGTAGCATCAGACAAGAGAGGGTAGCATCAGACAAGAGAGGGTAGCATCGGACAGGGTAGCATCAGACAAGAGAGGGTAGCATCATACAAGAGAGGGTAGCATTAGACAAGAGAGGGTAGCATCAGACAAGAGAGGGTAGCATCAGACAAGAGAGGGTAGCATCAGACAAGAGAGGGTAGCATCAGACAAGAGTGGGTAGCAGCGGACAGGGTAGCATCAGACAAGAGGGGAGAGTCCAGGAATGGACAGAGTCTTCTATGCTTTTGTGGTTGTTGCAAGTGCTTTCTTGGCCTGATGCTGGTCTCAAGCTGTGCAGAAGTGGTTGGTAATGAAACGCAACGCCTGTCACCACTTCCTGGGTGGGGAGGTAGGAGCATATAAGCCCATTTGGTAGTGAGATGGAGTGTCATAAAGCTTCGAAAAATATTTTCTCTATCCAAAGGACATCACAATTGATTGTGTCAATGTTTGTTTTTAGGTAGCCTGTGTGATTATAAAAGGTATCCAAACGTATGCAAGTGTGTCTACCCCACTACATTGAGGCATGTTTCCTGTGCATAGCACACAACAAAAAGCCCAGGCCCATTCCTGATTACTTGCCCTGCTTATTTTTTATTCATTTAGTTTTTTTTTATTTTTATATAGCGCTAACTCGATCCGAAGTTATTGTAGCGCCGCTGTACATGTGTACCAGTTGCATCACACAAGGACACATTTCTTTTTTGTTAGGCACGGGGAGATTAACTGATTTGCCCAGAATCACAGGATGTTGAGCGGACGCCAAACTCGAACCTGCTGCCTCCCTAATTACAAAGTCGGCAGTTCTGACCGTTAGGCCACATCGTCGAGAAAGGTTGAGAGTGAGCCCTTCCGAAGGAGACACGGCGCTGCACGTACCAAGTGTCACTCTGTGCACACTGCGCTTCTGCGGGCGGCAGCCCTCTCACTGACAGACCGAGTGAGCTATGCCACAGTGCCACCCAGTGCTCTTTCACCCCCTTCGCCTTCCCTGCACGGACACCACCGGTGCCACCTCACGGCCGGCCCCAGGGCCCTCGCCGCTGCCCTTTGATGTTCCCCACTGAGCTGGAAATGTAAAGCATCTGCAGAGCACTTTGATGGTGTGTAATTATAGCACCAATGTGTAACCTGCGGGTCAGAGGTCAGCGCGCTAGCAGGTATAGAACGGAACAGCAGGAGGAATGGTCTTGATTCGAGCAATACCAGGAAGTAACTCCCCCCTCCCTCGAAGACAGTCGGCTGCAACTCAATCTTTAGATTGAACATGTCGATACGAGTGCGATATTAATTCCTTGCATCAGGCTTCATGGTGCTTTCTAAATCGTGCTTCACGTTTTTAGGTCTCGGCCTGCACCAGCACTTGCGCTGGTCTGGCCGAGAGTTTTAGTAAGCGGGTTTTGGAAGTGCAAACCCACTGGCTTTCGGCTGGCGACCAGCTTGCATTCACGATAGCGTGCACGCGCACAGCTGCCATCCATTCCTCGCATCGCTGGCGAGGCGCCATCTGCCTTTCCTCCCCCTCCCTCACCCCTCCTCCCCCTCCCTCACCAGAGAGCGCGTTTCTTGTTATACACTTGCTTCTTTTTCTTCTCTTTCGTAGTTAGGGAAATGTGATGGTGAAAGGCAGCACGAGTACATTTAAATTGTAACATTTGCTTGAGTTTTCGTCTGTCCTTGTGCTTTCATTTCGCACCCTCTTTTATTTGTTTGCAAAGCGCTCTGATACCCACGGGTCTAGCCAGCCCTATATAAAGCTTTATAAATAACAACTCGGGCGCACCTCAAATTACAAGAACCGGTCTGTTTCTGGACAGTCCCGATCTCTGGCTGCTTGGAAACACTCTCTCCTCACTCCCTGCTCAGCACATCCAACTCTTCCCTCAGTCCACAGCACAGAGCAGCCGATTTAAAGGGGCGCCGCTTTTCCACAGAAATTGCGTGCACTTCGCCCCGGAATCGAACTTGGCACCAAGATAAAAAAAAAAAAAAACAGGCCACAGACATGCCTCATAGCTGAAAATAAAATAAATGCAAGTCCAGTCTGGTCATTAGATAAAGCTCTCTACCAGGTTTTATTGTTGTAGCCCTCTCCATGGATGTTTCACTGGAGCCATTTCAATCAAGTGCTAGATGTGTACTCTGTTTTCAGCTGCAAGAATTTCCCTGAAACGTGAGCCTAAACGTCTGACTGTTGCATGTGGGCACTGACAGGGCTGATAAGGAAGAGTGATTATGGCAATAAAGGAGGCCTGTGCGCATTCTGTAGCCTTCACTGCTTGTGGATAAGCACATTATATGCATGCTCTCCCCGTTACTTTTGAAAATGTATCCATGTGTTAAGCTGTCTGAAATGGCCGCAAAGAAGCTCTACAAATTAGTGCTCCGGAGTAGCACTAATTTCTGTTATTTGTTAACAAAATAAACAGATACACATTTGTGTAGCACCCAAATCAGATGTCTAAGAAACTAGCATTGTGAAACCAACACACCAAGAGCCCCACTGTTCGTTCTCTTGAACCCTCAGACTGACACATCTGAAACACTGTCCATAGCACACTGAGACACACACACTCACTGCACCCCGCGGTGAATCCTACTCCTGCATACTTAAAATACATCTGCAAGTCATTCATACACTGGCACACTTTAAATCCGTATAGAAAGCAATGCATAGCATATTGTGGCAACTAGATCATACACACATCCACTTGGCTTGCAGACACTACACCTCAACACCTTACTCCAACAAACGGCAAACAAATACAAATGCCTACGCCACCTAGAACCCAATGCATACAACACTCTCCCATGTGGATAGAATTTGCACCCATATGTCATTGCTGCTCATGAATTCAACATTTAAAGAATACACACTTGGGAAGCTTTTTGACAACTATCCATGTGCATAACTATTCCACACACGCCTGCCTAAGACGTCACAAGCACGTTGGAGTGGGTGGGCATGAGTGGAGATAATGTGCTGCATGGCTAAACACTTATAAGGTCCCAAAGGCGAGACCTATTGGCTATGCCAATGCTTGTTTTATGAGTAGCTTTAACATATTCCCATTTTGGCTGCATTTCATTCCTTAGTATGTTTTCAAAGACATTAAGCGTGTGGAGCATTTTACTTGCGTGCTTCTTTGAGCCTAACTGACTGAACAGCAACACTCACCTAAACAATGCATAGTGAACCAAGAGATACTGGACACAATGGCATATCCTGACCTACAGACGGTATTCATAGTAACCTTAAACACTACTCTGAGTCCGAAAGGAGCACGAGTCTGCAGTGTCACTTCTTCACTTTGTACAACAAGCGCTCGCAAGGCAGCCGCTGTTTATTTTTCCATCGCGCTTTCACTTTAAAGTGAAAGCGCGATGCAAAAATAAACACACGGCGCCATGTCTCCTTTTGCGAATCCTTACCCCGTGCGATCTCTTGTCTTTATGGGGCCATGTGTTTAAACACATGGCCCCATAAAGATAAGAAAGTGCTTCACGACAGCCGTGAAGCAGGCCACCGAGTCCAAATGTAAGCCAAAGGGAGGCAACCAAAACACCTCATTTCCAATGGCAGGCCACCGTTTAGCATAAACGGTGACACCAGCCAATGGGAATGAGGTGCGGGGCTTAAAGCCCTCTTCTGAAAGTCCTTTCTTACAAAACCCCTCGCGGAGCGGAGCAGGGCTCTGCCCTGCAACGCAACGCGAGACCTAAAAAGGCTGTGGAAGCTCAAGGTAGAGTTTTTTAACTGTTGGGAATAATGCAATGTGTGCTTATTGGGTGCCCAGGTCATTTTGTTAAGAGCTCTGTTATCAGGGGTGGTGGGCAGGATCCATTTCCAATACTAATTATGCTCAAACAGAAAACAACAATAATAAAATCTTGGTGGGGTCCAAAGTGAAAAGAAAACACATTGTTATATATTCCATGTCAGAGCTGGTGGAAAGTGCTCCTGTGATGCTGAAAAGTGAAAAACACACTCCATCAAGTCAACCCAAGGTTAGTGTTTTATTTACAGTCCATGAGGCCTTATAAGTGCTTAGCCAGGTCTACCCCATCCCCATTTCAACTGTCTAATAGGCATGTACTGCTCCAGTCTCTGCTGCCAACCTTGCATATTGAGCAGTGCATTGGGCCGGTTTTAGGTAAATGTACCTCGCATTACTTAAAAAAAGAGTAAAAGAAGTGTTTGCTTACTTGTTGGCAGCTTTCAGGGTATGAGGTTTAAAAAAAGGAGCTTATTAGAAACAAAGATGTCCTTTTTTTTTTCTCTTTGGAGGTGCCCTCTCTTTTCCCTGATGGGATTTCAGTAAAGTTCTAAGTTTTATCTTATTTACTTTAATTATTAGATTTTTGCACCAGTGGGATATTCTTTGTTAATCGGTTTAGATGTTTTGGGATTATAATAGTTTGTGAATTTTCTTTTTGTCAAGCTGCTCTTTAGTCACCTGTTTTACGGCCCTTTTTAGGTCTCGCCTACGCAGCGCGCATGCGCTGCATAGAGGAGACCTTTAGCCATCGGTTCCCTTTTTTCCCCAAAAACGTGCACGCGTTCCATTGCCTTCAATGGCAACGCATGCACGTGTGGCGATTGCCTTGCGGGAGCGAGCGGCAGCGCCATATGGTGTCAATTATCGCCGCTTGCTCCCGCAAGGGAATCGGCAGGCCCCCCCTCCCCCCTGCTGCCGCGCGAGGCACGCTTTTGCTTGCAGTGCCGTCACTTAATCTGCTTGTTTTTTCCTTTGTTTATTTAATTAAATTAGTGGATAGGGGCATGGGGAGTTTAAGTGATTTGCCCAGAATCACAGGATGTAGAGCCTACGCCGAGACTCAAACATGGCTCTCCAACTCCCGAAGTTGACAGCTCTGACCGCTGCACCACATCCTCTCCTTCTAAATATCACAGCACAAGAGACCTGAAACAGTGTGGGGAGTGAGAAATACCGACCTCTCTGCCCCACATTTCTGACGGCCGTTGTTTTATCATTCCGGTAGTGAGAATCGCCCCGAGACTACCTGGTCCTCAAAGCTTCTTATCACCCAGGGATAATAAAATCCTTCCCAGGTCCACCCTCTGTTGCTCCACCTCAGGCAATGTCTTGTTCGCTCCATCATCAGGGCTGCGCACCGTCCTCCGCTCCTCCTTTGTCATATCTTGTCTTCTGCCCATTGATAATTTTTCTGCCGTGCACTGTTGTCTGTTTATTCCTGCATCACCTGAATGCCTCATTTTCTATAAAAGGGTTATGCGGGGGATTGCTCAGCTATGGTGCGATCAGAATTTACTTTCCTTTTTTTGTTAGATTTTAGCTTAATTAAGTTTTTCGTTTCCTTTACAATCTTAATTGCCTCTGCAGTTGCCTGTTGTTCCCTTGCTGCGGTTCGCAGCATAAGCATTACTAATTTAATTGTGCCTGCGTTGCAACTTGCAAACCCCTTCAGAGCGGAGTTCTGTCCTCAGCGAAACAGAGCAACACACGCAGACTGATTTCTCGTGAAATCTGGCCTCATGTGCTATGAAGCTAGACCAACAGTCCCACTTGAGGGGGTGACCGGAACGTCACACCCGGCCAGTAACAACTCTTCACGCCTGTGAACCTTTCACAAACAGGATTTCCTATAACGAGTAGGAAAATGAGTGTTATTTTTACCTTATTTTACTCACTGTGCATTAAGTTAATTTGCTTAACTACTGTACAGGGTGAAAACGATGTGTTTCTATTAAATTCAATAGATTTTGCCTGTTCATGGACTATACTAAATTCTGCATCGCTTATTCTCCAAACTGAATGGATTTTTGGCACCAACTCTGGTGCAAGAATGTCATGGGGAAAAAGTGAATTTTGCAGTTTGGGTGCTCCATTTCCTATATCGACAAAGACATGTTGAGACCGTTTTTTGTTATCTGGCACCTTATGCCCTTTTGTGGTGGTTCCATAAAGCAGTTGCCTACATAATCGCTTAATGAAGCCCCACTGGTGCTTGGCACTATAAACATGAACCAACAGGGCAAATAGCGTCGGTTGTTGACAGTTTATGCATTTTTTTCTTTCTGCAAACTGCTTGGATTTGAAATTGACCCATGTCTGAAGCTGTGCTGATTCTCCAGCGCACATGCTTCGGAGTCCCCCATTGCCTGGTTTACCTTCTCTGCATACTTGACTTCTAATGTTGGATTTATGTGGCCTGGGTCAAGCCATGTAATCTTTATGGCCATTGCCAAGGGAAATCTAAATAATGGTGGGATGTGTTTGCTCCGTGTGTGCCTCCCCACTGTTGCATTAAGGAGTTTGTCTGTGTGTGAGAGAGATTATTCTTGTTTAAACAGTTTTTACTTAAACTGTTTGCATTTTAGGATAAAATTACACTTCATAAATTTAACAGAGGATCTTGTTTAATTTATTTTTTACTCCACTCTCCTGGCTACCATGTGGCATACCTGGATGTTTCGTCTAACACCCAATACCACACAATTCACCAACACACAAATCAACTCCACCCAGCATATTTACACTCCACGTAATACCACTCACCACTACATAATTCAACTCCACATAACACTCAACTCACTACCACATAATTACACACCACATAAAAGCAAACTATACCACATAGCAAAAACCCACATAAAAACACTCCGCACTGTCACATAATTTCATCAACATATTTTCACTCAACCCCACACAGTTCCAAGTCACACTATTCAACTCAGCAGATTTCCATTCCCCACCACATAATTCGACAACAAACCACATAATTCTAATCAACACAATTACATAGCACACCACATACATCCAATGCACTCCACATAATCACACACCATACCACAAAATTCTACAAAACACCACATATTTAAACTCCCTACATAACACTCCACAACACAAAATAACGTTCCACATAATAACACCCCATAACACACAATCCCACTAAGCATACCTCCAATACCCTAGAATACACCATAATTACTATCCACATAATTCAACTGCACACCATGCCACATAATTCCACAACTAACAGTTCCAAAACAAACAACATAATTCCACTATACACCATATACTTCCACTATACTCCATAACACAGTGGTAAAACACATTTGCATTTACAACACCAATTGCTCTAACTCTCGTTTCTCTCCTTGTCCTTACTTTAAAACCTACCCGCACATCTCACACCGTAATATCATTCCTGGCAGAAGCTGGTGTAATCTGAGCCACATTGTAACATTAATTCAAAGAGCTTTGTTCTTACTTTGATGTCTAACACATATGCTGTGTTAACTATATTTGTGGAAACTACGTGTGTGGCATAGTTTGACTTCTGCATTAACTGCTGTAGCATTTGAATGGTTTTTACACCATAAATGTGCCGGATAAATAAATCGATTTATCCTACGTACGATAATGTTGTTTTGCTAAATTTGTATGTTTATCTGTTTTATCACATTAATACCACATACATCCACCCCACATAAATCCACTCAGTACCACATAACAACAATGCACATAAACACACTCAACACCATGCCACGTAATTCCACTCAACACCTCACTGTTTCATGCCACATTGTTCAACTCCACATAAATCCATTCCACGCCACATAATTCAACACCAAACCTCATTATTCCACTCCACAACACAATTCCACCACACACCACATATATCCAATTTACAACACATAATTGAACATCATACCACAAAATTCAACAGCACACCACATAATTCAACTCTACTACAAAACACTCCAACACAAAATACCATTCCACATAATTACACTCCAGTACACACACTCCCACTCCACATAATTCCAATACATTCAAAAACACATAACTACTATCCACACAATACAACTGCACACCATCCCACATAATTCCACTACACAAATCCATTCCACACCAGTTTCACACCACACAATGCTACAACAATCCAACCCACATAATTCCACTACACACCACATAAATCCACTGCAATCCATAACACATAGGTGAGAAGCATTTACATTTACAAAGCCAATAGCTCTAACTCTTTCCTTTTTTAAACGTCCAAAGACACAGATCTGGAGCTTAGCTCCTACCTAATTGTTCTTTTTCATCACCAAAAACGCAAAGCTATCCACACAGTTCAAAGCCACACAATTCAGCTCCACACATTTCCAATCCACACCACATAATTCGACACCAAACCACATAATACAACTCAACAACACAATTACCCAACACACCACATACATCCAATCCGCACCACACAATTCCACATCGTGCCACAAAATTCAACAGCACAACACAGAATTAAACTCCACTACATGCCACTTCACAGCACAAAATACAATTCCACATAATTACACTCCATAACACATCATCCCAATCCACATAATTCCACTACACTGAATACAACATAATTACTATCCATGTATTTCTACAGCACACCATGTCACATAATTCTACTACACAAATCCACTCCACACCACACAATTCCACGCCACACAATTCCACACCTAACTAATCCAATCCAACCCACATAATTCCACTATACACCACATACATACACTCCATAACACATAGGTAAAAGACATTGTCTTTTACAATGCCAATAGCTCTAACTCAAACAAATGCGAGACCAATTGCATTTCCGATGCTTTTTTCAATAGTTGCACCTTCTTAATGCCATACTGTTAATTGCTGTTGTTCGGCACAATACTATATATTTTTGAGCACATGAGTAGGAAGAAACTGAAAATACCCCACTTCGAACCAATGCTCTTATGGCACCAAGCAAATCATCATGACCCTCCCCAGAAGATATCTCTTGTCTCTTCCATCGATCCATCCATTAATTTCATCCTACCATTTACCTGGTGATGTCCAATCTAGTTCCTCGTAACTTCTTGTCATGTTTTTCCAGTAGTGTGGTCCACTCTTCTTCGGAGTACTCAATTTCCTGTTTATTTTGCCATTTTTAACTTTTTATTTTCACATTATTAAAGCTTGTTAAACCTTCCTTGTTAGGAACCATTTTTCATATGCACCTATATTGGGGAAGTGGTTAGCTGACACCTCTATGTCCCCATCATACATACAACACCGATTTTTAATTGTCTGTTTCTACAGTCTTAAATATTACCTATTCCAAATTGCAATGTTAGCTCTTCAGAAGTATACTGTTCTCCATCTTGGAATATGTGATCTTATGTTTGCATAGCTGTCTGGTTTGATAAAGACATATTGGGGACATTCAGAAATATGACCTAGGAATGCATTTCGCCCTTGCTTACCATTGGCTTTGTGATTTGTTACTCATATTTTCTTGCTTTCTATTTGCTGGCTTTATTTTCTTTAGGCTGTCCAGCTTGAGTTCGTCCCTCCCATTGCCCAAACCATGTTTACTGTATTCTTTATTAAACTTGCTTTCGGTAAACAGGCCTTTAAATCTTGTTCTTATTTTGTCACATTTGCTGTGCATTCAAAGACAGAGGTCAAATGTCAAGCTCTCTCTTCTGGGGAGCTTGGTGTTTTTTTTTTCTTTCTCCGACTTCAAATTGAGAGAATTTATGTGACAATCCTAAGTGCGCATGTAGGGCAGAGGGTGTAGGACGTTTTTTTCCCCTAGCACACAACAAAAAAAAGCTTTGGCATTGCCAATAGGTCTCGCTTTTGGGACCTTATAAGTATTTAGTTATGCAGCACAATATCCTTGGTGCAACAACATTGCCTGGCTAAACACTTATAAGGTACAAGGTTTAGCCATGCAACAGCTGATGTTGTTGCACCAAGGATATTGTGCTGCATAACTAAATACTTATAAGGTCCCAAAGCGAGACCTATTGGCTATGCCAATGCTTGTTTCCTTATATATTGGTTTTGGGGCCTATAGCTCAGTGTGCTTTGAATGATTGGGCTTAAAGACGAGCAAGCATCACAGAAGAAATGCCATGTTTCCTTTGCTTGATCTCCTGGGGAGGATATTCTGCATTACGTTAGAGTCCATTCTCATGGCAGGTCCTGCTCTTCCCCAGTCAATCAATCAATCAATCAGGGGTTTATAAAGCGCACTACTCACCCGTGAGGGTCTCAAGGCGCTTGGGGGGGGCAGCTCCGGATCAGTTGAAGAGCCAGGTCTTGAGGTCCTTCCTGAACGTGTGCAGGGTCGGGGAGCGTCTGATGTTCACAGGGAGCTCGTTCCAGGTCTTGGCTGCGATGTGGGAGAAGGCTCTCCCGCCTGTTCTGTTTCTGCGGATGCGGGGGACCTCTGCCAGGGCGAGGTCGGCGGAGCGGAGGTTTCTCTTGGGTACGTGGAAGGATAATCTCTTGTTGAGGTATTTGGGTCCGATGTTGAGTGATTTGTAGGCGTGGGTGAGGAGTTTGAAGGTGACCCTCTTCTCGACGGGGAGCCAGTGGAGGTCTCGTAGGTGTTGGGTCATGTGTTTGTGACGTGGTGTCCCGAGGATGAGTCTGGCTGAGGCGTTCTGGATGGTCTGGAGTTTGTGTAGAAGGGTTCTGTTGATACCGACGTATAGGGCGTTGCCGTAGTCCAGTCTGCTGGTTATGAGTGCGTGGGTGAAGGTTTTCTGCAGTCGGGGGGATCCATTTGAAAATCTTGCGGAGGATGCATAGGCAGTTGAAACTGGTGGAGGCGACGGCGTTGATGTGGCGGTTCATGGAGAGGGAGGAGTCGAGGATGATGCCGAGGTTTCGTGCGTGGTCTGTGGGGGTGGGCGGGCTCCCGAGGGCGGAGGGCCACCAGGTGTTGTCCCAGGCAGAGGTGCAGGGTCCGAGGATGAGGACCTCGGTCTTCTCAGAGTTGAGCTTCAGACAGCTGTCCTTCATCCAGGCTGCCACATTCTTCATTCCTTCCTGGAAACAGAGTCTGGTGTCTCCGGGCTTCTTCGTGAGTGAGAGGATGAGCTGGGTGTCGTCAGCATAGGATACAATGCTGAGCCCATGCTGTCTGACGATGGCGGCGGGGGGGCCATGTAGATGTTGAAGAGCGTGGGGCTGAGTGATGATCCCTGGGGTACTCCGCAGTTGATATTGGTGGGTTCGAAGAGGAAGGGAGGGAGTCTGATCCTCTGGGTTCTGCTGGAGAGGAAGGATTGGATCCAGTCAAGGGCGGTTCCTTGTATCCCCGTGTTGTGAAGTCTGGCTGCGAGTGTGCGATGTGAAACGGTGTAGAAGGCTGCGGAGAGGTCCAGAAGGATGAGGGCCGCAGTGTGTCCCTGGTCGAGTAGCATGCGGATGTCGTCAGTGGCAGCGAGGAGGGCGGTCTCGGTGCTGTGGTTGCTGCGGAATCCAGACTGGGAGGCATCCAGGATGGAGTTCTCTTCAGTGAAGGCGGTCAGTTGGGCGTTCACGAGTCTCTCGGTGACTTTGGCCGTGAAGGGGAGGAGAGAGATGGGCCGGTAGTTTTTCAGGTCCGTTGGGTCGGCCGTAGGTTTTTTGAGGAGGGGTTTAATCTCCGCCCGCTTCCAGTCATCTGGAAAGATGCCGGACATGAAGGAGGCGTTGATGGTCCGTCCTAGTTCGGGTGCGACGCAGCGGTGGCCCTGTGGAATATGTGCGGTGGGCAGGGGTCCATTGGGGCTCCTGAGTGGGTTTTCTTCATGGTCGCGGTGATGTGTTCTATGGTGGCGGGAGTCCAGGTCAGAATGGATGGCCTATCGGCGGCGCGGGGGTGGTGGTGTCTGGCGTCTGTTCGTTGAAGTTGTCGTAGAGGACCTTGATCTTCAGATGGAAGTAGGAGCTGAGCTTGTCGCAGAGTTCTTGGGAAGGTGTGACGTCCGTGGCTTCGCTGGGGGGTTTAGCGAGCTGCTGTATGATGTTGAACAGTTCCTTGGCGTTGGTTGCATTGGTCTGGACTTTGTCTCTTATGAAGGTTCGTTTGGTGTCTCTTATGCGCTGGTGGTATTCCTTCAGGGCGATCCTGTAGTTGTTCCGTGCTTCAGTGGTTTTCTGGTTTCGCCAGGTTTTCTCTAGGCATCTGCAGGAGCATCTGGCTTCTTGTAGTTCTGTGGTGAACCAGGCAGCCTTCAGAGGGCGTTGTTTGGCGGGGCGGCGGAGGGGTGCGAGTTTGTCAGCGCAGCAGGAGATCCAGCGGTGAAACTCCCTGGCTGCGGAGTTGGTGTCGGTCGAGGCAGTGGGGGGGCTTGGAGGAGGGTGGTGTTGAGGTGTTCCTCTGAGACCTTGCTCCAGTTCCTTCGTGGCGGGCACGGGGGGAGCTTGGGTGCGGTGGTGGTGTTGAAGGTGAAGTGGACGCAGTGGTGGTCTGTGCAGAGGGGCTGGGTGGTGTGGCTGAAGCGGAAGTTTGTCCCTCCCGCGAAGATTGGGTCGAGGGTGTGTCCAGCTTTGTGCATGGGCGTGTTGACCAGCTGCTTCAGTCCGAGGTTGGCGAGGTTGTCGAGGAGGGTGGTGGAGTCGGGGTCGTCGCAGTTGTCGAGGTGGAAGTTCAGGTCCCCGAGTAGGATGTAGTCCGTGGAGGTGATGGCGTGGGTTGCGTCGAGCTCGGCGATGGTAGTTGCGGACTGGCTGCGAGGTCCCGGTGGTCTGTAGATGAGGGTGCCGTGTAGGGTGGTCCTGGGGCTGGTCTGGATCTGGAAGTGGAGGTGTTCTGTGTTGGAGTGGGGGTCACTCGAGCTGGATGTGGAGAGTCGGAGTGGGGTCTTGTGTGCGATGGCGAGTCCTCCTCCTGGGCAGTCTGGGCGGTCCTTCCTCTGGATATTGTAGCCGTCGGGGATGGCAGTGGCGATGTCGGGGCCGGAGGTGGCGTTGGTCCAGGTTTCCGTGAAGAAGGCGACGTCGGGCGAGAGGGTGTCGATCAAGTCCCAGATCTCTACGGCGTGTCGGTGCAGGGAGCGCACATTGAGGAGAATGCAGGTTAGGGTTTCGGCGGTGCGTGCGTCAGGTGGGCCTTCGGCGGTTGCGGTGGTTTTGTCGAAGGTGAAGGATCTGCGGCAGAGTCTGCACGAGAACTGTCCATGGGTGGTGATGGGCGAGGATCTTTCGCAGTCGGTGTGTCTTCCGGGGTTGAGTGCGTGGAGTGCGGCGGAGTTGTATCGGCGGGGTCCCGGAGATCCAGGGTTCCTGGTGCTGGCCGCGGTCGGGTCGCAGACGGGCGCGGACGGGCGCAGACGGGCTTGCCTTAGGCGCAGCGGCCGCCATTATGTAGGGGAGTGGCTTATAATACTTTGCAGGAGATGGTCAGATTGCTCTCAGAGGCTTACGAGCTATACAGGTTAAAACGATCTACAACCATCTTTCTCCTCCTTCTTCAGATTCTTCTCAATTTTTGGTTTCTTACCCATCTTCTGTCCCTTCCAGGGGGGGGGAAGGGAGGGGGGGTCACTGGAATCTGATAAGGAAGAATTGCGATTTCTTGACAGCCCAGCTGCTCCTAGGGAAAGTATAGCCAAAAGGAAAATATGAAGCTGATTATTTCCAATCTGTTATCAAATCGTCAGCTCCCAGCAGATTCTAAGAAGGCATCTACTAGTAATGATTGGTTTTGGCAGTTTGAGAGACCTGCAATGCCTAAATTCTCTGTTATTTCCACTATTTAAAATGTATTACAAGGGGAATGAAGTGATCCAGATAAGGTTACTGCTCCACGATTTTTGGGTAGACTTTATCCTTTGGGTAAGGGAGATCGGGAACTGCCTCAGACTCTATTAATTGATACTCTTTTAGCCAATTTGGCGGGTCATCTTCTCTTCTAAATGAGGAAATTGTGGTCTCTGACAGCGTGGACAAAAAAGAGGAAGGTGCTTTAAAAACAGCATATGCTGAATTGAATCTTTCTATGAGATCTGAAATGTACTCAGTATACACCTCTCATTCTTTGATGAAAATTTTTGGTCATAATCCTCAGCTATTAAGGACAGAGAGGATTTTATCAGCTGTTGTCTTGTATGGAATTCTAGGCAAAATGTTTACCTGATATAGTGTTTGAAAGTCTCAGAGCCTCTGCTATGGCTTCAGATGGGGTAGTGGCTGCAAGACGCAATCGACATTGAAGAGGAGGGAAAGTGAAATCTTCTCAAAAGAACTGCCTACTTTGTATGCTCATTTCAGGCAACAAATTGTTTTGAGAAGAACTAGAGGAAGTGAATCCTTGAAAAATCAGAAGCATACACAATCCTTCAAATATAGACATAACGATTTTGATAAGAAAAAGAAGGGTTTTGACAAGTACAAAGAAAAATGATCAAATTTTGTCCTTCAATAGGTTGAAATTTCAACGTAAATTTCAGAATAATGATTGTTGCCACCAATTTGCAGGAGGAAAGGGTAATTCTAAACAACGTTCCTCACTTTGTCGGGAACCTGTGTCCAGTTGGGGATTGCCTTAGCCCTTTTCAGGAATATTGAATCCCCAGAATGTCGAACAAATCGGTCCTGCAGGTTGTTGCCTTGGGATGAAAAATGACATTCTCTCCTGTTCCTCCCAGGCCTAGATTTGTACCTACTCCCCTTCCATTGAACAAACCAAAGAGGGAGATATTGATGGCCAGTGTTTTAACCTTTTTCAAGAAGAATACTATAATCCAAGTTCCAAGAAATCTATGGGGATTGGGTTGGTACGCAAGAGCTTTCCTCTTTCAGGAGCCATCATGGGATTTTCAGAATGATTATAAACTTGAAGGAACTCAACAAATTAATTCCCACAGTTCATTTCAAGATGGGTTCTCTACAGCTGGTTATGCCTTTGGTGATTAAAAGAGATTTGTTTAACCAAATAGATTCATAGGTTGGCTATTTACACATCCCAATAGCTCCCTCAAGCCAACAGTTCTTCAGATTTTATGTGGAAGAGGAGCATTGACAGTTTCATGTCCTTCCCTTTGGGTCAAAAACAGCTCCAAGATTTGTCATGATTGCGCTCTTCCACAACACAGGTATAATGATTTACCCCTATCTCGATGATCTTTTGCTTCAGGTCCATTCCTACTCTCTTTCAATGAGCCATACAGAAGCAGTCTGTCGAGAAATGCATCATTTTAGATTTCTGATAAAAAAGCAACTTGTTTCTGATTCCTTCACAAGATCTTTTTTTTAATTTATTTGTTTATTGGCATTTGGTAAAGTACAGGTATTCAGTGATCAAGTATGAATTGCCATATAGTATAAAAAGGAAAATGACATTTATAACGTAAACATTAAGAAACACAACCAAAGCAGAAGTAGCACATTAGACCATATCAATAAGTGAGATTCAATGTGGCATGATATCGATCAGGACATGAGGTAACAGAAAACAGCTGCATGACAATAGTCAGAAGGGGAGGGCATTATGAAAATATTGCACTGTAATACAAAAAGGTAAATCAAGGAGTCGTAATGGAGTCAGTAGTTGTCATAGGGTAGGATTCAGGGGCAGGCTCAGGATCCTGGGTAGCGTCTACATTCCTGGCTGTCAACCAGGCCAGAAACGGACTCCAGATGTCTTTTGGTCTAGATGTCTGTGGCAGTAATTCCCAATATATATTCAACTGCTCTTGACAGAATGTGGTGCCAAGAACCCAGGCTTTAGTATCGGGAGGTTTGCGCTTGCCCCAATGCATCGCAATTCGGCGCTTAGCTAGTAATAAAAGCATAGCGAGTAGTCTACGATGTCCCGGTGGAACCTCTTTAACGTACCCCAGGAGGCACATTTTAGGAGATAGAGATAGGTGAGTCGCAAGGATCTCATTGACCGAATCTAGAACTTCTTTCCAGAATCGTTCTATGCCGGGGCAGCTCCAGGCCATGTGTATAAAGGAAGCATCTGGAGATTTGCATCTCCAACAGTTTGCTTAAGATCAAATGCCCATATGTTTGAGCTGTAGGGGAGTTCTGTAAATGCGGTGCAAATACTTGAAGTGTATAAGGCGTAGTTTATAGTTGGGGGATTACATCTCTACTTGCCCGCAGCAAAATTTCCACTGATCGCTGACAAAGGATCATCTACATCGTCATTCCAGTTCGCGAAAGCTTTTGGATGAGTGACCGGGGATGAGCGTTGCATGCCACTGTACAGCCGTGTGATGAGTTTATTAGGGGATGAATTTGTGAGTAGGGAGTCTAGGGCCGAAAGGGTTGGCGGAGGAGCCGGGAACGTAGTATGTAGTTTGCGGCATGTTTCTCTGATGGAATAATATAGTAATAGATTAGAGAATTTAGAAGTATCGCCTGGTGGAGATTCAGGGGGGTATAAAGTTATCATTGGGGTATAGATCAGCAAATATATCCCATCGTATATTGCGCGCGCAAGCAGAACTGCCTTTATCTGTCAATATGGGCAATTGTGGATCGTGTGCTAGTGCAATTGAAGGCGCATATAACACCGAGTGTCCTGCTCGAATGCGGAGTTTATCCCAAGCCCACCGTAGCGTATCTGATGTATTTAGGGTGGTGTACTGTCGTCTGTAGGGTTGATATAGAGCCGTCTTTAGGGGTAGTGGAGCTACACCATCCGCCTCAACCGTGACATGAGGTTGAAAGGGGGTAGGGAAAATCCAATAGTGAGGAAACTGCGCCTGAGCACAATAAGCATATAGTGCCAGGTCCGGTGCGCCTAAACCACCTTGAGCCAGTGGGAGCGTGAGCACTTCCCATGCAATACGAGGCTGCTTCCCGGCCCACACGAGTGATATCATCAAAGATCTGAGATTTTTGAAAAAGGACTGGGTGAGTTGCAATGGGAGATTGGTAAATAGAGAAGTTTGGGCAGAACTATCATTTTAGCGATAGCAATTCGCCCAGCTAATGAAATAGGAAGTTTCGACCAGATAGCTAGCTTCTCCTCCAACCATGCAATTGTACGACCGAAGTTCGTATCCCAAAGCTCCTGGATGTCAGTACTCAACCATATCCCCAGGTAGCGAACCGGACCAGCCGCCCACTGGATGGGATAATCTGGCTCAAAAGTGGCTAGATCAGTGGTGAGTGGGAGCAATGTTGATTTGGCCCAGTTAATGTGAACTCCAGAGAGGCCGCCAAATTTAGTAAGTTCACGAAGGGCAGGATTAAAATTTTCAAGTGGGTCTCTAAGATATAGTGTAATATTGTCAGCGTATAACGATATAATGACACCTCTTGTGGGAAAATCAAGTCTGCGTGTTTTATGGTGTTGTCTGATCCTTGCTGCATGGGGCTCCATGGCAATGGCAAACAGGAGGGGAGTCAAAGGGCAGCCTTGCCTGGTACCACGCGTAATGTCGAATGGGGCTGAGGTTAGGCTGTTTGCGCGGAGTCTAGCAATTGGTTTAGAATATAATAGCTTAATCTGACTTATGAACAAAGGACTGAGGCCTAGTCTGATGAGAACAATGAAAAGGTATGGCCACTCAAGCGAGTCAAAGGCCTTAGTGGCGTCAAGAAAGGCCGCGAGGGCAGGTGTCTGTGGGTCTATTTGATGTAAGATGGAGAAGAAGGTTCTTAAGTTATGGGAGGTTGAGCGTCCAAGTATGAACCCAGATTGATCAGATCTAGCGATCATTGGCAGCAGGGGTTGCAGCCTGTTAGCAAGGAGCTTTGCGTAGATTTTGTTATCAATATTTATGAGAGAGAGAGGTCTATAGGAATCGCATCTGTTTGGGGATTTGCCTGCTTTGAGTAGCGTGGAAATGACGGCTTCCCTAGTTGTTGAGGGGAGCATGCCGTTTTGCAGGGATTCTGAATACATTTCCATGAGATGGGGCGCTAGTAATGAAGCGTAGGTCTTATAGAAGGCGGTCATTAGTCCATCAAGGCCGTGTGCTTTGTCTGTGGGGAGACTGTTAATCACCTGTACTATGTCATCTGTAGTAAAGAGTTCATCTAAATATTCTCTGTGGGCTCTGCCAAGCCATAATAACTCTAATGAGCCCAAATATGTGGTGAGATCAGAGTCTATTTGCGGCGTGGTGGAAGTGTATAGGGAAGAGTAAAATTTGGTGAGGTGGTCGTGAATTTTTCTGGGTCCTCTAATGAGTGTGTCCTCGTCATCTAAAAATTCTGTAATGTAGGGGGAACAGCGAGAGGGTTTGAGTAGATTTTCAAGTGTTTTACCAGGCCGTTCTCCCTCACCATATCGTCTAGCAGGGGCATGTTTCCCCAGGAAATTTAACTCTCTAGTGGCTTCCTCATTAAACTCAGTAATTTTCTTGCAAATGGGTGCAAGGGGTGAAGCGTCATGAGAATCAAAGTATTGAAGCTCGAGGGTCCTGAGTTCAGTTTCTAACTTCTGTAGTGTGCCTAGAATGGCTTTTAGTACTCCTGCTTGGCGTGCAATGCACTACCCCCTTATAACAACTTTAAAGGCTTCCCAAATCACGGACGGCGAGTCCACAGAACCCAGGTTAAAAGAGAAGTATTCAATGATATCGGTTTTAATTTCTGCTTGGAACACCGGATCAAGCAGAGCGTGAGGGAGAAGCCTCCATGTGAACTCGCGCTTGATGGAGGTGGGGAAGACCACTCTAAAGGTGCAGGGGGCATGATCGTACAAAGTACGAGGTAAGTGCTGCGCATCCACTATCCACGTCACAATGTCACCTGAAACTAACCAACGGTTTAGCCTAGACCAGGAGTTGTGTTGTGGTGAGACGTATGTACCCTCTCGCTTGTGTGGGTTCAAATGCCTCCAGATGTCAACTAGCTGACAGTCAGAGATAATCGAGTTTAGCGCATGACTAGCACGGGGATGTAAAACTCGCGTTGAGCCCAGTCTGTCCAGTTTGTCACATAAAATAGCGTTGAAATCGCCCCCCAAATAACAGTATCACATCCCATAGTTACAACTCTTGCCCAAACATCATAAAAGAAATCAGGATTGTCCACATTCGGCCCGTACACTGCGACTAAGACTACGTGTGTGCCACCCAAAGAGCCCTTCGATATAATAAATCTTCCTTCTGTGTCAATATGTGATTGTGTCAGTGTCCAATCAATTCCCCTGCTTATTAAAATGGCCACTCCTCTCGCATAGTTAGAATAGGTAGACGAGTGATATTCTCCCCAGCGCTTATGTTTCAGCTTGTTCGAGTCGGCTGCTTGTAAGTGAGTCTCCTGTAGGAAACAGACGTCTATCTGGTGCCTGACTAGAAATGTGTGTACAAGTCGAGCCTTTCTGTAATTGTTAAGACCTTGGACGTTCCAGGTTAGGAAGTTATAATGCGACATCTAGTGAATTAACTTTAACTGAAGATAGACTATACATGGCCCTAGACGTCCACGTTTAAGCTTTAAGTGTGTCCGAGGTGAAAAGGCCGTGAAGAGTGTGTCCCAAACGTCGAAGTGTATGCTTGGAAATTGTATTATGGTGTGAATCTCTTGCTTGTGTCAGGAGTCTCTGTTTGTGTGCCTCTGCAGGAACCAAGAAAAACATTTTAACATCCCCACTACCCTCCACCCACTCCAACCCCCCAAATAGGTCGAGTACATTTCCCCACCTTCTACCCACCCCAACCCAAAATACAAGAAACATTACTAGAAAACTCAGGGAGATCTCCCGGGGGTTGTGGAGTTGCCGACATACATCCCAACCAGATGGAAGGGTGGCCGAGCAGTAGGTAGTAGCTATTTGGAGCAAGCAACCCTATGATTCAGGAATACTCTGGATTGCAGCAAGGCCAGGCCTGAAAGTACTTACGACCAGCGTGGCATCCTGCTAAAGATCATATAAGCAGGGCCAACAGACAACATGTGGAGGATGTCAGAGTATAGTTATTAATCATTGTCACTAAGAGTAGCGTTAGGGTTAGTGCAGTTCGTAGCGGCTGGAGTCTTGTGCTGCATTTGGCCAATATGCTTTGCGAATTTCAACGCTGACTGCACATCAGTAAAATAATGTGGCATTCCCTCGTGCGTGACTTTCAATTTGGCCGGGTAGAAGAGAGCATATGCTACGCCAGATTTCTGGAGAAGGCGTTTGGCAGGCCCAAAATCTCGTCTAGCAGCTTGAACGGTGGGCGTAAAGTCAGGGAAGAATGATAAGTGATTTCCTTGATGAGTGATTGTCCCTTTTTCCCTGGACTTTCGTAGAATCACATCTCTGTCCCTGTAGTTTAATAGACGAGCTATGATGGGTCTGAGGGTTGCTCCGACCGCAGGTCTGGGGGCCAAGGTACGGTGCGCCCTTTCCACAATAAACATAGGGGATAGGTCTGGGCCAAATTAATTTCGCAGCAGATCTTCAACGAACGTCTCCATTTTCGTAATGGTGGTCGTCTCAGAAATACCAAGAATACGTATGTTATTTCTACGAGAACGAGCTTCGAGATCTTCGTTCTTTGATTTAATGACCTCCAAGACTTTCTCCATATGTAGTAGGTGCTCTTTCGACTCCACCTGGAAATCGTGTGCATCTGACGCCCTGTTTTCCAGCTGGTCCAAACGGACCTCGTGAGTATCCACCCGATTCCGGACTTTATCCAGCTGGGAAGAGAGTTTATCAAGTTTAGTATCGATGGCCTTGAGGCTGGATTTGAGGTCTAGTAGAATGCTGCGTATATCCTCTTCAGGTGGATCTGAGGAATTGCCTGTCACTGATTCGGTGTCTTGATTAGGTTCAGTGTCATTTGTGCGGGTGCTCCGCCTGCTGTCGAACGACATTTTTGTTTGTTTAGCGTCAGCCTTCCCCATCATCGCAAGCAGCAAGACTTAGAGGGGAGAATTCAGATATAAGTTGCGCAGTTTTTGTGTGTGACTGCGGGCTATGAATTAGCAGCAGTACAGAGTTTGAACGGCCCGGTCACACTTATGAGCAACTGAATGTTTAGGAACAGACAATATGGGAAGAGCTGTTTGTAGCGTCGCCGGCAATGCCACCCGCCGCTAAGGCTCGTTCCGTGTTTCGTAGTCTCAATGGTCGTGGCAGGATTTGAATATTCCGGTATCTTTAGGTGAAGTGGTACGCTGCATACACTGGTAGGCCGCAGTCAGGTAATTGAATGTGTTGCCGCTGATTAGGGGGTTTGAAATGCGGCTTGCAGAGTCTGTAATAGATGCAGGCGGCTAAACAGACATGCAGTGCTGTATGCTGGCTCGTGGCCTGCACCCAGGATAACGCAGGTGATCAAGTGAAGGCGGATTCCTTTATGTTACAGCAGCCAGGAGCAGTTTCTATTGCATAAATTAAATATGCGGCACCAACCTAAGTCGCGTGGGCAGCGCACATCTGGATTCCTCGACGTCCGTTGCCGTAGTTCCAGCAGTGTGTCTGTGGATTTTTATGGGGTCTGCAACAGAAGCTTGAGGTCCCAAGGCCTCGCGACTACATAACAATGTGCAAGTGGACTCAGCGACCTAGATGCAGCATGAATCGGTGTGCTTATGGCGCCTGAAAGAAAGGGCCGCACCGTCTCCGGGGCCCCTTCAGGATCGGGCCGTTGCACTGGGCTCCGCAGGACGCCTGGTAGATTGCCGAGTGTCGAGCGCCACGTCTCACCTAGGATATTTAGCCATTGGGGCCCCTCAGCGGCGGATCAGCTCACCTCTGCCATTCGTGAAGCCAAGGGAGAGCGCGGTGAGTCCAGCTCAGATAGAGGAAGACAGTGTAGCTGGAAAGTCTGCGATCTTCCTCGCCGCTCAAAGTTGCACCGATGGAGGGGCTGCGTCACCGATCCGGTCAATGGCGTCTTCGGCTCCGACGCGACATCAGCGCCCACACCGTGTCTGCAGCTTCCCAACCTGCAGAGAAATGATCTCCAGTACGACTCCTACTGGAATCTGTGCTGTAGAAGGAAGTTGCACTCCATATTACTAGGATAAATGCCGAATGTATAGTTCGGCCGGCAGAGCGCGCTTAGAGAGCGGCCATCTTGCTGCTCGGCTAAGCCATGCCCCCTTCACACGATCTTGATTACAAAAAAGCCAATTTCAGGACAGATGTGGGGGAAAGTATTCCTTCCAGTTTCACAGACAGTGGAATCATGCAGAAATCTGGAACAAATATTAAGGAAACAGATGGATCCAGTAAGAGAATGGTATCAAGTTCAGAGAAACATGGTAATCACAATTCTTACTATTCTCACTCTTTAATCTATTCTTATCTTAAAGTAGAGAAAACATCTACATTTATTTCATCTTTTCTTTTCAGGCAGCAGTGATGTTCATCATTCCCTGGGCTCGTTTTAATCTGGGTCAGGTGGTCCTTCACAGCCTCATGAATAGGTCTCCAACCTACGATATTTCCATTCCTGTAACTTCTCTTATCAGGACTCATTTAAGTTGGTAGATAAAGACACTGGCACTGCAACAAGGAACTCATTTTCCTCTCTTATATCCACTGGTCTGGACCACAGATGCCAGTAGTCAGAGTGGGGAGTAGTTCTGGGGGATTTAACAGCTCAGGGTCTTTGGTCTGGTCAGAAGTTCTGTCAGTCTTCAAACTGGAGAGACTTGATGGCAGTGCAGAGAACTTTTCATGCCTTTCTTTCTCACATCAAGGGTTTAACCTTAGTGGCCAGCGGAGGCAATTTAATTGGAAAGGCATCTATCAACGACCAGTTTGGGACAAAATGCCAATCTCTGAACCGGATAGCCTTAAACATTATTTTTTGGGGAGAGATGAATCTTCTATCCCCAAGAGCGGTTCACATTCAGGAGTGCCAGAATATTCAAGCAGACAAGTTGAGTCCAATTTTTCTCAGCTCTCAGAACTTTATACTCAGTCCCTCTGTCTTCTGGGAGGTGGGGAGTCCCAGTTATAGACCTATCTGCTGGATCAGTTGAATAGGCAGGTTCCTTTGTTCTTCTAAAGGTCAGCCAGCATTCAGTCTCCGGGAGTGGATGCTCTACTCCATACATGGGCGAAGGTTCTTCTGTACGCCTTCCCTCTGTTTCCCCGAATTTGGAAGGTGCTACTCAAAGATTCAGAAGGAGCGGCTGGATGTTATCCTAGTGGTTCATTTTTGTCCAAGGAGAACTTGGGTTCCTCTGATTCGCACCATGGCTTATAGACAAGAAGTGGATTCGTCCCTTTTTCTCCTATTCCTTTAATTCATCCATTCCTGACGTTTGTGTACATGACCCATCTTCGGCTGTTGGGCTTGAGGTTGAAAGGGAGGACTTAATAAGGAAGATGTTTTTTTGCCTGTCTCCCATTCTACTCAAATCCCCAGAAAGGAATACACTACAAGGCCATACTAAAACCACAAAGCATCTTTTGGTAGATTGTGTAGTTTAAAAGGATTGTCTCCCTTAGAATGTCTTCTAAGAGAATACTTTAATTCTTTCAAGAGGGCTTTGATAAGGATTTATCTATTTCCCTTCGAAACACCAATGACCAGCTTTTAGAGCACTCTTGTGTGGACTTGCTACAATTGACGATTTAGTTCTTAGACTGCTTAAGAGGATTTTTTTCATTAGACCAAAGGTGAGGAATTTTTCTCCCTAGGACCTACCTCTTGCTATATCTTTTTTGCAGGGTCGCCCATTTGAACTATTAAAAGAATCCTCTAAACATCTTTTTCTTAGTAGTCATAACATCGCCTAGAAGAGTAGGAGAGTTGGGTTCCCTTTATTCTTATTTAAAGATGTTTCAAGATAGGCTTGTTTTGTCTTTGGGACCTAATTCTGCTCCTAAAATGAATGTGCCTTTTTACGATTTCAAGAGATAGTTCTTCCTCCTCTCTTAGATTTGTCCTCTTCAGGCCCCTCCATTTCTTCTTTAGATGTAGCAAGGACTCTTACTATTAACCTGAAAGGGTCTTTTTAGTTTTCAGTAAGTCAGAATGTTTGTTCATCAATTTTGGCCACGCTAATCAGAATTGTAAGTCCTCTGAATCTACTCTAGCAAGATGGATCAAGACTTTTATTTGGCCTACAAGCATGCTGGTGAAGTTTTTCCAAATGATGTGCGAGCCCATCAACAAGAGCCATGGCTGCATCTTAACCCTTTCGGTGCTCATGACGGCCTGGAGCCGTCTTGATGCACAGTGGGCGTGTGCTCATGACGGCTCCAGGCCGATCTAGGGGAAGCCCTTCCCCTGCCTCCCCGAGCCTCCCCCTCCACGTCATCAATGACGTCAGCGCACGAGGCGCACTGACGTCATTGGAGGTTTCCCTTTCTTCCCCGACGCGCTGGAAGCCATTTGCTTCCAGCGCGTCGGGGAACACAGAGGTAAGTTTTTCCTCTGGGAGGGGGGGATTTTAGCAAAAGAGGCATCGGGGGAAAGGAAAGGATTTTCCTTTACCCTGATGCTTCTTTTGTGCATTCCTGCTGCACTATCGTGCGATCGTGCAGCAGGAATGCCCACTAGAGCCAGGGATTTATTTTTATTTTTATAAATCGGCAATTAATTTACTGTTTGGGGGAGCGGCCCCTTAGGCAAGGGTCGCTCCCCTAATTGGGGCATACTTTATTGGCTTTGTCTGCCCCCCTGGGGGGGCAGATTCATGTATATATTTTTTTAAAATTGGCACACTGGACCACGAGTCTGTTTTTTGTGGGGAGTGGCCCCTTGGGCAAGGGTCACTCCCTTTGGGGGTATGTTTATGGCTGTCTGCCCCCATGGGGGGCAGATCTTGCCTTTTTTTTATTATATAGGGCCCACTAGGCCACCAGGGTTTTTTTTTGGGGAGAGTGACCCCTTGGGCAAGGGTTGCTCTCCCTTGGGGGCTGTCTCTCCCCATATTTGGCCCACTAGACCACCAGGGATTTGTTTGGGGCATACTTTATTGGCTTTGTCTGCCCCCCTGGGGGGGCAGATTCATGTATATTTTTTAAAGAAATTGCCACACTGGACCACGAGTCCATTTTTTGTGGGGAGTGGCCCCTTGGGCAAGGGTCACTCCCTTTGGGGGTATGTTTATGGCTGTCTGACTTTTTTTTATCTAGGGCCCACTAGGCCACCAGGGAATTGTTTTTGGGAGAGTGACCCCTTGCCGGGGTCGCTCTCCTTTGGGGCTGGGTCGCTCTCCTTTGGGGGCTGTGTCTCCCTATGTTTGGCCTACTAGACCACCAGGGATTTGTTTGTGGGGAGTGGCCCCTTGGGCAAGGGTCGCTCCCCTTATGGGGGCAATGTTTTTTGGCTTTGTCTGCCCCCCATGGGGGCAGATTTCGCCATTTTTTTTAAAGTGGCCCACTGGACCACCAGGGAATACTTTGTGGGGAGTGGCCCCTTGGGCAAGGGGTCACTCCCCTTCGGGGGCTATGTTTTTGGCTGTCTGCCCCCATTGGGGGGGGGGGCAGATCTCACCTTTTTTTTTAATCTAGGGCCCACTAGACCACCAGGAATTTGTTTGTGGGGAGTGGCCCTTTGGGCAAGGGTCGCTCACCTTTATGGGAGGATGATTGTGGCCATTTCTGTCCTCTTTGGGTGGCAGATCAGCAGTATGTTTTTTAGGCCCATCCGCCCCCAAGGGGGGCAGAAGCCACTAGACAACGTGGGTTTTTAAATTTTTGAATTGGGGAGAGGCCTCAAGGGCAAGGGTTGCTCCCCTTTTACAGGGGTGAATATTTTATTTATACTCTTAGGCCCACCTACCCCTTAGCTTAGCTGGTGGATTGTGTGTGGACTGGTGCATTATTTGAATATGTGATTGTAATGGTTTATTTTCTCCTTTTTATTCTAGTGTAAAGCTTTTGATTCCTGTTTGCGGTTTTGGCAGTGGTTGTTCTGCAGTGTTGCGTAATTGCATTTATTTGGTAAGAAAAACATTTTTGTTGTGTTTACTCCAAATGAGTATTATTGTCATGCATGAATGAATTTTTTTGTAAGTGGTGTCATAATGGCAGCATATTTG
This sequence comes from Calotriton arnoldi, assembly GCA_963921515.1. NCBI lineage: Eukaryota > Metazoa > Chordata > Amphibia > Caudata > Salamandridae > Calotriton > Calotriton arnoldi. The sequence goes on along the minus strand of CAWUFW010012474.1, from coordinate 305,678 downwards.
TTAGTGTTCAGAGCATGAAATTCTTTGTGATGTGTTTTGCATTGTCTTATGTGAATTTTTTTTTTCTTTTTCTTTTTTAGTGGGCTATTGTTTATTCTTACTGTGTCTGTGTCTGTGCAGAGTAGGTGGTGGTGAGTCTAGCTGCTTCTGTCAAGTGAGTGGTATAGTGTTGGAGTATATAGGTCTTTGTGATAAAGCTACATTTTGTATATTTCTTTTTTTCCAAAGGGTTTGTTGTTGTTGACTTGTTTGACAAGTTACCTTTATTAGTAAGCATTATGGCTAGCCGTAGAATGACTGCTCAACAGGTGGTTGGTATGCTTCTTGAATCTTCCTCTGAGCAGGATTATGAGACTGACAGTGCGTCTGAGGGAGAGGAGGGAGGGGAAGATTCAGGCAGTGAGTTTTCTCTCCACATGGAATCATCGGATGATGAAGGTACTCTCAGTGCGGATGAAGTGCCTGCTTTAGAGGAGGATACTGCTGTGCCGATGGTGCAAGAGGCATCTGGATTGCAGCCTGAGGCTGCTAGGCTTCCTACTGGAAGTGCTGGACTCTGGGTTGATCCAAACACGGTGCAGCCGGTGTTGCCTGCCTTCAGTGGTGATGCAGGGTGTAGAGTGGATTGTGAACATTTTTTGCCTATCCAGTTTTTTCAGTTGTTTATGGATGATGTATTTTTGGGTGAGATTGTTGAGCAGACTAATTTGTATGTTGAACAGTTTTTGAGGGACAACAGTGACAAACTTAGGCCCCGCTCTAGAGCTACCCGGTGGACTCCCACAAATCTGGAAGAGATGAAGAAGTTTTTGGGTTTGACTTTATTGATGGGTTTGATAAGGAAGCTGTCCATGGCTTCATATTGGTCTACCAGTCCCTTGATGGCAACGGCCATATTTCCTGCAATTATGACTCGTGATCGGTATTTACTTTTGCTTCGGATGCTGCATTTTGTTGATAATGCTTTGGCGTTGGCACGAGATCACCCTGACTGTGACCGTCTTTTTAAGATTCGGCCTGTTCTTGATCACTTTGTAGATCGATTTTCAGAGATCTATACGCCAGGGAAAGAAATATCTATTGATGAGTCTTTGGTCCTGTTCAAGGGCCGTTTGGTTTTTAGGCAGTACATTCCTAGCAAGAGGGCACGCTATGGAATTAAGCTGTATATGTTGTCTGAGAGTAGGACAGGATATGTTTTTAATTTTCCGTGTGTACACTGGTAGGGATTCCACTATTAACCCCCTTGGTTGTTCGTCCACTTTTGGAGTTTCAGAGAAAATTGTGTGGGATCTTGCTAGAGGACTGTTTAACAGAGGCCACCATTTGTACCTTGATAACTTCTACACTGCTGTGCAATTGTTTAAGAAATTGTTCAAAGTGGACACTTTTGCTTGTGGCACAATCCGCTCTAACCGTAAAGGTTATCCAAAAGAGCTTGTTTGCAAAAAACTTCAGAGGGGACAGTGCAGTTCCTTGCGTAGTGATGAACTACTAGCTGTGAAATTTGTACTTCAGCTGTGGCTGTTTGGGGTCAGATTGCTGAAGTGCGCAAACCTGTGTGCATTTTAGATTACAATAAGCACATGGGTGGTGTTGATAGAGTAGATCAGAGGTTGGAACCTTACACTGCTATTCGTAAGGCTTACGTTTGGTATAAGAAGTTGGCCATCCATCTCTTCAATTTAGCAACTTTCAATGCTTTTGTTGTATTCAAGGAGTGTTCTCCTGCGTCAAAGTTGACTTTTGTTCAGTTTCAGCAGTCTGTGATAGGCAGCCGTGTTGTTGTGGAACAGGCAAGTGTTCCTAGAGTTGGAGTGGTGGAGGATGTGGCTCGATTGAAAGATCGCCACTTTCCTGATCACATTCCTCCCACACCCTCAAAAGACTTTCCCACTAGGAGATGTAGAGTCTGTTGGCGAAGAGGTACGCGGAAGGAGACTCGTATGTACTGCCCTGAGTGTCCTTCTAACCCTGGGCTGTGTGTGCCTGCTTGTTTTAGAACGTACCACACGCAAAAGAATTATTGGGAGCATCCATGAGTGGTAAAGTGAACTGCCTGGTCTGTATTGTTTAAACATTTTTGTTCTGTTTGAAGGTTGGCATTAGTGCAATGTATTTAGTTTCAGATTTTGTGTTAGTAGATTTGTATCTATTTGCAATTTGTTTGTGTTTTCTTTTTTGTATAAAAAAATCCTAAATGTGATGGCGGAGTGTGTAGGCTGGCGCTTGGCTGGTGGTGTGTGTGGACTGGCGCTTGGCTGGCGGTGTGCGTGGACTGGCGCTTGGCTGGCAGTGTGCGTGGACTGGCGCTTGGCTAGTGGTGTGCGTGGACTGGCGCTTGGCTGGCGGTGTGCGTGGACTGGCGCTTGGCTGGCCGTGTGCGTGGACTGGCGCTTGGCTGGCGGTGTGCGTGGTCTGGTGCTTTGTTGGCGGTGTGCGTGGATTGGTACTTGGCTGGCGGTGTGCGTGGACTGGCGTTTGGCTGGCGGTGTGAGTGGACTGGCGCTCGGCTGGCGGTGTGTGAGTAGTGACTTGCTACTGGTCACTACACACACTGCTAGTTAAACGCCACTCCACGCAATCCTTGAGCTTGTGTGGTTGCTGTGTCAGGAATGTGGGTGTGTGAAAGTGATGGGCCCTTGAATGGCGCTGTCTGCTGGTGTGAGTGTTGTAATGTGCTGGGCCCGCGGCTGGCGGCGTGAATGGTTTTGTATGTGTCACACGTATGAAAGGTGTATGAATGGCCTGTAAAGCGGTTGGTGCCTTGTCGTGGCTTTACAGCTCACGAGCTGTGAGTCAATGGTTCAGTTTCTCGTCCTTTCAATTATTAACAGTGCATTTCATTTTTGTGAAATCTCTGGTTAATACAACTGTATATACTGAACCATCACTCACCATCGTGCCAAATCCAACCAGTATGTCTGTGTGCTTGAAGAATAGGTGGTTGTGCAGAAATATTTGTCTTTTCTGTCTTTCTCAAGCAGGGTGTACCTTGTCCCTTTTTGTGAGTGTTGTAATGTGCTGATTTCGTGCCTGGTGGTGTGAATGGTCTTGTGTGTATCACGTATGAAGGGTGTGTGAATGGCCTGTAAAGCGGTTGGTGCCTTGCCGTGGCTTTACAGCTCACGAGCTGCGAGTCACTGGTTCAGTTTTTTGTCCGTTTAATTATTGACAGTGCATTTCATTTTTGTGAAATCTCTTGTTAATAACATTTTATATACCGAACCATCACTCGCCCTCGTGCCAAATCCAACCAGTATGTGTGTGTGCTTGAGGAATAGATGGCTGTGCAGGAATCTTTGTCTTTTTAGTCTCTCTGCCAAGGTGTACATTCCATCTAAGAATAACCTACCAACTGTAGATATTGTCGTAAACTAAACACCCATGGGAGTACATGGTGATGTCTCGCTTGTGGATACCAACACGTTATCTTACCCACAATGTCCTGCAAACCTCAAAATGTCTGTCACGTTTTCCTTTCATTATTGTGCCAAAATGTTCACGCTGTAGAAAGAAACAACATCTTTCCTATCCCCCGCCTTTCACCAAGTATTCCAATAGAAATGGTACCTCACTCGCGTGGGAGGCCCAAGTTCCCGCGACAGGCAAGGGCCCAAAACGTAGTGAGTCGACATCAAAATTGCCTATCTCAAAACAACCTGGTTTTGCATGGGGGTCACCTTTGTTCTTGGCCCCGTGCTCGGCGGCCATCTAGGGAAACCTACCAAACCCATACATTTCTGAAAACTAGACACCCGGGGATTCCAGGGAGGTATGGCTTGCGTAGATCCCCCAACGTTTCCTCACCCAGAATCCCCTGTAAACCTCAAATTTAGTTGAAAAAAAATCACTTTTTTTGCACATTTTTGTGTGGGAAAGTTGTGGCATCACCGGGCTGACACAAATTTCCTACCACCCAGAGTTCCCCCGGGTCTCCCGATAAAAATGGTGCCTCACTCGTGTGGGAGGCACAAGTACCCGCGACAGGCAAGGGCCCAAAACGTAGTGAGGCGACATCAAAATTGCCTATCACAAAACAACCTGGTTTAGCAAGGGGGTCACCTGGGTTCTTGGCCCCATGCTCGGCGGCCATCTAGGAAACCTACCAAACCCACACATTTCTGAAAAGTAGACACCCGGGAATTCCAGGGAGGTATGGCTTGCGTGGATCCCCCAACGTTTCCTTACCCAGAATCCCTGCAAACCTCAATTTTAGCTGAAAAAAATCACTTTTTTCACACATTTTTGTGTGGAAAGTTGTGGCATCACCGGGCTGACACAAATTTCCTACCACCCAGCGTTCCCCAGGGTCTCCCGATAAAAATGGTGCCTCACTCGTGTGGGAGGCCCAAGTACCCGCGACAGGCAAGGGCCCAAAACGTAGTGAGGCGACATAAAAATTGCCTATCACAAAATGTTTTGGGCCCTTACCTGTCGCGGGTACTTGGGCCTCCCACACGAGTGAGGCACCATTTTTATTGGGAGACCCTTGTGAACACTGGGTGGTAGGACATTTGTGTCAGCCCGGTGATGCCACAACTTTCCCACACAAAAATGTGTGAAAAAAGTGATTTATTCAGCTAAAATTGAGGTTTGCAAGGGATTCTGGGTAAGGAAACGTTGGGGGATCCACGCAAGCCATACCTCCCTGGAGTCCCCCGAGTGTCTAGTTTTCAGAAATGTGTGGGTTTGGTAGGTTTCCCTAGATGGCCGCCGAGCACGGGGCCAAAACCCCAGGTGACCCCCCTTGCAAAACCAGGTTGTTTTGTGATAGGCAATTTTGATGTCGCCTCACTACGTTTTGGGCCCTTGCCTGTCGCGGGTACTTGGGCCTCCCACACGAGTGTGGCACCATTTTTATTGGTAGACCCTGGGGAACGCTGGGTGGTAGGAAATTTGTGTCAGCCCGGTGATGCCACAACTTTCCCACACAAAAATGTGTGAAAAAAGGGATTTTGTTTAGCTAAAATTGAGGTTTGCAGGGGATTCTGGGTAAGGAAACGTTGGGGGATCCACGCAAGCCATACCTCCCTGGAATCCCCCGGGTGTCTACTTTTCATAAATGTGTGGGTTTGGTAGGTTTCCCTAGATGGCCGCCGAGCACGGGGCCAAAAACCCAGGTGACCCCCCTTGCAAAACCAGGTTGTTTTTTGATAGGCAATTTTGATGTTGCCTCACTACGATTTGGGCCCTTGCCTGTCGCGGGTACTTGGGCCTCCCACACGAGTGAGGCACCATTTTTATCGGGAGACCCTGGGGAACGCTGGGTGGTAGGAAATTTGTGTCAGCCCGGTGATGCCACAACTTTCCCACACAAAAATGTGTGAAAAAAGTGATTTTTTTCAGCTAAAATTGAGGTTTGCAGGGGATTCTGGGTAAGGAAACGTTGGGGGATCCACGCAAGCCATACCTCCCTGGAATCCCCCGGGTGTCTACTTTTCAGAAATGTGTGGGTTTGGTAGGTTTCCCTAGATGGCCGCCGAGCACGGGGCCAAAAACCCAGGTGACCCCCCTTGCAAAACCAGGTTGTTTTGTGATAGGCAATTTTAATGTCGCCTCACTACGTTTTGGGCCCTTGCCTGTCGCGGGTACTTGGGCCTCCCACACGATTGAGGCACCATTCTTATCGGGAGACCCTGGGGAACGCTGGGTGGTAGGAAATTTGTGTCAGCCCAGTGATGCCACAACTTTCCCACACAAAAATGTGTGAAAAAAGTGATTTGTTTCAGCTAAATTTGAGGTTTGCAGGGGATTCTGGATAAGGAAACGTTGGGGGATTCACGCAAGCCATACCTCCCTGGAATCCCCCCGGTGTCTAGTTTTCAGAAATGTATAGGTTTGCTAGGTTTCCCTAGGTGCCGGCAGAGCAAGGGTTCAAAAACTACAGCTAGGCACTTTGCCAAAAAAGGGTCATTTTTCACTGTGAAATTGTGGTGTGTCCACGTTGCGTTTTGCGCCGTTTCCTGTCGCGGGCACTAGGCCTACCCACACAAGTGAGGTACCATTTTTCTCTGAAGACTTTGGGGAATGCGGGGTGGGTGGAAATTTGTGGATCCACGCAGATTCCAGAACTATCCACCACAGAAATGTGAGGAAAATGTGTTTTTTTTGGCAACTTTTTAGGTTTGCAAGGGATTCTGGGTAACAGAACCTGGCGGGAGGCAGTTGAGTCACCCCGTCCTGGATTCCCCTGGGTGTCTAGTTTTCAAAAATGTATAGGTTTGCTAGGTTTCCCTAGGTGCCGGCAGAGCTAGGGTTCAAAAACTACAGCTAGGCACTTTGCCAAAAAAGGATCATTTTTCACTGTGAAATTGAGGTGTGTCCACTTTGCGTTTTGCGCTGTTTTCTTTCACGGGCCCTAGGCCTACCCACACAAGTGAGGTACCATTTTTCTCGGAAGACTTTGGGGAACGCGGGATGGGTGGAAATTTGTGGCTCCACGCAGATTCCAGAACTTTCCACCACAGAAATGTGAGGAAAATGTGTTTTTTTTGGCAATTTTTTAGGTTTGCAAGGGATTCTGGGTAACAGAACCTGGTGAGAGGCAGTCGAGTCACTCCGTCCTGGATTCCCCTGGGTGTCTAGTTTTCAAAAATGTATAGGTTTGCTAAGTTTCCCGAGGTGCCGGCAGAGCTAGGGTTCAAAAACTACAGCTAGGCACTTTGCCAAAAAAGGGTCACTTTTCACTGTGAAATTGTGTTGTGTCCACGTTGTGTTTTGCGCCGTTTCCTGTCGCGGACACTAGGCCTACCCACACAAGTGAGGTACCATTTTTCTCAGAAGACTTTGGGAAACGCGGGGTGGGTGGAATTTGTGGAGCCACGCAGATTCCAGAACTTTCCACCACAGAAATGTGAGGAAAATGTGGTTTTTTTGGCAATTTTTTAGGTTTGCAAGGGATTCTGGGTAACAGAACCTGGTGGGAGGCAGTCGAGTCAACCCGTCCTGGATTCCCCTGGGTGTCTAGTTTTCAAAAATGTATAGGTTTGCTAGGTTTCCCTAGGTGCCGGCAGAGCTAGGGTTCAAAAACTACAGCTAGGCACTTTGCCAAAAAAGGGTCATTTTTCACTGTGAAATTGTGTTGTGTCCACGTTGCATTTTGCTCCGTTTCCTGTCACGGGCACTAGGCCTACCCACACAAGTGAGGTACCATTTTTCTCGGAAGACTTTGGGGATCGCGGGGCGGGTGGAAATTTGTGGATCCACGCAGATTCCAGAACTTTCTACCACAGAAATGTGAGGAAAATGTGTTTTTTTTGGCAATTTTTTAGATTTGCAAGGGATTCTGGGTAACAGAACCCGGTGAGAGGCAGTCGAGTCACCGCATCCTGGATTCCCCTGGGTGTCTAGTTTTCAAAAATATATAGGTTTGATAGGTTTCCCTAGGTGCCGGCAGAGCTAGGGTTCAAAAACTACAGCTAGGCACTTTGCCAAAAAAGGGTACTTTTTCACTTTGAAATTGTGTTGTGTCCACGTTGCGTTTTGCGCCGTTTCCTGTCACGGGCACTAGGCCTACCCACACAAGTGAGGTACCATTTTTCTCGGAAGAGTTTGAGGAACGCGGGGTGCGTGGAAATTTGTGGATCTACGCAGATTTCTGAACTTTCCACCACAGAAATGTGAGGAAAATGTGTTTTTTTTGGCAATTGTTTAGGTTTGCAAGGGATTCTGGGTAACAGAACCTGGTGAGAGGCAGTCGAGTCACCCCGTACTGGATTCCCCTGGGTGTCTAGTTTTCAAAAATGTATAGGTTTGCTAGGTTTCCCTAGGTGCCGGCAGAGCTAGGGTTCAAAAACTACAGCTAGGCACTTTGCCAAAAAAGGGTCACTTTTCACTGTGAAATTGTGTTGTGTCCACGTTGCGTTTTGCGCCGTTTCCTGTCGCGGGCACTAGGCCTACTAACACAAGTGAGGTACCATTTTTCTTGGAAGTCTTTGGGGAACGCGGGGTGGGTGGAAATTTGGGGATCCACGCAGATTCCAGAACTTTCCACCACAGAAATGTGAGGAAAATGTGTTTTTTTTGGCAATTTTTCAGGTTTGCAAGGGATTCTGGGTAACAGAACCTGGTGGGAGGCAGTCGAGTCACCCCGTCCTGGATTCCACTGGGTGTCTAGTTTTCAAAAATGTATAGGTTTGCTAGGTTTGCTAGGTTTCCCTAGGTGCCGGCAGAGCTAGGGTTCAAAAACTACAGCTAGGCACTTTGCCAAAAAAGGGTCATTTTTCACTGTGAAATTGTGTTGTGTCCACGTTGCATTTTGCGCCATTTCCTGTCACAGGCACTAGGCCTACCCACACAAGTGAGGTACCATTTTTCTCGAAAGACTTTGGGGAACGCGGGGTGGGTGGAAATTTGTGGATCCACGCAGATTCCAGAACTTTCCACCACAGAAATGTGAGGAAAATGTGGTTTTTGGGACATTTTGTTTAGGTTTGCAAGGGATTCTGGGTAACAGAACCTGGTGAGAGCCAGTCAAGTCACACCATCCTGTGTTCCCCTGGGTGTCTAGTTTTCAAAAATGTATAGGTTTGCTAGGTTTCCCTAGGTGCCTGGCAGAGCTAGGATTCAGAAACTACAGTTAGGCACTTTTCAAAAGAAGGGTAATTTTTCATTGTGAAAATGTGGTGTGTTCACGTTGCGTTTTGAGCCGTTTCCTGTCGTGGGCACTATGCCTACCCACACAAGTGAGGTACCATTCTTATCGGGAGACTTAGGGTAATTCAGATTTGTAAAGAAACTGTTATTACCTATTGACTTTCAATTCATTTCTGCCTTCCAAATGAAAGACAATGTGAAAAAAGAAGTCATTTTTAAAAATGACCGATGAATTCTCATGCTAGTATGAGTGTTCCCAACTTCGGAAATGTGCAAATATCTAACTGTTTCTAAACTCTATATTTTGTTCCCATTTCAGAAATACATAGGTGTCTTTCATACCATGTAGGAGAGTAGGATCTGCTTCACATGGGTACCCCCACTTTTTGCTGATGCTTCACTGTTTTTCGACCTTAGTCTGGCTGGGGCCCTGCTAATCAGAACCCCAGCCTAGCTGCTTCCTCTCTAAAATGGTTTCCATGTGCCTTAGGCACATCTCTGATTGGAATCTGGAGTGCCCTTATAAGTCCCTAGTATATGGTATACTATGTACCCAGGGCATAGGTACCTCAGAGGCCTACCAGGGGCTGCAGCATGTATTGTCCCACCCCTGGAAGGCCATCCAAACTGACACCACAGGTCTGCTACTGCAGCCTGGGTAAGGTGGTGCATGCACTCCTTACTGTGATATAGGCTACCTATATCACTATATACATACACACATATAAACCTATAAGTCACTCCTATGGCAGGCCTTATCAATCCTGAAGGCAGAGTGCGTGGTTCCTATGTGAGAGGGTGCCCCTGCATGAGCAGGGCCCCTCTGCAGCGTTCGGAGACCCTTCTCTGATGCTGTTTGTAGTGCAGCCTGACCATATACTCTTAAGCGCATTATAACCTCGCGTTAAATGCTAACTTTGGGATGGCTGCACGGAAACATGTCGTGTTTGGTGTCAAACATCTTGGAATACTACCCCCCCGCCAGTTCTGGCGACGGGGGTAGCATTCCACCCTTCTAGAGGGAAAGACATGTACACACCGGTATGCCCGGTACAGACTTTCCAAGCCCTGGCATCACAAAATGGATGCCGCTGCCACAGACACGAGTCTGGCCTCCTGCTGCTGACCGAAACTCCGGCAGGGGAGGCCTGGACAATAGGTTTCTGTCCCAGGGAGGTGTGACCACCTCCCCAGACAGGATAGTGTGTATTGGGGCTGGGCGGGAGCACTCGGGTGCTTTGAAGTCCTGCACTGGGGGCACATTTGGTGTCCCTGTGCATACCCCAGTTCAAACCGGATCAGGGGCTTCCAGCCCCTGCTTTGGCGCGAACTGGACAAAGGGAAAGGGGTGTAGCCACCCCTCTGCCCTGACCCACCCATAGGTGGGACCACAGAGTAAGTCCAACCCCTAAACTTAGTATAAGTATGGGACCCCAGTCCTTAGGACTTTAGATTATCCCTGGACGAAACTCTGACACAGAATCCTGGACCTTCGACGCTCTACTTAAAGATTAGAGGACAGAAGAATCTCCCTTGGGGTCAAGGAGTGACTCCCCTGCTTGGCAGGCACCAAAGAAGCAATTGTCCGGTCTGCATCGCTGAAGCTCCCGTCGGACGCCGAAGTCTTTGCATCACCAGAGGTGGATTTCCAGACTTCCCCGAGGATGCCCTGAGTCCCCAGCAAAGCTGAGGCCCGTAGCTGTCGTGGGTAACGTGGAACTGTGACCCCTGGACACCGCACACATTTGCAAGTGCATCCTCTTCTGGGTCTCCCACGAAGTCGTGCTTTGGGCTTCGAATAGCCCCAGCCTCCAGCACCAACTGCACCGAAGATCACTGGCCTCCACTCCACGAGTGTCCTGTGAGCCAGCTCCACGTGCACCGTCTCGAGGCTCCTTTGCGGTCGCTAGCCCGTTGGCTAGTAGCCCTTCACGAAGGCCAATCTTTTTCTACTTGGGCTCCCTGGTTGCTCCAGGCTTGCCCTCATTTACCCTTGCTGGGTGAGTTCCTCAGACCTTGCTGGTCTGCACAATCGTCAATCTTCATCTTCATCGAGACTTGCCGTTGCCAAGGCTTGTTGGGTCCAATCCGGTCGCCGACACGTCAGCACTCGACAGACATCGTGTACCAGCCCGAATCCTGCTCCTGGTTGCCGACAACGCCTCCTGGACCTCATGGCTGAAGAGTCAAGACGACCATCAACCTACCTGAAGCACTCAACATCGGTGGGCATCTGCTCATCGCCTTCCTGGTCACTGGCTAGTGACCCAGACTCTGTCCCCTCTGCTTTCAGGTTCTTCAGATCTCCGATCCACCCTTGGATCCACCCGGACACTTTTCACTTGGTCGCCAGCAGCACTTTGCAGCAGATCGCCATTCAAATCGACGACGAAACCCGACCCCGAAAGGCACCTATGCACCCGGCTTCCTGGGTGAGGTAACAAGAGTACTCCGGTGCTCCCGTGGGTAGAGACTCTACAACGACCTAGTTCTCAAAGGGTTTGCTCCAAGTCCTTCTTTAAGTGTCCCTTTTCTTTAAATTCCAAACCGCGACTTTCTCCATAGAAGTTAACGGCGATTCGCGGCTGTGTTACTGCACTGCACGCGTCCCCCGTGGGTCCCCTGTGTCACTACCTTGGGTGGTTCCTTGTGGTCCAAGCACTTCTAGAGGCTCTAGGCCTAGTGTCTAGCTCAGTCGTGGTTCTTATACCACTTTATTGGTATATGGTTTGGTACGCCCCTAGGGCCCAAACGTGTATTTGTGCTATTACTGTGTTTAAATAACTTATAACTTATGTATTTCAAACTCTAGCCTCATAAAGAGACTAGAGGGGTGTGTTTAGTAATAAATACATATATTTTGAATATATACCTGGTGTGGTGCTCTTTCATTTGGTCACTCAAGAGATTATAGACTGGTAAAACAAGCTGCTTTACATTCCTTCAAGACTTAGCCTGAAGGCTGCTCTCCATAGCTACCACTAGGATAGCTTTCAATAAAGGTTGTCTTTAACCTATCTCCAATAAGGGGTTGTTTGGACTGGTGCAAGGTGCCCACTATAATTAGTGGACAGCATATACCAGGCCAACTTCTCACATTGGTGTGCAGCGTGTGGGATTCCAGCTTGCTATTGTTTTACCAGATAATCTCAATTGAATTGATCAACTGAAAACCACTAAAGGTACCCAAGGTACATATAAATTAAGCTTAGTATACAGTAAGTTCTACTGAACTTAGAGTTGTGTGTTAAGGGACAGCACACCCTTTCTACAACTCAAGAGAGTTTAGTAGGCCACACTAGAGTAGGTAGTGCATACACCACACCTCACTAGTAATGTCTTCAAAGCCAGGACCCAGTGAGTCCTTGCCAGAAGCCAGTGGGCTTCTTCCTCCAAGTATGATAAACTCCCATTCTTGGAGTTGAGAGCATTATGCAATACTAGGAAGTTGAAGGCAGGCAAAAGTGCCAGCACCCAACACCTCAGGGAGGTGTTACTAGCTGATGATCTCAGCAGGCCCCTAGGGTCTGAAGGGGTAGGCAAAGAGGGTGGGGCAGAAGATGAGGGAGGGGCCAGGGGTGAAGAAACCCAGGACCCCCTCTGAAACTGGCCAGGAAGGTGAAAATGACCTTGTCCTGGAGAATCCAATTCCTCCTGTGGAGGAGGAGGAGGGAGAGGATCAGACTGACCTCCCTTTGTCCCCCCAGGAAGAGTTCTGAGTGTGCCCAGAAGGTCTAGGTCTCCTTCTCAGGAGTCTAACCACTCTGACACCTCAATAGGGTCCTCTGTCTCGTCTCATAGGAGGGAATCCTCTCATGAGAGAAGAAAGAGACTGATTCAATATGAGCAAACTCAGCTTGAACTCAGGAAACAGCAATTGGCTATAGACAGGAGTCCCTAGATCTCTATAGAGAGAGACAAAAGTTGGGACTAGAGTCCCATGGTGGCAGCAGTTTCCCCAAAGATAGGGAAAGGTCTTATGACCAAAGAAACCTGAGCAAGATTGTCCCTCCCTACCAGAGTGGGGATGACATCCACAAATGGATAACTGCTCTAGAGAGGGCCTGTAAAGTACAGAGGGTCCCTCAGGAGCAGTGGGCAGCAATCTTGTGGCTCTCCTTTGCAGACAAAGGTAGAGACAAGCTCCTCACTGTTAGAGAGGAGGATGCTGATAATTACAAAGTCTTGAAGAGTGCTCTAATTGATGGGTTTGGCCTAACCACTGAACAATACAGGTTAAAGTTCAGGGATGCCCAAAAAGCACAGACTCAAGACTGGGTAGACTTTGTTGATTGTTCTGCCAAGGCTCTGGAAGGTTGGTTATTGGGCAGTAAGGTATGTGACTTCACAGGATTGTACAATCTGATAATGAGGGAGCAGATTCTTAATAACTGTCAAAATCAGCTGTTGCATCAGCACCTGGTAGACTCTGATCTGACCTCTCCCCAAGAATTGGGAAAGAAGGCAGACAAATGGGTCAGAACCAGGGTGAAGCAGAAGGTACAGAACCAAGGTGGTGACCCTAAGAAGCAAGATTCGAAAACCTCTGATAAGGGTGGGGAGAAGGGTAAAGATCAAAAGTCTTCACAAGGCCCCCAAAAATCTTCTTCAGGTGGGGATTCACAATCTACCAAAGGGAAAGGCCAAAGAAAACCATGGTGCAAGGTCTGTAAGCAAAAGACCCACTGGACCAGTGATTGCACCAAGTCCAAAGACTCGACTCCAGCCCCCACCAATGCCCCTAAGGCACCTGTTCCCCCTAGTACAGTTACAGTTGGTGGTGGGAGTACTACAGCCAAGGGTTTAGTAGGGTTGACCCTGGGTACTGAGATGGGCTCTGACCTAGTCAGAGAACTCACTCAGGCTGTCCTAGTCTGTGATGGAGGCATGGATATGACCTCCTCTATGAGTCCCAGTAATCTGGGCAAGTACAGACAACAGCCTTTAATCAATGGACGAGAGGCTTTGGCATTTAGGGACACAGGGGCAAGTGTCACCATGGTGACACAAGACCTTGTGAATCCTGGGCAAGTTATACTTGGTGAGATGTACCAAGTGACCAATGCAACAATGTCAGAACAGACCATACTCTGGCAGTTGTTAACTTCTCCTGGGGAGGGGTAACTGGCCTTAAGAAGGTTGTGGTAAGTGCAGACCTACCAGTTGAATGCTTGCTTGGCAATGACTTAGAAACTTCAGCTTGGGCAGAAGTGGAGCTCAGGACCCATGCAGAAATGCTGGGGATCCCTGCAGATGTGTTTGCTGTGACCAGGTCACAAGCCAAAATGTCTAGCACTGAACAGGCCTTGGATTCTGGAATATTGGACCAAGTGCCTTCCAAGAAGAGGAGTAGTAGGGTAAAGGCAGTGCCTTCCCCCTTGGCTCAGAAGGAAGATCAATCACGGCATTTATAGTGCGCGCTACTCACCCGGGAGGGTCTCAAGGCGCTGGGGGAGGGGGTAAGTTATTGCTCGAACAGCCAGGTCTTGTCAGTCCCTTGAGGGGGATGATCTCAGTCCTGAGGAAGGAACTGTCCCAGAGGAGCTTGAACCTGAACAGGTTGAGTTCTTGGGGACAGGGGGACCTTCCAGGGCAGATCTGAGCCAGGAGCAGCAGAGCTGCCCTCTCTTGAACCCCTCAGACAGCAAGCTGCTGCTGAGGCTGCTGGGAAAGCTAGTGGTCCCCATACTGTGTATTGGGATGATGGACTCTTGTACTCAGAGTGTAGAGACCCCAAGCCTGGTGCTACCAGGAGGTTGGTTATACCTCTGAAGTTCAGGGGCTTCCTATTGACCCTAGCCCATGATATTCCCTTAGCAGGTCACCTGGGCCAGAACAAGACTTGGGACAGAATTGTCCCTCACTTTCACTGGCCCCACATGTCTGAAGACACCAAGGAGTTTTGTCGCTCCTGTGTAACCTGCCAGGCCAGTGGCAAGGCAGGTGGCACTACAAAGGCCCCCTGATACCACTACCTGTGGTGGGGGTTCCCTTTGAAAGGGTGGGGATTGACATTGTTGGTCCCATGGATCCCCAAACAGCATCTGGGCACAGGTTTATCCTGGTGGTAGTGGATCATGCCACCAGGTACCCAGAGGCTATTCCCCTTAGGACCACTACAGCGCCTGTGGTGGCAAGGGCCCTCCTGGGAATTTTCTCAAGAGTGGGCTTCCCTAAGGAGGTTGTATCAGACAGGGGTGCTAAATTTATGTCTGGATACTTAAAAGCAATGTGGAAGGAGTGTGGAGTGACTTACAAGTTCACCACACCCTATCACCCACAATGCAATGGTTTAGTTGAGAGATTCAACAAAACCTTGAAGGGCATGATTAAAGGGCTCCCAGAAAAGCTTAGGCGAAGATGGGACATACTCTTGCCCTGCCTTTTATTTGCATACAGGGAGGTGCCTCAAAAGGGGTTGGCTACAGCCCTTTTGAACTTTTGTTTGGTCACCCTGTCAGGGGTCCACTGTGCTTGGTGAAGGAAGGATGGGAGTTACCTCTCAAGCCCCCAAAGCAAGACATAGTGGACTACGTACTTGGTCTCTGCTCCCGGATGGCTGAGTATATGAAAAAGGCAACTAAAAACCTTGAGGCTAGCCAGGAACTTCAAAAGGCCTGGCATGACCAAAGGCTGTACTGACTGTTTATCAGCCAGGACAGAAGGTGTGGGTGTTGGAGCCAGTGGCCCCAGCAGCTCTCCAAGACAAATGGAGTGGGCCCCATACCATTGTTGAACAGAAGGGTGAGGTTACCTACTTAGTAGACCTAGGAACACCCAGGAGTCCCCACAGGGTTCTCCATGTCAACAGGTTAAAACCATATGTGGACAGGGCAGACATGGGCTTGCTCATGGCTACTGATGAGGGACAGGAGGAAGAGAGTGACCCACTCCCTGACCTGCTCTCACAGAACCCTGATGATGGGTCAGTGGATGGTGTAGCCTTGGCAGGCAGCCTCACTACCCAGCAGCAGACTGATTGCAGACATGTGCTCAATCAGTTCAGACACATATTCTCACTGACACCCAGTCAGACTACCTGGTGCACTCATGAAGTGGACACTGGGGACAGTCTGCCTATTAAAAATAAGATTTATAGGCAACCTGACCATGTCAGGGACTGTATCAGGACAGAAGTCCAGAAAATTTTGGATTTGGGAGTTATTGAACCCTCAGATAGCCCTTGGGCTAGTCCAGTGGTCCTTGTGCCAAAACCTCACACCAGTGGTGGGAAAAGAGAGATGAGGTTTTGTGTGGACTACAGGGGTCTCAATGCAGTCACTAGGACTGATGCCCATCCAATACCAAGGGCAGATGAGCTAATAGACACTTTGGCCTCAGCCAAGTATCTAAGCACATTTGACCTGACAGCTGGCTACTGGCAGATCAGACTAGCTGATGATGCAAAGCCAAAAACAGCATTCTCAACCCCTAGTGGGCATTATCAATTTGTGGTGATGCCCTTTGGTCTGAAGAATGCACCTGCCACTTTTCAGAGGTTGGTGAATACAGTCCTTACAGGTCTGGAAGCCTATAGTGCAGCATATCTAGATGATATTGCTGTCTCTAGCTCCACCTGGGAGGATCACCTGGTCCACCTCAGAAATGTTTTACAGGCCCTGAAAAAGGCAGGCCTGACTATCAAGGCCACCAAGTGCCAGATAGGGCAGAGTCAGGTTGTGTACCTGGGCCACCTTGTGGGTGGAGGCCAGGTTCAACCCTTGCAGACAAGATCCAGACCATCATGGACTGGACTGCTCCAACTACCCAGACTCAGGTGAGAGCCTTCTTAGGCCTGACTGGGTACTATAGGAGATGTGTCAAGGGGTATGGATCAATAGTGACACCCCTGAATGACTTAACTTCCAAGAAAATGCCCAAAAAGGTTCAGTGGACAGTTAGCTGTCAAAAGGCATTTGATGACCTGAAGCAGGCCATGTGCACTGCTCCCATTCTACAGAGTCCTGATTACTCCAAGAAGTTCATTGTTCAAACTAATGCATCTGAATTGGGGGTATGGGCTGTACTGTCACAATTGAATGAAGAAGGTCAGGATCAGCCAGTAGCTTTCATTAGCAGAAGGCTGACCCCTAGAGAGAAACGTTGGTCAGCCATTGAGAGGGAGGCCTTTGCTGTGGTCTGGGCTCTGAAGAAGTTGAGGCCATACTTGTTTGGTACTCACTTCCTTGTTCAAACAGACCATAAGCCCCTCTTATGGCTAAAACAAATGAAGGGTGAAAACCCCAAACTGCTTAGGTGGTCCATTTCCCTACAGGGGATGGACTTCACAGTGGAACATAGACCTGGGAGTAACCATGCCAATGCAGATGGACTCTCTAGGTACTTCCACTTAGAACATGAAGACTTAACTGGGCAAGGTTAGTTTAATGTCCCTACGTTTGGGGGGTTGTGTAGGAGAGTAGGATCTGCTTCACATGGGTACCCCCACTTTTTGCTGATGCTTCACTGTTTTTCGACCTTAGTCTGGCTGGGGCCCTGCTAATCAGAACCCCAGCCTAGCGGCTTCCTCTCTAAAATAGTTTCCATGTGCCTTAGGCACATCTCTGATTGGAATCTGGATAGCCCTTATAAGTCCCTAGTATATGGTATACTATGTACCCAGGGCATAGGTACCTCAGAGGCCTACCAGGGGCTGCAGCATGTATTGTGCCACCCCTGGAAGGCCATCCAAACTGACACCACAGGTCTGCTACTGCAGCCTGGGTAAGGTGGTGCATGCACCCCTTACTGTGATATAGGCTACCTATATCACTATATACATACACACATATAAACCTATAAGTCACTCCTATGACAGGCCTTATCAATCCTGAAGGCAGAGTGCGTGGTTCCTATGTGAGAGGGTGCCCCTGCATGAGCAGGGCCCCTCTGCAGCATTCGGAGACCCTTCTCTGATGCTGTTTGTAGTGCAGCCTGACCATATACTCTTAAGCGCATTATAACCTCGCGTTAAATGCTAACTTTGGGATGGCTGCACGGAAACATGTCGTGTTTGGTGTCAAACATCTTGGAATACTACCCCCCCACCAGTTCTGGCGGTGGGGGTAGCATTCCACCCTTCTAGAGGGAAAGACATGTACACACCGGTATGCCCGGTACTGACTTTCCAAGCCCTGGCATCACAAATGGATGCCGCTGCCACAGACACGAGTCTGGCCTCCTGCTGCTGACCGAAACTCTGGCAGGGGAGGCCTGGACAATAGGTTTCCTGTCCCAGGGAGGTGTGACCACCTCCCCAGACAGGATAGTGTGTATTTGGGCTGGGCGGGAGCACTCTCGGGTGCTTTGAAGTCCTGCACTGGGGGCACATTTGGTGTCCCTGTGCATACCCCAGTTCAAACCGGATCAGGGGCTTCCAGCCCCTGCTTTGGCGCGCACTGGACAAAGGGAAAGGGGTGTAGCCACCCCTCTGTCCTGACCCACCCATAGGTGGGACCACAGAGTAAGTCCAACCCCTAAACTTAGTATAAGTATAGGACCCCAGTCCTTAGGACTTTAGATTATCCCTGGATGAAACTCTGACACAGAATCCTGGACCTTCGACGCTCTACTTAAAGATTAGAGGACAGAAGAATCTCCCTTGGGGTCAAGGAGTGACTCCCCTGCTTGGCAGGCACCAAAGAAGCAATTGTCCGGTCTGCATCGCTGAAGCTCCCGTCGGACGCCAAAGTCTTTGCATCACCAGAGGTAGATTTCCAGACTTCCCCGAGGCTGCCCTGAGTCCCCAGCAAAGCTGAGTCCCGTAGCTGTTGTGGGTAACGTGGAACCGTGACCCCTGGACACCGCACGCATTTGCAAGTGCATCCTCTTCTGGGTCTCCCATGAAGTCGTGCTTTGGGCTCCGAGTAGCCCCAGCCTCCAGCACCAACTGCACCGAAGATCACTGGCCTCCACTCCACGAGTGTCCTGTGAGCTAGCTCCACGTGCACCGTCTCGAGGCTCCTTCGTGGTCGCTAGCCCGTTGGCTAGTAGCCCTTCACGAAGGCCAATCTTTTTCTACTTGGGCTCCCTGGTTGCTCCAGGTTTGCCCTCACTTACCCTTGCTGGGTGAGTTCCTCAGACCTTGCTGGTCTGCACAATCGTCAATCTTCATCTTCATCAAGACTTGCCGTTGCCAAGGCTTGTTGGGTCCAATCCGGTTGCCGACACCTCAGCACTCGACAGACATTATGTACCAGCCCGAATCCTGCTCCTGGTCACTGACAACGCCTCCTGGACCTCGTGGCTCAAGAGTCAAGATGACTGTCAACCTACCTGAAGCACTCGACATCGGTGGGCATCTGCTCATCGCCTTCCTGGTCACTGGCTAGTGACCCAGACTCTGTCCCCTCTGCTTTCAGGTTCTTCAGATCTCCGATCCACCCTTGGATCCACCCGGACACTTTTCACTTGGTCGCCAGCAGCACTTTGCAGCAGATCGCCATTCAAATCGACGACGAAACCCGACCCCGAAAGGCACCTATGCACCCGGCTTCCCTGGGTGAGGTAACAAGAGTACTCCGGTGCTCCCGTGGGTAGAGACTCTACAACGACCTAGTTCTCAAAGGGTTTGCTCCAAGTCCTTCTTTAAGTGTCCCTTTTCTTTAAATTCCAAACCGCGACTTTCTCCATAGAAGTTAACGGCGATTCGCGGCTGTGTTACTGCACTGCACGCGTCCCCGTGGGTCCCCTGTGTCACTACCTTGGGTGGTTCCTTGTGGTCCAAGCACTTCTAGAGGCTCTAGGCCTAGTGTCTAGCTCAGTCGTGGTTCTTATACCACTTTATTGGTATATGGTTTGGTACGCCCCTAGGGCCCAAACGTGTATTTGTGCTATTACTGTGTTTAAATAACTTATAACTTATGTACTTCGAACTCTAGCCTCATAAAGAGACTAGAGGGGTGTGTTTAGTAATAAATACATATATTTTGAATATATACCTGGTGTGGTGCTCTTTCATTTGGTCACTCAAGAGATTATAGACTGGTAAAACAAGCTGCTTTACATTCCTTCAAGACTTAGCCTGAAGGCTGCTCTCCATAGCTACCACTAGGATAGCTTTCAATAAAGGTTGTCTTTAACCTATCTCCAATAAGGGGTTGTTTGGACTGGTGCAAGGTGCCCACTATAATTAGTGGACAGCATATACCAGGCCAACTTCTCACATACCAATTTTTCCATGTATACATTTTCCCAGATTAATTGCTATATACCCGCTACATAATAAAAAACCATTGCAAGTCGCTGCTCAATTTTTGGCTCTGGGTTCGTCGGGTTCTTGGTGAACCTACAAGTCCTATATATCTCCACAACCAGTAAGGTCCCGCGGATGTAACGGTATATGGCTTTCAAAGAGCTGTCATAATTAGAAGAAGGTACAGGTGAAAACGTTGACACAAAAGGCTGTTTTTTTCAACTAATTTTCAATTTTTCCTATATTTAACTGTTAATGTCTATAAAGAAACCTTGAAGGATCTACACAAATGACCCCTTGCTGAATTCAGAATTTTGTCTACTTTTCAAAAATGTATAGCTTTCCAGGATCCATTATTGCTTTCATACCCATTTCTACCATTAACTGGAAGGAGGTAGAAAGCACAAAAAATAGCAAAAATAGGCTATGTCCCAGAAAAATGCCAAAACTGTGTAAAAAATGTTGGTTTTCTGACAAAAGTCTGTCATTCCCTAAAATCTGGGAAAATGCTGATTTCAACCCCACAAACCCTTTTTTGATACCATTTGCAGGGAAAAACCCAGACACTTTCATTTGCAGCACTTTTTTCCCATTTTTCCCCCAAAAAACAAAAATTTAGCTGTATTTTGGCTAATTTCTGGGTCCCCTCCAGGGGAATCCACAAACCCTGGGTACCTTTGGAATCCCCATGATGTTGGAGGAAAAGGACGCAAATCTGGCGTGGATACCTTATGTGGTCAAAAAGTTACAGGGGCCTAAGCGCGAACTACCCCAAATAGCCCAAAAAAGGCTTAGCACAGGGGGGGAAAGGCCTAGCAGCGAAGGGGTTAAGCAATTCTCTTGCCTCTTACTGCACTTCTCTTGCTTGTTTCTGCACCTCTCTTGCGTCTTTCTGCACCTCACTTGCTTCTTTCTGCACCCCTCTTGCCTATTTTTGCACCCCTTTTTTCTCTTTCTGCACCTCTCTTGCGTCTTTCTGCACCCCTGTTCCCTCTTTCTGCACCTTTCCTGCCTGTTTCTGTACCTCTCTTGCCTCTTTCTGTACCTCTGTTGCTTCTTTCTGCACTTCTCTTGCTCTTTCTGCACCCTTCGTGCCTCTTTCAGCACCTGTTGCTTCTTTCTGCACATCTCTCTTGCCTCTTTCTGCACCTCTATTGCCTCTTTCTGCAACACTGTTGTTTCTTTCTGCACTTCTCTTGCCTCTTTCTGCACCCTTCTTGTCTCTTTCAGCACCTCTGTGGCCTCTTTCTGCACTTCTCTTCCTTCTTTCTGCACGCCTCTTTCTGTACATGTCTTGCCTCTTTGTGCACCTCTCCTCACTTTTTCTTCACCCCTCTTGCCTCTTTTAGCACCTCTGATGGTCCTTTCTACACTGCTCTTGCTTCTTTCTGCACTTTGCTTGCCTCTTTCTGCACTTCTCTTGCTTCTTTCTGTACCCCTCCTACCTCTTTCTGTACTTGTCTTGCCTCTTTGTGCACCCCTCCTACCTCTTACTGCACCCCTCTTGCCTCTTTTTGCACCTCTGCTGGTTCTTTCTGCACTGCTCTTGCTTCTTTCTATACCTCTGTTGCTTCTTTCAGCAACTCTCTTGCCTCTTTCTGCACTTCTCTTCCTTCTTTCTGTACCTCTCCTGCCTCTTTCTGTACTTGTCTTGCCTCTTTGTGCACCTCTCCTACCTCTTACTGCACCCCTCTTGCCTCTTTTTGCACCTCTGCTGGTTATTTCTGCACTGCTCTTGCTTCTTTCTATACCTCTGGTGCTTCTTTCAGCAATTCTCTTGCCTCTTTCTGCACTTTTCTTCCTTCTTTCTGTACCCTTTCTACCTCTTTCTGTAACTTTCTTGCCTCTTTGTGCACCTCTCCTATCTCTTTCTGCATCCCTCTTGCCTCTTTTTACACCTCTGTTGGTTTTTCTGTACTGCTCTTGCTTCTTTCTGCACCTCACTTGCCTCTTTCTGCACTTCTCATACTTCTTTCTACACCTCTGTTGCTTCTTTCAGCAATTCTCTTGCCTCTTTCTGCACTTCTTTTGCTTGTTTCTGCACTTCTCTTGCGTCTTTCTAAACCTCTGTTGCCTCTTTCTGCACCTCACTTGCTTCTTTCTGCACCCCTCTTGCCTCTTTCTGCACTGCTCTTCCCTCTTTATGCACCTCTCTTACCTCTTTTTGCACCCTTGTTCCCTCTTTCTGCACCTTTCCTGCCTGTTCCTGCACCTCTCTTGCTTCTTTCTGTACCTCTGTTGCTTCTTTCTGCACTTCTCTTGCCTCTTTTTGCACCCTTTGCACCTCTTTCAGCACCTCAGTTGCTTCTTTATGCACTTCTCTTCCTTCTTTCTGCACCCCTCCTGCCTCTTTCCGTACCTCCCATGCCAATTTGTGCATCTCTCCTACCTCTTTTTGCACCTCTGTTGGTTCTTTCTGCACCCCTTTTGCCTGTTTACGCAACTCTCTTGCCTCCTTCTGCACCTCACTTGCCTCTTTCTGCACTTCTATTGCCTCTTTCTGCACCTCTCTTGCCTCTTTCTGAACCTCTCTCTTCTTTCTGTACCCCTCTTTCCTCTTTCTGCACCTCTCTTGCCTCTGTCTGTGCACCTGTTCCCTCTTTCTGCACCCCTTTTGCCTGTTTCTGCACCCCTCCTACCTCTTTCTGTACTTGTCTTGTCTCTTTGTGCACCTCTCCTACCTTTTTCTGCACCCCTATTGCCTCTTTTTGCACCTCTGTTGGTTCTTTTTGCACTGCTCTTGCTTCTTTCTGCACCTTAATTGCCTCTTTTTGGACTTCTCTTGCTTTTTTCTATAACTCTGTTGCTTCTTTCAGCAATTCTCTTGCCTCTTTCTGCACTTCTTTTCCTTCTTTATGTACCCCTCCTGCCTTTTTCTGTACCTTTCTTGTCTCTTTGTGCACTTCTCCTACCTCTTTCTGCACCCATCTTGCCTCTTTTTGCACCTCTGTTGGTTCTTTCTGCACTGTTCTTGCGTCTTTCTGCACCTATGTTGCCTCTTTCTGCACCTCACTTGCTTCTTTCTGCACCCCTCTTGCCTATTTTTGCACCCTGTTTTTCTCTTTCTGCATCTCTCCTGCGTCTTTCTGCACCCCTGTTCCCTCTTTCTGTACCTTTCCTGCCTGTTTCTGTACCTCTCTAGCCTCTTTCTGTACCTCTGTTGCATCTTTCTGCACTTCTCTTGCTCTTTCTGTACCCTTCGCGCCTCTTTCAGCAATTCTTTTGCCTCTTTCTGCACTTCTCTTCCTTCTTTCTGCACCCCTCCTGCCTCTTTCTGTACTTGTCTTGCCTCTTTGTGCACCTCTCCTACCTTTTTCTGCACCCCTATTGCCTCTTTTTGCACCTCTGTTGGTTCTTTTTGCACTGCTCTTGCTTCTTTATGCACCTTACTTGCCTCTTTCAGGACTTCTCTTGCTTCTTGCTATAACTCTGTTGCTTCTTTCAGCAATTCTCTTGCCTCTTTCTGCACTTCTTTTCCTTCTTTCTGTACCCCTTCTGCCTCTTTCTGTACCTTTCTTGCCTCTTTGTGCACCTCTCCTACCTCTTTCTGCACCCTCTTGCCTCTTTTGACCTCTGTTGGTTCTTTCTGCACCCTGTCTTTCTCTGCAGCTCTCTTGTGTCGTTCTGCAACTTGTTTGCTTCTTTCAGCAATTCTCTTGCCTCTTTCTGCCCTTCTCTTCCTTCTTTCTGTACACCTCCTGCCTCTTTCTGTACCTTTCTTGCCTCTTTGTGCACCTCTCTTTCTACACCCCTCTTGCTGCTTTTTGCACCTCTGTTGGTTCTTTCTTCACTGCTCTTGCTTCTTTCTGCACCTCACTTGCTTCTTTCTGCACTTCTCTTGCTTCTTTTTACACCTCTGTTGCTTCTTTCAGCAATTCTCTTGCCTCTTTCTGCACTTTTCTTGCTTGTTTCTGTACCTCTCTTGCATCTTTCTGCACCTCTGTTGCCTCTTTTTGCACCTCACTTGCTTCTTTCTGCACCCCTCTTGCCTATTTTTGCACCCTTTTTTCTCTTTCTGTACCTCTCTTGCGTCTTTCTGCATCCCGTTCCCTCTTTCTGCACCTTTCCTGCCCATTGCTGCACCTCTCTTGCCTCTTTCTGTACCTCTGTTGCTTCTTTCTGCACCCTTCGCGCTTCTTTCAGCACCTGTTGCTTCTTTCTGCACTTCTCTTCCTTCTTTCTGCACCCCTCCTGCCTCTTTCTGTACTTGTCTTGCCTCTTCGTGCACCTCTCCTACCTGTATCTTCACCCTTCTTGCCTCTTTTTGCAGCTCTGTTGGTTCTTTCTGCACTGCTCTTGCTTCTTTCTGAACCTCACTTCCCTCTTTCTGCACTTCTCTTGCTTCTTTCTACACCTCTGTTGCTTCTTCCAGCAATTCTCTTGCCTCTTTCTGCACTTCTCTTGCTTGTTTCTGCACTTCTCTTGCATTTTTCTAAACCTCTGTTGCTTCTTTCTGTACCTCTCTTGCATCTTTCTGCACCCATGTTCCCTCTTTCTGCACCTTTCCTGCCCGTTTCTGCACTTCTCTTGCCTCTTTCTGTACCTCTGTTGCATCTTTCTGCACTTCTCTTGCTCTTTCTGTACCCTTTGCGCCTCTTTCAGCACCTGTTGCTTCTTTCTGCACTTCTCTTCTTTCTTTCTGCACCCCTCCTACCTCTTTCTGTACTTGTCTTGTCTCTTTGTGCACCTCTCCTACCTTTTTCTGCACCCCTATTGCCTCTTTTTGCACCTCTGTTGGTTCTTTTTGCACTGCTCTTGCTTCTTTCTGCACCTTAATTGCCTCTTTTTGGACTTCTCTTGCTTTTTTCTATAACTCTGTTGCTTCTTTCAGCAATTCTCTTGCCTCTTTCTGCACTTCTTTTCCTTCTTTATGTACCCCTCCTGCCTTTTTCTGTACCTTTCTTGTCTCTTTGTGCACTTCTCCTACCTCTTTCTGCACCCATCTTGCCTCTTTTTGCACCTCTGTTGGTTCTTTCTGCACTGCTCTTGCGTCTTTCTGCACCTATGTTGCCTCTTTCTGCACCTCACTTGCTTCTTTCTGCACCCCTCTTGCCTATTTTTGCACCCTGTTTTTCTCTTTCTGCATCTCTCCTGCGTCTTTCTGCACCCCTGTTCCCTCTTTCTGTACCTTTCCTGCCTGTTTCTGTACCTCTCTAGCCTCTTTCTGTACCTCTGTTGCATCTTTCTGCACTTCTCTTGCTCTTTCTGTACCCTTCGCGCCTCTTTCAGCAATTCTTTTGCCTCTTTCTGCACTTCTCTTCCTTCTTTCTGCACCCCTCCTACCTCTTTCTGTACTTGTCTTGCCTCTTTGTGCACCTCTCCTACCTTTTTCTGCACCCCTATTGCCTCTTTTTGCACCTCTGTTGGTTCTTTTTGCACTGCTCTTGCTTCTTTATGCACCTTACTTGCCTCTTTCAGGACTTCTCTTGCTTCTTGCTATAACTCTGTTGCTTCTTTCAGCAATTCTCTTGCCTCTTTCTGCACTTCTTTTCCTTCTTTCTGTACCCCTTCTGCCTCTTTCTGTACCTTTCTTGCCTCTTTGTGCACCTCTCCTACCTCTTTCTGCACCCCTCTTGCCTCTTTTTGACCTCTGTTGGTTCTTTCTGCACCCTGTCTTTCTCTGCAGCTCTCTTGTGTCTTTCTGCAACTTGTTTGCTTCTTTCAGCAATTCTCTTGCCTCTTTCTGCACTTCTCTTCCTTCTTTCTGTACCCCTCCTGCCTCTTTCTGTACCTTTCTTGCCTCTTTGTGCACCTCTCTTTCTACACCCCTCTTGCTGCTTTTTGCACCTCTGTTGGTTCTTTCTTCACTGCTCTTGCTTCTTTCTGCACCTCACTTGCTTCTTTCTGCACTTCTCTTGCTTCTTTTTACACCTCTGTTGCTTCTTTCAGCAATTCTCTTGCCTCTTTCTGCACTTTTCTTGCTTGTTTCTGTACCTCTCTTGCATCTTTCTGCACCTCTGTTGCCTCTTTTGCACCTCACTTGCTTCTTTCTGCACCCCTCTTGCCTATTTTTGCACCCTTTTTTCTCTTTCTGTACCTCTCTTGCGTCTTTCTGCATCCCGTTCCCTCTTTCTGCACCTTTCCTGCCCATTGCTGCACCTCTCTTGCCTCTTTCTGTACCTCTGTTGCTTCTTTCTGCACCCTTCGCGCTTCTTTCAGCACCTGTTGCTTCTTTCTGCACTTCTCTTCCTTCTTTCTGCACCCCTCCTGCCTCTTTCTGTACTTGTCTTGCCTCTTCGTGCACCTCTCCTACCTTTTTCTGCACCCTTCTTGCCTCTTTTTGCAGCTCTGTTGGTTCTTTCTGCACTGCTCTTGCTTCTTTCTGAACCTCACTTCCCTCTTTCTGCACTTCTCTTGCTTCTTTCTACACCTCTGTTGCTTCTTCCAGCAATTCTCTTGCCTCTTTCTGCACTTCTCTTGCTTGTTTCTGCACTTCTCTTGCATTTTTCTAAACCTCTGTTGCTTCTTTCTGCACCTCTCTTGCGTCTTTCTGCACCCCTGTTCCCTCTTTCTGCACATTTCCTGCCCATTTCTGTACCTCTCTTGCCTCTTTCTGTACCTCTGGTGCTTCTTTCTGCACTTCTCTTGCTCTTTCTGCACCCATCGTGCCTCTTTCAGCACCTGTTGCTTCTTTCTGCACTTCTCTTCCTTCTTTCTGCACCCCTCCTGCCTCTTTCTGTACTTGTCTTGCCTCTTTGTGCACCTCTCCTACCTTTTTCTGCACCCCTCTTGCCTCTTTTTGCAGCTCTGTTGGTTCTTTCTGCACCCCTCTTGCCTCTTTCTGCACCCCTCTTCCCTCTTTCTGCACCTCTCTTGCTTCTTTTTGCACCCTTGTTCCCTCTTTCTGCACCTTTCCTGCCTGTTTCTACACCTCTCTTGCTTCTTTCTGTACCTCTGTTGCTTCTTTCTGCACTTCTCTTGCCTCTTTCTGCACCCTGTGCGCCTCTTTTAGCACCTCAGTTGCTTCTTTCTGCACTTCTATTCTTCTTTCGCACCCCTCCTGCCTCTTTCTGTACCTCTCTTGCCAATTTGTGTATCTCTCCTACCTCTTTCTGCACCCCTCTTGAATCTTTTTGCACCTGTTAGTTCTTTCTGCACTGTTCTTGCTTCTTTCTGCACCTCTTTTGTAAATTTCTACATCCCTCATGCCTCTTTCTGCACCCCTCTTCCCTATTTCTCCACCTCTCTTGCCTCTTTCTGCACTTCTCTTGCTTCTTTCTGCACTGCTCTTGCTTCTTTCTTCACCTCTCTTGCAAATTTCTGTATCCCTCTCACCTCTTTCTGCACTCCTGTTCCCTCTTTCTGTACCTTTCTTGCCTGCTTCTGCGCCTCTCTTGCCTCTTTCAGCACCTCTGTTGCTTCTTTCTGTACTTCTCTTGTTTCTTTCTGCACCCCTCTTGCCTCTTTCTGTACCCCTGTTGCCTCTTTGTGCACCTCTCCTGCCTCTTCCTGCACCTCTCTTGCCATTCGCTGCAGTTCTCTTGCCTCTTTCTGCACCTCTTTTGCTTCTTTCTGCACTTTTGTGGCCTCTTTCTGCACCTCTGTTGGTTCTTTCTGCACTTTTGTTGCCTCTTTCTGCACCTCTGTTGCTTCTTTCTGCACCTCTGACTTAGCGGTAGTTTTAACCCCCCTGCCCTATTACGTACTAAGGACTTACATGGCAGGTCATGCCAATCACTGGGGTACCCCAACCCATAGTGTACCCTAGTGTATGTAGGTGTTTTCTCTGTATTCTAAGTGTCTTTTAGCATAGCACTGGCTCCGGGCCTGGTTAGTCAGAGTCAGTTACCACCAGTACCAGTCAGCAAAAATTTGGGGGCACAGGATGACTTTGCAACAAGGCCTCTTTCTGCACCTCTGTTGGTTCTTTCTGCATATCTCTTGCTTCTTTCTGTACCTTTCTTTATCTTTCTGGACTTTTGTTGCCTCTTTCTGCATTTCTGTTGCTTCTTTCTGCGCCTTTCTTCCTCTTTCTGCATATGTCCTACCTATGTAGGCATAGTTAGAAATTAGCATTTAAAAAACCTTAGAAATTCACTGACAAAACCACAGGTTTCAGGGACGTTATAGTTAGAAATTAGCATTTAAAAAACCTTTGAAATTCACTGAAAAAACTATAGGTTTCAGGGACGTTATATTTAGAAATTAGCATTTAAAAAACCTTAGAAATTCACTGAAAAAAACACAGGTTTCAGGGACGTTATAGTTAGCTGGACATTTCACTCGTACAAAACCAGAGAAATTCGGCCGTTATAGTTAGTTGCGCTAACTATAACTCGCGCCCCCGTAATGCACTGCTGATGACGTCACATATTACATCATTCATGACATGGTCAGTGACATCACTGATGACATCTCAAATGACATCACTGATGACATCACTGATGACATAATTCACGTGATAATCTGATGCACCTCCTCACACCCTAATATAACCT
Organism: Calotriton arnoldi; assembly: GCA_963921515.1. Classification (NCBI taxonomy): domain Eukaryota; kingdom Metazoa; phylum Chordata; class Amphibia; order Caudata; family Salamandridae; genus Calotriton; species Calotriton arnoldi. The sequence goes on along the minus strand of CAWUFW010012474.1, from coordinate 277,448 downwards.
TTGATACACCCACTCTAAAATACAGACTACCATTTTCAAAACCATAGACACACCAATACCAGTTACTACATACCCACTCACTGATTCCTAGGTCTACACACACATCCAGTCATTCACCCATACAGTCACTCATACATGCAGTCACTCATCAATACAGCACTATCATATGCACTCATACACCTATACAGACACTCACACACCGCCACTCATCCAGAGTTACTCACACACCTAGTCAGTCATGCAAAGAATCAATCACACTCCTATTTACTCACCTATACAGTTATACACATACCACCTCACTTATTCATACAGATACTAACACATACTTACTCTCTTATACAATCACTGATACAAGCACACACTCATCCATACAGCCACTCTCACAATCACTCACTCTCACATATAGTCACTTATATACTCCAACACTCACATATACTGCCTTTCCAATATGTAGTTACTCACACATGTACCACTGAGATATCCATTCACTCACCAACATACCCATACACACACTCAACCACCCATACAGCCCTTCACAGATGCAGTCTTGAACCCATACACCCAGTGAATCGCCCACTCACACATCTATGCACAGAGTCACGCACCCCCCACCCACCCACACAGACACTCAGGCACCCATACAGATACTCAGACAACCAATCAATAACCCAAATAGACACTCATGTAGCTACTCACCAACCCATGCAGCCGCTTACACACCAACTGACAGACTGATACTGACATTCACAGTTTAGTCACTAACCCATGCATTCAGTAAGACACGTTTAATCACTCACTTATACAGTCAGTCACGCACCTACTAAATCATCCATTCAGACACCTATACACCCACCCATTCTTCAATACACCATGGCATATATACATAAAACATATTTAAACTATGTCACTGACCATGTCATGAATGATGTAATATGTGACGTCATCAGCAGTGCATTGCGGGGCGCGAGTTATAGTTAGCTCAACTATCTATAACAGCCAAATATCTCTGGTTTTGTACGAGTGAAATGTCCAGCTAACTATAACGCCCCTGAAACCTGTGGTTTTTTCAGTGAATATATATATATATATATATGCCAACACAATCCTGGCTCACCACCTCCTCTTTTCGGGGTCACAGAGGTACGGACCACACAACGTTGTTGTTTTATCAGATCATTGCTTTATTACAGGAACATAATTAGCTTGTAAAACAGTCTACTCCAGGTCAGTGCCTCGCATGACGCGTTTCGACCGCTTCAGCGCGGTCTCGATCACATAACGCGCTGCCATTGGTTCCCATTTTTATAGTGAATACTGAACACCCGTGCTTAATTAGGCAATGCAATAGCTGCCTTAACAGACAACAGACTATCTATTCAGTTTCATTAATACATATTTGACATATACATATATATATATAAATTTGAATGTTGTTCATTTGACATCTGGGAAAACCTTTTTGTTAGAGAGTGTTGCACAAATAAAACCCTATGCCTTATTCTGAAAACAGTCTTTAATGTCTTTCATTTTATAAAAGTGAAATCTCTTTCCAGGTGGTGTTTTGCTTTTTTTTTTTTGCTTTGTTGTGTTTGAGCCTCCGCGTGGGAGGGAGGTATTTTCTATTATCTGGGAGTGCGAAGCAATATACTCCCACACTTCCTGGGGGCCCAACTCCTCCCCCAATGCTACACTAGTCAACCTACGGGGCAGTGCACCAGTGGGTACAGTGATGGCTTTGGGGCACTTAGGATCCCCTGTGAAGTGACCCAACTGATCACAAGCATAACACTTGTGGGGTCCCTTCTCTGCAGGCTTCCCTGTAGAGACCCATGGTTTCTTACCACTGGGGGACTGGGAACCTTTCCCTTGGGAATTATTTTGGGGCCCTTTTTGGAACTCCTTTTGTTTATCCTTGTCCCCCCCATTCTTCTGCTGGGGACTTTGCCCACCATTGGCTGAGTCTCCCACAAAACCCCCTGTGAACCCTTGTGCTGACCCAGTGGTCCGCCTCCACAGCAAGCTTCCTGGGGTCAGTCAGCTTACTGTCAATCAAGTGCTGGTGTAGCTCTGGAAAACTATTAACAGACAAGTGCTCCCATGCCATCAAATCATAGAGCCCCTGAAAATCAGTCACCTGGCTACCCTTCACCCAACCATCCAGTGCTCTGCAAAAGAAAGCAACATACTCAACTCAAGTGTGTGATTCAAATTTCTTATAGTCCCTGAACTTCTGCCTATACAGTTCTGGGGTCAAGCCATATCTTCTGATTAAGGCCTCCTTCATAGGAGCATAAGCCATTTTATCCTCCTCTGGTAAGGCTAGCAAGGCTCCCTTCTGCCATGAAGCGGCTCCACAACCCCGCTCCCCAGTCTCTCACAGGAACTCTGTGGGACCTTATTGCTACCTCATACCCCTTGAACCACTGACCAATGTCATCACCTCTCATAAAATCTTTGATCATCTCCATAGGAATGCACACCCTCCCTTCCACAGGCACTGGTGACAAGCTGCCACCATTGGAACTGGACTCCACACTCTAGGCTTTTATGTCCAACTCCTTCAAACTTCTCTCATTCTCTAAGAGCATCCTTTTCTCCTCCCTGGCAAGTTTCTGCCTCTCTAACTTCAATTTCCTATCCTCCATGTCACTCTCTTTCCCCAACCTGGGCTTTGGAAGCTCCAACTCATGCACTCTGCTTCTCTCTCAGCTTCTCCAGCTCCTCTGGAGACAGTCTTCTTGAAGACACACTGCTGACCTGCCTGGAAAACACCCTCCCTCCAGGCAGAACCAATGGCCCATCCTGCTGCCCATCTAAATTCTCTGTCTCCATCATAGGATCCTCGGTATGCCCGCTGGCATTCCTTGATTCCAAAACTACCCTCAGTGCCTTTTGGTATTCCTCCTTTCTGGTGAGGCCTCTTACTGAGATTTTAAATTTCTTGCAGATGGATTTCAATTGTGGCACAGTGTAGGTTTCCACCCTATCCTCTTCAAACTCAGTATCCACAGATGCGATTGATGCTGGTTTTGTCATGGTGAAAAATTGGCAGTTCACAAGTTGCAGAAAAGTCCCAAAAGAAAAAAATCACCAAATTTTATGTGGTTGCAAAATGGTCTGCACTCTAGAAGTATTCTAAAGTTCTGGGGTCTGGGCCCCAATATTTATACAGCAATTTCCTTTGCTCTCTGTTGGCAGAGAGGCTCTGTGCTCAGTCAAAACCAGTTCTGTCCTCTCTGGTCAAGCTTCCCGGCAGGAGGTGGAGGCAGCATTGTGTAAGGCAGACCAGGCCCATTCAGGTGCAAGGAAATCTCCTCCCCCTACTCTAAATGTAGCCCAGGTCTATTCAGCCCAGCCCTGACTCATCCAGGAAAGGCAGGACACACCCCACCCCCCCAGTGGCTGTCTAAACTGAATGCACATCCCCTCCAGCCCCTTTCACTCAAAGTCAGACAGTCAATCCACAAACCAGAAGAGGCACACAGGATGGCTAAACAATAAAATACCCACTTTCTAACAGTGGTATTTTCAAACACACAATATAAAAATCAGCTTTACTAACAGATGTATTTTATATTCTGAGTTCAGGCATACTAAACTCCATCTTTCTACCTTGTCACAATGGGAAGTTATAAGATTTTATAAATAAACTCCCATTCTATCCCATGGGACATATAGTTTTTCAATAGTGAAAAACGAAATACACTGTATTTCACTATCAGGACTCACATGTAATAAAAGGGAAGGTTAGGGCCTGGCAAGTGGGTGCACTTGCCAGGTTGACATGGCAGTAAAAACTGCGTTCAGACACTGCGGTGGCAGGTCTGAGACCCCTTTGAAAGACTGCTTGTGTGGGTGACACAATCAGTGCTGCAGGCCCACTAGCAGCATTTTACTTACAGGCCTTGGGCACACACTGTGAAGAGTACTAGGGACTTCGTAGTAAGTCAAACAAGTTAAACATGGAAACCCCAATCCATTGTCACAATTTACAGAGGGAGCACTTGCACTTTGGCACTGATTAGCATTGGCAAAGTGCCCGAAGCATCTAGACCAGCAAAAATGAAATCCAGCACACATCAAAAATACAGGAGGTAGAGGCAAAAAGACAGGCCAAGGATGCCAGGTCTAACATTCATCATTAGTTTTCTACCCTTCTTGGCAAGCTATATCAGCGTATACCTTTCTAAATCTAGATTTCTCTGCGAATCAAATCTGTCATCTAGGCATTTCATGAGTCCTTTATACATGCTTTTGTTTCTTGATCAGGAAATGTTACCAATATATTATCTTCTTTATAACCTACTAAATTTAGTAACACATCCTTTGTTTGCGCATTTGTATATTTTTTTACACATGGCTTTTAAGAAATGCTCAAATCTCTTCTTTAATTTTTCCAACCTTAGAGCAACGGTTTGTTAATGTATTATGTCAAATGATAAACGTCTCCTGAAAATTGTACTAGAAATAATTTCTTCCTCTTTTGCATAAATTTCAGCCCTTTGCATGGTTGATGATATTGAACTGTCACTTTCACTTAACATTTTCTTTTGCTTTTTAACTGATTAAATTCCCATTTAAAATGCAACATTTTAAGGTAATATATGTATTTTATTGTGTTTTATTATATATCCTTTATTTTGTACAGAAATCTCCTTGTTTTATTATATATTTGACATTTGCCTGACCTTAAAACGGCGCCCTCCATATAAGTCTATGGTTACATGCCTGATCTCAAGATGTCAGTTGAGGTTTGTTTGATCTCACATTGCTTCATGTTGCTTTGCCTGATTCCAAGATGGCTTCTAATAAGGATAAAAATCTCTAGTTATTTGCTTTGCTATATGCATGCACGAATGCCAAATTTTACCATTGAGGCCGGTCATGTAAAAATGAGTTTAAATTAAAGATATTTCAATCCTTCTTGCAAATTATTTCTAGTGCATCCCTGCAACAGCGCTGTTACCAGATCATGTGCTTCTGTCATTAACACTTCTCTGTGACCTCCATACCTTGTTGTGAGTAGCAGTACTTTGTTGTATGACGTGAGGCTGTTCATCACTTGTCGCCAATTTGAAATGCTGATACACAGGCACACTGTTGGCTGAAATATATACTTTATTGAATTTGCATACTGCTCTTCTAGACCTGTCCTGCGCTTGCCAACCAGACAGCTATAACTAGCAATCTATTGAAAATCAAATTCCACATTCAATGTCATAGTAAACATGACATTATTCACATTCGACAATTACATTGCTACAAAAACCTACAGTGTAGTGTGGTGTGTGATGTTTGGGAGAGAATGTGTAGTTGACAGGGTAGAGAGGAAATGGGAAGAGAGGAAAGCCAAGTACAATTATTAGCAGCTCCCCTGTTGCTACCTGAGCCCTTCATTGTCCTATGACATAAGGTCTAGTTCATAGTGTTTTGCCTCAGCACTGAAATAGCGGTATTGGTTTTTAAGTTCAAAAAGTTCAAAATTTACCATAGTTAGGAGTTGAAAGGAATGGGCAAGGTGGCATCTTGGAACAGGCAGTATTTCCTGTCCGAGAAATCCCCTCTAGAAGATTCTGGGAAGAAGAAGGAGAAGAAACATAGATACGCAAAGGCTGTCTCCCAACATGTCCCTAAGGACAGAACCGCCGCCCACAAGAGCGCCAATGGGCTGGCCACCTTAAGGTAAGTGCGTTTAAGGCATGCAGCAGCCCACTGGTACCTCCACGGTCCCTCCAGTTCCCATGGGAGTTCACGTCCCGTCCACTGTTGGGAGCAGGCCAAGGGTGCGGTGTAACTAAAATTACCCTCTGGATGAAGACCAACTGTCTAAAGCTGAACACCAGTAAGACTGAAATTGTGACATTTGGGAAGAGTTTTTCACCACGGCACTCCGCCTGCAAGCCAGCAGTGTCAAGACCGACACCCACCACCACCAACCACACTAAGAACTTCAGGATTATCACTGACAGCAAACTTGACATGACGACCCAAGTCAATGGCATCACTGCCTCGTGCTGCCATACCCTGAAGCCGTGGATGAAGATTTTCTATTGGCTCTCAATCAGCACCTAGAAAACCATCATGCATGCCCTGGTCACAAGCAAGCTGGACTTTTAGGAACACCATCTATGCCAGGATGAAGAAAACACTCACCAGAAGGCTGCAGACCATTCAGAACACACTCTCAACCTCCCAAACCACACTCACATCACACCAAACCTGAAGGAGCTCCACTGGTTCCCCATACCAAATGAGCACAATTCAAACTCCTCACCCACACTTCCAAGGCACTACATAGCACTTACCCAACATATCTAAACAATAACATCTGCTTTCACAAACATGCCAGACACCTCCGCTGGTTCTGACTCTTATTTACACACATCCCACACAGATGTAAAACCAGATACCATGGCTGCGTCTTCTCCTACATCACTCCTAAAGCATGGAACCACCTGCCATTACACAGAAGAGCCTCCCCCTCACTTCTTGAATTGCACAAGAAGCTGAAGATCTGGCTTTTTGAGTAGTCCCGGTAGGCCCTAATTATGGCTAGGCTCATAACTGCTCAGCGCCAGTATACCCTTCCAGGTGATAGTGTGCTCTACAAATCTGCATAACATAACACTATTCTGAACAGTGCAAGGAAGCCAACTTACTAAATTACAAGAGTATATGGAAGGCTTTAGGACTTTAAAACCCTTCCAGAAATGGAGATTAGAAGAGAGGCTGGGGCGAATACTAGCTTAGATACAAAAATCCAAAAACAATTGGAGGCACATTTTGGCCCTACAACTCACATTGTAATGTAAATATACAAATCACATAAGGGTACAAGGCTTCAAGGATTCAATTGCTAGGAATGTGTTATGTTTGGGGACTTCTTGGCAAGTATGTTTATAGATCTCCACAATAAGTACTTGGAAGAGAACTATTAACAATACATATGCCGATTCAAAACATTCAGATATTGCATTGGGAAGAGTAGAATGAGTTGTAGGCTGAGGCTAACTGTGAGGGAAAAGTAGTACTATTTCAGCAAAATATGCTACAAGTTTTAGTTTTGTGTACTAATAGTTTATGTTTTTTTGTCCTCATATAACATAAAACATAACATGTGTATTTGTAAAGCGCACGTTCACCCCAACCGGGGTATCTTGGCGCTGAATAACATATGTTTATTGTTACCCAACTCAATGGTACTCATTTTATTGACCTCAGATGGATGAAAAGCTGAGTGGATCCACGGGGATTTGAACCTGTGACCATGAGGTCGAACACAGGCCCCTGCAGTGGATGCATTAGTCCACTGAGCCACCAGACCCGGCTGAGTAGCTCAGACCCTCATATTGCATTTCCGCCATACTCTTTCCTCTTTTAGGTCATTTTGGGTTTCCACTCGCACTATAAATGATCCAGGGTGTAATCATCGGGCCACTTCATTTTGCTCACTTCACCATTGCTCAAAAAGAAGCCAGAGTTACTCTTGTTTAGGTTTAAAGTTATCCCTATGTAATATATTTGTATGTCCTATAGAGGCCGCTCACTCATTAATCATTGGAGGCTCAGCTCATATCCTTTTTTTTTTGCAAATTTTGCTTCTTGCTAGTAATATCAGGTTAAAAAAAATCAGTTTTCTTTTATCTGGGTTGGTCATATTCACTTCTGTTTCATCAGTTACAATACCAAAGGCGACTAGAGTAAGGCTTAATGGATCTTATGTTTTGAAGATTAAGTTCAATATTCTACTCACACTTCTCCAAAAGATAGCCAAAACTGGACAGTAAAAAAATATGTGGTTATCATTGGCCACCATCAGATCGCATCTTCTACATTTTAACTCCATATTTCCCTTAAACTTTGATATCTTAGCCAGGGCCCAGTAGCAGCTATAAAGAGTATAAAGTTGACTCTTTCTTAGTGCAGCAGGTTTTCCAACAGCATCAAGCAAACTCGGGGATAATTGCCATATATTTCTCGCCTCTGCATGTGGCAAGTCCTTCTCCCGGCTTTCAAATGTTGGATTTGTTCTTCTATCTGTGACTGCTTCCAGCTGCCTGTACCAATTATATTTTTCCTTTTTCCTTGGTTTAGTGTGATGTTAGTATTGTTCCATCTGACATGTTTCCGATTCAGTCCACTCTTGATTCTTTAGTCACAAAGTCAATTACAAATACTTGAATCTAGAAAGAGTTCATTCAGATGTTTCCTCCCATTGCTCCAACAACGGGGGGTTGCCTTCCAATTCAAAATCTCCCCAACTTTTAATCTTATCTTTTCTGATTGGATTATACAATCTATCTTTGAAGCACTCTGGCTGCCCAGGTGAATCCCACATTAGGACAAACCTACCATAATAGGAAATCCCCAAGGCTAATCTGACGTTGTACCAAAGTCTGGCCACTGCCTGCGGATTCTTCAATCTTACTCTCTTAAAGAACCTTGGAGAGCCAAATGTATACAGAAATTCTATTTCAGCTAAGCTACCCATACTTTTCAACATGCCCATTACACTTGAATCCAGCCTTCCAATCCGCATACTGCAATTTTTAACATGAAACGCCCAGCAGTATATCTGTAAATCTGGTTGTGCTAAGCACCCTTCGGTCAGCTTTTTCCTTAGGTTTTTTTCCAGGCAATTATAGCTCCTTTTAGCATTCAAGAAAATGCTACTTATATTTCCTTGTACTTTTTTTTAACGTTTTATTATTAAAGATCAGAGGTATGTTGTTGAAAAAAAAAAAAAAATCGGGAGGATCCCCATATTGGCTAAATTCACTCGGCCATGCATGGAGAGTGGGAGGTGGCGCCATTTTTTCATGAACCCTCTGCTTTCTTTGATGACATTATTCAGGGTAACCCCAATTATTTTTTTCTAAATCAATTGTCACCTGTATTCCCAGATATCAAATGACTTCTCTTCTTTCTTCCCCTTCCCAGATACAGTTCCACATCATTACTTCAGTTTCCTCTTTATTTACTTTATACCCTGAAAATGAGCCAAAAGTAGCTTTTTCTGTATATGTGGAAGTGTGTTGTTAATTTTCGAGGTGTAGATGATAAGACTGTCAGCATATAGGTGATTTTTTTTAATAAATCCGTTGTAAGAAAATAGCAGAATGCTTTTCTGAAGCCGAAGACTGCACAAACGGCTCTAACTAAGTATAAGATAAAAAGAAGCAGAGCTAGGGGACAGGCCTGCCTGGTCCCTCTCATAATGTTGAACTGTTACTTTGATTGGCCCTTAACCAGAATTCTGGATGTAAATCAGTTGTACTTTTGCAAAAAGTATTGTCCAATCCCATATTTGTTATTATTTCAGCAAGGTAACTCCAGTTCACCTGGTCATATGCCTTGACGGCATCAAGTGTTAACAGCTGTAGGGGCAATGAGTTAGTCGCAGCCATATCTATAGCCCCCACAAATGTAGGAGGCAGTTCATTCAAATATCTGCCCAGTATAAACCCCTTTTTGTCTTTATGTATCAGACCATTTACTTGCTGGGCAATCGTTTTGCCATCATTACGGTGAAGACTTTATAATTGTTGTTCAACAGGGAGATTGGTCTTTAGGATTCACATTTATTGGGGGGGGGCTTGTTAGGTTTTAAGATTGCGCTGATAGTAGCCTCATGCCATTTTGTTCGTAACTGGACATCTCCCTCCACGATCTCATTAAACAGGGTTTTCCATAAATTAACTATTGCTTCTTTTAAACTAGAGTTCGGTTGAACTTTCTTGTTGGGTTTTAATGACATATCGATTTCTTCTGCACTTATTTCCCGTGCCAGAGTCAACTGCTGTTCATGGCTCAATTTATTCAAATGCTTGTCCTTTAGGCAATACCTTAATTGTGCAATATCTGGAATACTTTTTTTCTGATATACGTTTCCAAAGAAATTTAAAAAAACCTTTACCAATGTTTTTGGCTGTGCTCCATGAAGTATTTATGGTACTGTCCCTTATTCAATTCGTATTTAGGTTAGTTTTTGATTTCCACGCTAATATTTTCCAACATTTTTCTCCATATTAAAAGTGGCTTACTTTACTTGATTCCCACTTCTGTATAGACTGCCTCTCCATATATATTTTAAATGCATCCTGTGAAACCTGGAGTGCGGTTTCTAATTCATGTTTCCTCTCACCCTCCAAGTTACTGTCTTCCAATATACCCTGCAATTCACCAATCTTTTCCTCCATACTACGGATCTAGGTACTCTTTTTTTATAAATGTTGATAATAATTTAAACGTGTAACTTGCCCTCTCAAAAAATGCCTTATAAGCATCCCATACTACATAGATGATCACTAATCCCAAGTTTACATTAAAAAATGCTGAAAAGCTTTTTTCAAGTTCTGGATTACATCTTCCACACAGAGCAGTCGATTATCCATAGTTCATCCCTGTTCTACTCTGTCCTGCAGTTCCAAGGAGACTGCCATATAATCTGATATGCGTATGGATCGATGTTCCAGAACTTCACATTGGGAATTTCCCTCCTATCTAGTCAGAAAAAATCTAAATGGGACAAAAGCCCATATTTCTTGGAGTGATATATGTACTCTCTTGAATTGCCTGCCCATAATTTCCAGGTATCGCATAACCCCAAACCTTTTACAGAAAATAATGTGATTTTGGAGAGTGTATCTGGGCATTTGCCATTGGCCTGTCTGGCAGTTATCTATCAGGATATGAAAACCTCTGCCTATATTTATTGCAGAGTTGTTTCATGAGTTTAATAATGCCTCCTTAATGTATCTGGGTCATCAACATCATGGCCATAGAAGCCAGCACAGATCCGAGTTGTAGATTGTGTTTTCATCTTTACTATCACCCATCTCCATTGCTTTCTAATATCTCCAACTCCTGAGTGTTGCCTCACCACAATTGCCACTCCTTTAGTGCAAAACACCTGATCTGTGGTAACTGCTTGCATGACCCAACACTCTGTTGAAAAGTGTAAAACATTCTTTCTTTGGGCGATGTGTCTCTTGCAATATTATTGTGGCTCTGTGATCTCTGAGATAGTGAACCACTAAACACTGCTTTCCTGTACCCTTAACCCATTTACATTCCATGCTAAGAAAGATCATATTGATCCGATGTCCTATCCATCTCCCCCATAGCAATCAGTTTTTATTTTGTTTACAAAGTTATCTGGACTAGCTTGACAATATCTATGTGAAGACACATTTTCTTCTTTGGTCACTCATGCTTCCCACCCAGTGAATTCTGTACTGAACCCCATATCTAACCCCGAGCACCCCCACCCTAGCCAACTCTCCTCCTGTTATCATTCACATTATCAAAATGTCAATATTTGAGCCTTGTTTGCGGGGCCATTGTAAACCCTATGCTCCAAACTCTAGTGAATTTCTTACGTCCTCCTATCAGATGTTAAATTCAGATTGAAGTGGTCCACCCTCTCTGGGTCTCTGAGTTATGCATTTAGCTATTATGCATGACTTTAAATAATACAGGAAATTTCGTTTGGGCCTTTGCACTCAATCCCTTCAACTCATCCATTCTCTAACCGAGTTCCCACTGCCTGTCTTTCGTCTGTCTGAAGGCATCAGAATGTATACCACAGTTAATTTCCTTCACCTCCCGTGACTTATGTTTTTACCCCACTCCCCGTATCTGCTCCTTTACACCATATGTCAAGATGTTTGCTAAAATCTTCCTGTTTTTTTTTCGCCTTTGGCACAACTTGAAAGGGTCACAATGGCCTCTATGAGTTTTGTGCGAGAGATACATATTTCAATCAGCTGATAACACTGTGCTCCATAACAGGCTAAATACAAATGATTGATTGTGATCTCCTTCAACACCTTCTGCTACATTTACATTTTTTAGATTGTTCCTTTACACACAGTTCTCCTATCTCTCCATCCTGTCTAAGACTTGCCTATTTCTTTGATCCATCAGCCGGATTTCTGTAGTACTAGCTTCAGCCATCATACTAGGCTCATGAACGTCTTTCTCTGGTGCCTCAGGGGCATATTTACAAGAAAGTGATGCATCTGTAGAGATGCATTACTTTCCCTGTGCCACCCTGAGAAACCCTTGCACCACCATGGATGCACCGCATTTGCAATACGGCGCACCATGGCGCAAGGATTGACAGATACGTCAGAAATTCTGACGCATCTGTTGGCGCAAAAGTTACGCATTGCTGGAGTTGTGTCGCAAGCACGACGCAACTCCACCAATGCATGTTGAGGCCTATCCTCATTGTGCAGAGTCACTCCTTACGCCTGCTTCAAGCAGGTGTAAGGTTTTGACGCAGTGGCGTCCTAGAAGTGGCGAAGTGAAATCTTGTAGATTTCACTGCATCACTTTTAAGAGGCTTTCCTGCGTGGGAACGCCCACCCTGTATACATTATACCTGACGCAGGTATAATGTGACGCAGGGTTTTACAAAGTGACGCATCTCCCTAGATGCATCACGTTGTAAATGGGCTGCATTTGTACGCCGCCGTTGCGTCACAAAGGTGAAGCAACGGCAGCGCAAAAATGACGCAAGGGGCTTGTAAATCTGCCCCTCAGTTTGTAATGCCAGATTATCCAGTTTTTTCAAATGCCTCACATGTTTATTGTATCCACTTCTGATTTGCTACTGAGATCACAAATCCCTTCTTCATTTCTATAAAGATGCTCTGTAAAAGGTTTTGAAACCCAGCCTTGATCTCTAGTGGACCTTTATTACCAGACAGACACAAACAGAAAACCTGCCACCATACTCCTCAGAAGGCTGAAAAACATTTGCGGAGTCCCGCAGGGTTCCTTGATCAGTCTGACCCTCTTTAACATCTACTTGACGCCACTGGTAGACATAATCCAGGCACACTACATAGACATACTCAACTACAAGCTTAACTGGCAAATTTTGCATTTCATCTCCTTCCTTATACTCCACCCCCTCAATCTGCTGTAAGACAGCATATCTATTAAACACACATTTGAATATTTTTTCATTTGTAGCCTGTAAATAACCATGTACCCTGTGATCACAGGATCCCCACTGTCTTGTTTATCTCCATCATTCGTTGCTGTTTCCCAAATCATATCTGCAGCAGTGATATCAGTCATTTTATCAGGGCATTTTCCTATCATACCTTCTTTGCTGCTATCCTCAATTCTGCCTAATTTAAACTCTGCATTAACCTGGAAAAATTATCTGAAGGAAGGAGTCACTTTAACCTGGGAGCTCTCGCTTTTTGATTTCTGAATTGATAACTTTTTATTCAATACTTTGTAAGGGCATTCCCCTTTTAAGTCACTTATAGCCACAGTTTTCCTGCTTATTCCAGTGATTGTTTTTAGTGACTTTATTCAATTCTTCCTGCCGTTTGTTAGAATTGAATGTATTCCCAGATCGCAAATTCTATATGTTAACCTCAAAGGGGCCTCTTACCTGGTCTCCTATCTTTTTACATTCACCTGCTCCAGAGAAAAGAGGGTTACTGCTTTTACTATTATGTACACCTGCCTCCATTTTTAGATCTATCAACCCAAAGCCGTCTGGACCCCCATTTCCTCGACACTCCAGGAACTCCTGGTCTCACTTATCCTGGTGGGCAAACAAGACCGTCCGGTCCGTGAATACCGCAGACACAAGAGCTTCCTCTGCATCCCGGCAAATCTACTCTCTTCCTCGTTCTTGAGTGCAGCCTCTGCCTCCCTCCTCCTCCACACTTGCTGACATGTGCTAACAGTGCTCAGTTTGGTCTGAGTGGAGATGCACTGAGCCACTCCCCAACCCCACCTGAGATCGCAGGCTGTGAGGGACCAGTTTCCATGTTCCATCACAATGGAGATAGGTAGGTGGGTGCTGTAAACACATTTTTGGGTTGCAAAAATATTTTTTGCTTTTATTTATGCTCACAAATATCTCAAATTGGGCCTTTGACCTCCAATTGAAACTCTAAAAGCTCTGCTCCACCTCATACCGCACAGACAAGCTCCCAACCTGCTCCTCAGCAGGCAGCCATGTTCCCCTGTAATATGTTATAAATTCAGGTGATAACACCACCATTTTGTTTGGATTGGATGTATTATGTGGTCTAGAGTGGAATTATGTAGGTTGGATTGGAATTGATAGTTGTGGAATTGTATGGTTTGGAGTGGATTTGTGTAGTGGAATTATGTGGCATGGTGGATAGATAGGGGGGAGAGCTAAACAGAATAAATTTTCCATATTAGGATGTGTATACACCAATATATACTGATGTCAAGATATGCTGACATCAAGATACACTAACATAAAGATATGCCGATGCCAAGATAGGCTGACGTCAAAATTTGCAGATGTTAAGGTACGCCGTTGTCAAGATATGCCGACTTCAGCATAAAGCAACATCACAATATGCTGATGTCAAAACCTGAAAAGGTTGCAGTGCTGGCTCCAGAATGAACACAACACAACTGGATGTGTACGTATGTGTGCGTGCCTGCTTGTGTATAAGTGTGTTTAGTTATATTATTGTTATGTGTATTTAATTGTATATTATCTAGCAAATATAGTGCATGCATGTCACCTATCTTTAATACCTATTAGGTACATATCTATATTTGCATATTATACACCCACATGGGAAATTGATGGACGAACGGATGGAGGTGGGTGTTGGAAAGACAATAGATGGGTAAATTGTCGGACAGATGTGGATGGTTGTTAGAAGGACAGTGTGTGGGTAGACCAATGGAGGGAGTTGGATTTTGAAAGGACAGTGGGAGAATGGATGGACAGACGGATGGAGCTGTTTTTTGGAAGGACAATGAGTGGGCAGACGGACTGGCGGAGGTGGGAGTTGGAAGGACAGATGGTGGGTGGATAAATAAGCAGGCAAATGGATGGATAACAAAGGCTGCAAATTGTAACATAAAGAGTGTGTGTGTGTGTGCGTGTGTCTTAATATATACATCATTGGGAAAGTGAGAGCCAATTTGACACTCTTTTGTTGCATGTCATAGCACGTACTCCCTCTTTTTCATATCCATGTGATATTCCGAGTTGTTGCACCTGCTTCTTGAGCTAGTATGGTCCATACCCACAATAGTGTGTGCTCTATATACATAAGGTGCTGGGAGGAGAAGGTGCTTATTATGTATTGATCCAATCAGTACCTCTTGCCTCTCTAGAGGGATCTACCACTGGTGTGCTGGCTCTGCAGATTCCTTGCTGCAGGGAGTGGAGATGTTCGTTGTGTGTGTACATATTGCACCGTGAAATGCCGGTAGGTATTCAGGTCCCTCTGACCCATGACGTGGGCATTGTAAACCACTGCAGAAGCCTACCTGCTGTACTGTCACTTGCTAAGCATCTACGTGCTTTGTACCAAAGTGCTCGGGAACAAGACGACATAACTTCACAAATGTATAGAGAAAGGTACGAAAATAAGAGGGGAGATTTAGACAAAAAAAATATATAATGAGCAAAAAACAGGAACATATAGAAAAGGCCACGGGGTATAAGGAGGCTGGCAGTTGGCGTGTTAGAAAAAAGTCAAGTAAAGTAGAAAAGAAAGAAGGCGCTCACATTTCCACATTACCACTAATATCCCGAAACAAGTAAACAAGAAAGGCAGCTGTTCATGCAGAGCTCCCACGCTCCATTCACAACAAATACAATCCAGTGCTGTGACTGGGGCCAGACCGGACTAGTCAGGTACTCGGGAGATGCCACAATGGGCCTGTGACTGGAAAACAGGCATGGCCCAAGATGCCACTGATTTTCGGAGGCTCACGCTGTGCCACAAATGGATAGGCCTCTCAGAAAAACCAACCGTCCCCCATAGACCAGCCCATTGACCAGATGCGCAGTAAGAGGGCCACTGGCCACAAAAAAGGAAACTGGCCACTCTGTCCCTGCTTGAGCAAAAAAGAAGCCATGATTGGCGAACATTGAACCCACCACACCTTTTGGCCCAGTGCCACAAATCACCCACACCAACCGGACCAGTGCCCCCAAGGTGGACACAACCCACAAACTACATATTTAGTCCAATCCATTCAAACCAACCATCCTCCATGCACCATGGATGCCACAGACACCAAACAGTCAATTTATTTATTTATAAAGTTTTGTATAGCTCGAACGTGACCCTAGGGGGTATCAGAGCGCTTTACATGAAGGGAAGGTAGGGTATAATTTGAGCTAACAAAACTGGTCACATATATGAATGAAGGACACAGTGTTGAGAATAAACAGAAAAATAAGCTTGATCTCTATAGGTAGTCAGCAATGTAAAGGGCAGGCATCATGAAAGAATAGCAAGTGTGGATACAATCAATAAACAAATAAATGTTATTTTAGGGCAAGAACTTTAACCCCGGCCGGAGACCTCCGCTCCGCCCGCGTAGTGTGCGGAGATTTTCCTTCTCCGCGTTCTGCGGAGAAGGCAAATCTCCGCACACTCCACAGCAGAGCGGAGTTCGCCAGCCCCCGCCTCCACCACCCCTATTAAGAAGTAAGTTTACAGGAATTAAAAATAAACTTAAAACCACTTACCTCTTTACTGCGGCGTCCCCGGGCTGCCCTCCTCCTCTTCCTCGCCGTACCGGTAATGCTTAAGAAAACTGTGCATGCACGCATGCCCGCGCATGCGCATTTCTTTAAAATTTAAAAATGTTTAATTGTAATTTGGAATTTAATATTTTTTTTAAATTTTTGTAAGAAAGGGTATCTCAAATTTGTAATAATATTTTTTTAAATATTGTATTTTGTGTTTTTTGGGGACAAATTAAAAAAACATTTGATCAATTTTTAATTATGAAAGAAAAATAATTTGTTTTAGATTTTTCATTGTTTATTATCCAGCTCTTTTCCTGAGTCAGGTTAGTTTTGGAGTTGGAATAGTAATTTTTTTTGGTTTGTTGTCCAGCACTTTCCCTGAGTTTAGTTAGTTTTGGAGTTGAAGTAGTAATTTTTTTGTGTTAATTGTCCAGCACTTTTCCCTGAGTTTAGTTGGTTTTGGAGTTGGAATAGTAATTTTTAATAGTTTATTATCCAGAACTTTCACTGAGTTTAGTTGGTTTTGCAGTTGGAATAGTGAAAGTGCTGGATAAGAAACCAAAAGAATTACTATTCCAACTCCAAAACCAACTAACCTTAGTGAAAGTGCTGGATAATAAACCCAAAAAAATTACTGAGTTTAGTTGGTTTTGGAGTTGGAATAGTAAATTTTAATGGTTTATTATCCAGCACTTTCCTTGAGTTTAGTTAATTTTGGAGTTGGAATAGTAATCTTTTTTGGTTTATTATGCAGCACTTTCCCTGAGTTTAGTTGGTTTTGGAGTTGGAATAGTAATTTTTTTTGGTTTATTGCCCAACACTTTCCGTGAGTTTAGTTGGTTTTGTAGTTGGAATAGTACTTTTTATTGTTTAGTATGTTGTTTTTTTATAGTTTGTACGTACATTCAAATAAATAAGGAGGCGTATGTTAGTTTTTATTGTTAACGTTTTTATTTGCAAACATATGTATTTTTTTGTTCTTCACAATTAAATTGTTTTTGTTTAGTTTTGTTATACAATTTTTGAAAATATTGAAAAATATGATGCAGAAATTTTGATGTTATTCAGAATTTATTATAAAGTATAATATATTTTTTAACATATATTTTTATGTACATATGCAAAATTAAAAATATATTTTTGCGTACATATTTTTTTAACAGTTTTGAAAAATGGTACATTTTTTTGAAGTATAGTCATGTAATAGTAAAGTAAATATATTTTCTGTTCTTTCATTTTAAACATTTTGATTTTTTTATTTATCATTTTTTATGAAAATAAGAAAACATTTTAGTACATTTCTCTTTACATGTTTTTTTAACGCATTTGATATAATTTTATTTTTGTTGTAAAATTATATATGTATTTTGCAAAGTTATATTTTGTACATTTTGTATTTATTATTTAGTATATTAAATAGTATTACTAAACAAATATTAAATATATTCAATAATTTACATTTGTTTTACAAATATATTTTTGTATATTATATTTTTTTATTAAACATTGTTATATTGGTTGCGTGTTTACAATAGTCTTATTGTAATTTTATATTTTGAAGGTGAGTACATCAAACAAACATACATTTTTATATATATTAAATATTATATTTTTTGTTTTTGATAATATAATATTTAATATATATTGTACAATTTGTTGAACATTTTTTGAACATTTTTAATTTTTTTGTACAATAAATAAATATATACATTTAATTTTTGTGATTTTTTTATTATTTCTCCAGTCTTGTCTATGGGGAGTCCGTCTTTTTTCTTTTTTATTACGCGGCCATTTTTTATCCTTTTTCTCACCTTTCCTGTCTATCTGTTTCGTTTTTAGTTCATTTTGCAAGACGGAACCTCGTGGTTGGGAGCTGTGTTAAGGTAAGTTTGATTTAATTTACTTTTAAGGTAGTTTTAGGGTAGGGGCGAGGTAGTAGTAGTGTAATTAGATTTGTTAGGGCATTAATTGTTCGTTTTTGTTGTAGTTAGGTGTTTTTTTTGTAGTTTAGTGTTTTATGTGTTTGACGCAGTGTTGAAGAGAAGTAGAGTGTTATGTAGTGTTAGTTTTGTGTTGTTTAATTATGTTATGTTTTATTTAATGTTGATATAATGCGTGTGGGTTTGTACATGTTATTGTGGGAGGGTATTCTTTTTTTTTCTTTACAGGTTTCCCGTTTCATGAACGGATGGTGCTGGAGACGCTTTTCTTTTTAAAAAAAAGGAAAATGTCTTTTGTTTCTTTGAAACAAGTTACTTTTTTACATTTCCTTTTATTTTTTGGGTGTGTTGGAGCTTTTTTTATTTAATTTTCGGGTTTTTGAGGGTTTCGTTATTGAGAGGATTGCATTGTTGGAGCATTTTTTTCTACAGTTGTATTTTTGCCTTTTTTTCAGATGGATTAGTTTTTCGATTTATCTACTATGGATTTGTTCGTTTTCAAAGACCGTCTATTGTGACATAACTGTAAGTTATTTTTTATTATTATGGGTGGGAAATGTTTTTGGTTACATTTGGTTTGTTTGATTCTTTTTTATTTTAATAATTATATTATGTCATATATTTATATGTACATTTTTTATTTTTAAATCACATAATTATTATTAATTTAAAAAAGAGTAGAATTATGTTGTTTAAATGTTTTGTGATTTTAAAATGCATTGTTTTTTGTTTAAAGTATAGATTTAGCAATCAGGTCTAGGTATTCTAGCCCTTTGGTGTTTGGAAATAGTCGAGTTTTGTGTTGCAAGCATTCATACATTGTTTTTGTTTGCTTACTGAGTTTAGGGCCTATTTTAGTTAGGGATTGCTCTAGTCTTAGCTCATGATAGCTCTATTCTTTTTTGATGGCTTCTATTAGTCTGTGTAAGGTTGGTTGTCCTCTTCCTATTGTGACTTTGAAGGCACATGCCATCCTTCCACCGCGTTATTCGTTTTAGCTTTTTGAGCTAGGGTGGTATCGTGGACGTTCCGCCAGGGGATTTGGAACGTTGGTTGTCTACGGTGCCCTGACCTATGTAGCCTTCCCACCCAAATGTCTTCAAAGTAGTCTAGGAAGGGAGTTAGTTTTGTTTCGTTTGCTTGGTAGAAAGGGCTTTCAAGAAGTATGTGACAGAGGTTGGCTACTTCAGTTGTTGGTACATAGGCCAGGGCTATTCATTTTTTGATTTGATAAGCAAAGTTGCGATTGGTGGCGTAATCTATACTTAGGGCCAGATGTACGACCGAAAGTTTTAGCAAGTCGCAATTTGCGCCAAATTGCAAGTCGCAAATTGGGACTCGCTAAATTGAATGTACCTACACAACCGTACCCCAAATAGCTACTCGCAACGCAAAATTGCGATACGCTAAACGCTCGCAGATAGCGTCAGCAGTTGAAAACATGCATTTTGCATGCACAATTAGTTGACGCGGTTGAAAGCATGCATTTTGAAAGCGCAAATAGCTAATGTGAATAAAAATTGAAAAAAAATCACTTCCTGGTAGATCTGAAGGACCCCAAACCACGAAGTGGTGTCTATGTAGATTCCTAATCAAAATTACAAGCACATGGCAAGGTGCAGCAGCTCAGTAGAACACTGATACACAGAGAGAACAGCCCAGCAAGATGGCCAGCTAGACATCTGAGAAAGAAGGGAAGAAGAAGCTACGCAAATTTAAATTTTCTGAGAAATAAATTGACATAATCATCGAGGAGTGCTGTAACAACCACGAGCAGCTGTTCGGTCGGACTTCTCATACCGTGCCAGAGTCTGACAAGCGAAAAATATGGCGTGATATGCAGCTGCGCGTGAATGCCCTTGGTGTTTCCCTTGGTGTTGCTGACAGGTCAATCGATGACATAAAAAAGAGGTGGTATGACCTCCGTTCCAGGGCAAAGGCGAGGTTGGCTGAACAGGTGCGTACTGCCCAACACACAGGAGGTGGCCCATCCAGCCTCCCGGAAGCCTCCACAGCACAGGCAATGTTGCAAGGCACCCTAGAGCCGGAGTCAGTGGTGGGAATTGGAAGCCTGGACACATCCCAACCTCCACCACCCACAGGTAAGTGAGAAATGAATGCCATATTATGTCATACTCAAGCCAGCACCCCACATGCATGCACCACACACAGGCCAAACTGCATCTACATGCTCCTTCTACACGATAAAAAAGTCACATCATGGAAAATGTAGTACATGACACAAACATTGCTGTTAGGGACTGACATGAGTTGTGAACATAGTACCACCACAGAGATAGTGACTCAAAACATTTCCTTTATTTCTCCTTTTACAACATAGGTACATCTTTGGGAGGAGAACCAAGGGAGGAAGACACTGATTCAGAGCAGGAGCAGGGCCAGATGGAGCGCAGCAGGTCACATGAAATGCACTCCATGACGAGGGCAATCAGTCGTCTGGCAACTGCAACTAGCCTGTACAGTATATGCACCCTAGCACTGCAGGTTGAAATGGGCCACTACAGTGGCGATGTAGCAAGGGGCCTACAACAGATCACAGCTGCTGTTGAGGCTCTGCAACCTAGCATGGTAGCTACAGGAGGAGGCACAGACACTGCTGACAGTGAAGTGTCCAGCCACAGCAGTGTTTCCACTGCTGATGCCCCAACCCAGCGGAGAAGCAGCAGTTGGCACTCTATGCTCCAAAGTGCCACATCCAGATATGCAGGACAGATGAGCAAAAGATAATTTTCTTTTATGTTTTGGTCTTTTCACTTTTTGTTGTGGTGAAGTAACCACTTTGCATTTATAATTTGTGTAGTAAAAGTTACCTGAGATGGACAGGTTGTCCCATAGACTCAGTCAATATGACCTTGAATTAAAGGCATACAGCAATACACAGTTTGACTCTCTCTTATGTAGTTTCTTGTGCAAATTTGTGAATGATAATGATGTACCTTGAAAGTAATGTCTGGCTATGTGTTCCCTGCGCCTTCTCCCCTCTGCTGCTGAGCTTCCCTCACTTGGTTGGTGGGCTGGGGGTCCAGGCTCTTCATCCCCTGAGTCTGTATCTGACAACTCAATGGGCAGGCCACGCCTGCATGCAATGTCGTGGAGTATTGCGCAGCTTGCCACAATTTTGCAGGCTGTTTCCGACACATACTGCAAGGCACCGCCACTCTTGTGTAGACACATGAATCTTGATTTTAGTATGCCAAATGTGTGCTCGATGACTGACCTGGTGCGTCTATGTGCCCTGTTATATCGCCTTTCATGTGCGTTGGAGGGAGACAGGTACGGTGTGAGGATCCAGGTACGCAGGGCATACACACTGTCAACTGCGAGAAAATGTAAGAAGTTGAGACAACATGCAGACAGACATTTATGTTCAAATACATCTCACTGTGGGTGTGGGGATTCATTACCTAGTAGGTATCCTTCATCAAAATCACCTTTTTCTAATTTCTGGTATATGCCACTGTGTCTGAAGATGTATGAGTCATGTGTGCTTCCTGGAAATTTGGCTACAATGTCTGTGATGATGTGGTTTACGTCACAGACAACTTGGATGTTTAGTGAATGTGTGCTTTTCCTATTACGGAATTTATATTCTATGCATGATGGTGGACATATGGGCACTTGGGTCCCATCTATGCACCCTATGACCTGTGGAAATCTTGCTGTTCTATAGAATTGCAATTTGGTATTTTCAAATTCTTCATCATTCCTTGGCAGATAGATGTGTTGATGTATGTGGTGTAGCAGGGCATCTAGGAAATTGCGGAAGAAATGCGAAAGCGCACTCTGTGACACACCTCCAGCCACTGCAATTACATCTTGGTAGCTACCAGTGGCCAATAGATGGAGGGAGCACAACATCTGCACATGGGTTCTGCTTTCCAAATGTGGCTTCAGGGTGTCTATGAGGTCTAGGATGACCGTGCTACTCAGCCTGTACTGTTCATATATCTCTTCCTCAGTCTTCTCAAACAATGTCAGCCTGACTCTGAAAATCCTCTCCTGTCTCCGCCTCCTCTGTAGAGCAGCAAGTATCCACATCCTCCTCGCTATCACATACAGGGCAGCCATTTTGGAAAGGTTCTGGTGCATTCTGGGCCTGTTTTTATAGTTTGGGACTGGTTACTACCTGCTTCAGGTTAGTGGTAAATTGCATGTGCAAATGGCCCGTTTTGCGCATAGTCGCAATTTGCGTCTACTCCGTACATTTGATTTTGCGAGTCGCTATTTGCGAGTCGCAATTTGGTAGACGCTTATAGCGTTCGCTTTTCCTGCGACTTATTCACTCGCTACGCTAATTTTAGAATTGAGAGTGCATATCGTGCATAGCGTACAGCCATTTTTGCATGCGCAAATCAATTTGCGACCGATTTCGCGCATGCAAAATGGTCGTACATCTGGCCCTTAGAGTAGATTTTTGTAGGTGTCTCCATATACTTTGGTTGAAGTGATAACAGCAACCTTGTATTGCAGTGTGTGGGTATTTTTTTAAAATTGACTGAATAATTCCTTGTTCAAAGTCAAAGATTATTTTTTGTGGAAAGTAATTGTCGGTGTGTTGTTTTATCATTGTAAGGAGCTCTATGTAGGTGGCATTTTGTTTATTGGGGAGTAGTGCGTATATGAAGGGGATGTTAGTGTCTTCATATTCAGCGTGAATGGTATATAGTTGGTAAATAGGCTTGGGGCAAACTTTGAATGTACCATCCATCATCCACGCTTCACAGTTTTGTAATTTCTGTATGTTGTTGTTGGTGGCAAAGATAACAATGTGTTTTTCATGACTCATCTTTGTGGGTTACAGTGGATCTCGGTAAGATTTGTATTTCTGCAAAAGTTTGGGGGGTGGGTGGTGCTTGAGCAGTAGCTCTTTTAGTTCTGGCTATTAATCTTTTTAGAGTGGCAAAAGATGGTAGTTGTCCTGTGACATGTTCGGGAACCCTAGTTAATACGTTTTTTAGTATTTGGGTACTGGTCTGTTGGGAGCTGGTGCTTGCTTCTCTGATTGTTTCTAGAGCATCTCTGACCTCAATTTCTGTCATATTGGGGGGGTGGTTGTGTTCCCTGGCATTAACTACATTTGTTTCTACTGTTGTGGCTCTCCCATAGCAAGAATTGGAGTAGTATTTACTACATTTCCAATGGGTTTTGTTTCCAGTTATTTTTTCTTGCATATATGTATAGCCCATGTAGCACAGAAGTAGTTTTCCCTTTTGTGATGTGATGAATTTTGCTCCTTCTGCCATTTTCTTTCTTTATCTGTGAATATATGTATATATATATTGATGTATTAATTATATGGTCTTGAACAGTAAACATGTTTGTATAATTATTATATTTGAAAATAAACTTGCATTTGTCTTGCTTTAATTTTCTTGTTGGATATTTTATCGATGGTCGTGGTTGATTCACTGGTTTCTTTTTTTCTGTTGGTTTAAAAGGAACATTTGATTTTTTATTAAAGTGTTATATTTAATTTGATTATTTTGCTTATTTAGTTTCTATTTTTATGTAGTTGAGCAAAAAAATACGTACTATTTTTAGTTGATGAAGTTTATATCGTTGATGTTGTTGTTTTGTTGAAGTTTGTAGAAGCTGTGAAGAGAAAAGTATTTGTTAGTTATATTTTGCTTTTATATTTAGTTTATTGTTTTTTATGAGTTTGCTTTATTTGATGGTTAATTTACATACTTACATAGGGCCCAATTCCAATGTCGTGCGGAAGGCCCTCACAGATGCGTCTAGAGGCGAACAGTACAACCGATTCGTACTGGGACCCGGTTAAACCAAACGACGCAGTACGATGCACAAAACCCTTTACTTACCGGACAACAAGGTCATGAAAAATGAATTTCTCATCTTTGTGGGTTACAGTGGATCCCGGTAAGA
Organism: Calotriton arnoldi; assembly: GCA_963921515.1. Taxonomy (NCBI): domain Eukaryota; kingdom Metazoa; phylum Chordata; class Amphibia; order Caudata; family Salamandridae; genus Calotriton; species Calotriton arnoldi. The sequence continues at coordinate 253,085 of CAWUFW010012474.1, read as the reverse complement.
TTTGTATTTTTGCAAAAGTTTGGGGGTGGGTGGTGGTTGAGCAGTAGCTCTTTTAGTTCTGGCTATTAATCTTTTTAGAGTGGCAAAAGATGGTAGTTGTGCTGTGACATTTTCAGGAACCCTAGTTAATACGTTTTTTAGTATTTGGGTACTGGTCTGTTGGGAGCTGGTGCTTGCTTCTCTGATTGTTTCTAGAGCATCTCTGACCTCGATTTCTGTCACATTGGGGGGAGGGTTGTGTTCCCTGGCATTAACTACATTTGTTTCTACTGTTGTGGCTCTCCCATAGCAAGAATTGGAGTAGTAATTACTACATTTCCAATGGGTTTTGTTTCCAGTTATTTTTTCTTGCGTATATGTATAGCCCATGTAGCACAGAAGTAGTTTTCCCTTTTGTGATGGGATGAATTTTGCTCCTTCTGCCATTTTCTTTGTTTATCTGTGAATATATGTATATATATATATATATTGATGTATTAATTATATGGTCTTGAACAGTAAACAGGTTTGTATAATTATTATATTTGAAAATAAACTTGCATTTGTCTTGCTTTAATTTTCTTGTTGGATATTTTATCGATGGTCGTGGTTGATTCACTGGTTTCTTTTTTTCTGTTGGTTTAAAAGGAACATTTTATTTTTTATTAAAGTGTTATATTTAATTTGATTATTTTGTTTATTTAGTTTCTATTTTTATGTAGTTGAGCAAAAAAATACTTACTATTTTTAGTTGATGAAGTTTATATAGTTGATGTTGTTGTTTTGTTGAAGTTTGTAGAAGCTGTGAAAAGAAAAGTATTTGTTAGTTATATTTTGCTTTTTTATTTAGTTTATTATTTTTTATTAGTTTGCTCTATTTGTTGGTTAATTTACATACTTACATAGGGCCCGATTCCAATGTCGTGCAGAAAGCCCTCCCAGATGCGTCTAGAGGCGAACAGTACAACCGACTCGTACTGGGACCCGGTTAAACCAAACAACGCAGTACGAGGTCACTCCGATTCCGTCCCCATTGTCCAAACGAAAAGCCACTGAAACGCAGAATGGAGTCGTCCGGAGGCATTTCCAAATCCGGTCCCGAACACCGAAGTACGATGCGTACTTCCCCTGCGCCGAATCCATCGCTACAACCAACACGTCAGATCAGCCGGAAGGGGAGTATTTCAGCTCCGACTCGGGCCACAACATGATTCCAGCAAACGAGACTGTGCAGCCATGAATCCGATCGTGCATGTCATCCCCATAGTCTACCTCTTTGAGCACTACTACAACCGCAACCGATGCGTTTGTCGCAGACGTTAAGTCTGACACCGACACATACAGAATAACGTAAGTACCTTGCGAAAGACAATACAACAGAAAGCAGGTACGCAACTACAGCCAAAAGGGGGGGGAGAATACTACTTGCATTGTAGTGTCAAATTGGTGGTAGGGGGCAAATACCCACAGCAATGTAGAGTCAACATGGTCGGTGGCAAATACCCACAGCAATGTAGAGTCAACATGGGGTGGGGCAAAAACCCACAGCAATGTAGACTCAACATGCGGCTGGCAAATATCTACAGCAATGTAGAGTCAATGGGGGGGCAAATACCTACAGCAATGTAGAGTCAATAGGGGGGGCAAATACCTACAGCAATTGTAGAGTCAATAGGGGGTGTGGCAAATACCCACAGCAATGTAGAGTCAACATGTGGGTTGTGCAAACACCCACAGCAATGTAGAGTCAATAGGGGAGTGGCAAATACCCACAGCAATGTAGAGTAAACATGTGGGATGCGCAAATACCCACAGCAATGTAGAGTCAATAGAGGGGTGGCACATACCTACAGCAATGGAGAGTCAACATGGGGGGTGGCAAATACCCACAGCAATGTAGAGTCAACATGTGGGTTGCGCAAATACCCACAGCAATGTAGAGTCAACATGTGGTGTGGCAAATACCCACAGCAATGTAGAGTCATCATGGGGGTGGCAAATACCTACAGCAATGTGCAGTCAATATGGGGGCAAATACCTACAGCAATGTAGAGTCAATAGGGGGCAAATACCTACAGCAATGAGGTGTCAATAGGTGGGTGGCAAATACCCACAGCAATGTAGAGTCAGCATGTGTGTTGCGCAAATACCCACAACAATGTAGAGTCAACATGGGGTGTGGCAAATACCCACAGCAATGTAGAGTCAACATTGGGGTGGCAAATACCTACAGCAATGTACAGTCAATAGGGGGGGAAATACCTACAGCAATGCACAGTCAATAGAGGGGCAAATATCTACAGCAATGTAGAGTCAATGGGGGTATACCTACAGCAATGTAGAGTAATAGGGGGTGTGGCAAATACCCACAGCAATGTAGAGTCAACTTGTGGGTTGCGCAAATACCCACAGCAATGTAGAGTCAATAGGGGGTGGCAAATACCTACAGCAATGTAGAGTCAACATGGGGGGTGGCAAATACCCACAGCAATGTAGAGTCAACATGGGGGGTGGCAAATACCCACAGCAATGTAGAGTCAACATGGGGGTGGCAAATGCCTACAGCAATGTACAGTCAAGAGGGGGGGTGGAAAATACCTACAGCAATGTAGAGTCAATACGGGGTGTGGCAAATACCCACAGCAATGTAGAGTCAACATACCCACAGCAATGTAGAGTCAATAGGGGGTGGCAAATACCCACAGCAATGTTGAGTCAACATGGGGTGTGGCAAATTCCTACAGCAAAATAGAGTCAACATGGGGGTGGCAAATACCTACAGCAATGTACAGTCAAAAGGGGGGCAAATACCTACAGCAATGTACAGTCAATAGGGGGGGCAAATACCTACAGCAATATAGAGTCAACATGTGGGTTGTGAAAATACCCACAGCAATGTAGAGTCAATAGGGGGGTGGCAAATACCCACAGCAATATAGAGTCAACATGTGGGTTGCGCAAATACCCACAGCAATGAAGGGTCAATAGGGGGGTGGCAAATACCCACAGCAATGTAGAGTCAACATGGGGTGTGTCAAATACCCACAGCAATGTACAGTCAACATGGGGATGGCAAATACCTACAGCAATGTACAGTCAATAGGGGGGAAATGCCTACAGCAATGTACAGTCAATAGAGGGGCAAATATCTACAGCAATGTAGAGTCAATGGGGGAATACCTACAGCAATGTAGAGACAATAGGGGGTGTGGAAAATACCCACAGCAATGTAGAGTCAACTTGTGGGTTGCACAAATACCCACAGCAATGTAGAGTCAACATGGGGGTGGCAAATACCTATAGCAATGTACAGTCAAGTGGGGGGTGGAAAATACCTACAGCAATGTAGAGTCAATAGGGGGTGTGGCAAATATCCACAGCAATGTAGAGTCAACATACCCACAGCAATGTTGAGTCAATAGGGGGTGGCAAATACCCACAGCAAAATAGAGTCAACATGGGGGGTGGCAAATACCTACAGCAATGTACAGTCAAAGGGGGGGCAAATACCTACAGCAATGTAGAGTGAATAGGGGGGCAAATACCTACAGCAATGTAGAGTGAATAGGGGTGTGGCAAATACCCACAGCAATGTAGAGTCAACATGTGGGTTGTGAAAATTCCCACAGCAATGTAGAGTCAATAGGGGGTGGCAAATACCCACAGCAATGTAGAGTCAACATGTGGGTTGCGCAAATACCCACAGCAATGAAGAGTCAACATATGGTGCGGCAAATACCCACAGCAATGTAGAGTCAACAGGGGGGTGGCAAATACCTACAGCAATGTACAGTCAATAGGAGGGGAAATACCTACAGCAATGTACAGTCAATAGGGGGATAAATATCTACAGCAATGTAGAGTCAATGGGGGGGCAAATACCTACAGTAATGTAGAGTAAATAGGGGGTGTGGCAAATACCCACAGCAATGTAGAGTCAACATGTGAGTTGCACAAATATCCACAGCAATGTAGAGTCAATAGGGGGTGGCAAATACCTACAGCAATGTAGAGTCAACATGGGGGTTGGGAAATACCCACAGCAATATAGAGTTTTACAATGGGGGTGGCAAATACCTACAGCAATGTAGAGTCAACATGGGGAGTGGCAAATACCTACAGCAATGTACAGTCAATAGGGGGGTGTCAAATACCTGCAGCAATGTATAGTCAATAGGAGGTGTGGCAAATACCCACAGCAATGTATAGTCAATAGGGGGACAAATACCTACAGTAATGTAGAGTCAATGGGGGTGGCAAATACCTACAGCAATGTACAGTCAATAGGGGGACAAATACCGACAGCAATGTAGCGTCAATGGGGGTGCAAATACCTACAGCAATGTAGAGTCAATAGGGGGTGGCAAATACCCACAACAATGTAGAGTAACATGTGGGTTGTGCAACTACCCACAGTAATGTGGAGTCAATAGGGGGTGGCAAATACCCACAACAATGTAGAGTCAACATATGGGCTGCGCAAATACCCAGAGCAATGTAGAATCAATAGGGATGTGGCAAATACCCACAGCAATGTAGAGTCAACATGTGGGTTGCGCAAATACGCACAGCAATGTAGAGTCAACATGGGGGGTGGCAAATACCCACAGCAATGTAGATGTCAACATGTGGGTTGCGCAAATACTAACCCTGGGCGGTGAACTCCGCTCCGCTCGCGGAGTTTGCAGAGTTTTCTGCACTCCGTGTTACGCGGAGATCGCGGAGTTCCAAAAAACTCCGCTTCGCATGGTGGAGCATCGTTTTTTTCCTTGCTCGCGTTCGTCAATGTCAAGTTGCCGACCGTGAGCGAGGAAAATCAACCTCCTGGCGAGATTTTTCCTCGTTCGCAATCATCAACATCAAGTTGGCGAGCACGAGTGTGGAAAATCAACATCCCAACGAGATTTCTCAATGCGGGGGGGTCAGGTTTCTCATTGTGAGTGGTCGCGTATGCTCGCGACAGCTCGCATTGAAAAACTGCCCGTTCGCGTTGAGAAAGCTGCCGCTCGAGTAAAAATATACTCGAGTGGCAGAAAAGGAAAGCAGGGACCGCTTGCACTGTGCATGGTGCCGTTCGCAATGATTGCACAGTGCGGACAAGCATCCGGCACTGTGCAATCACCGCGAACGGCATTTTTCTATCGTACTTTGCCGCTCGCGGAGCTCTGCGTGGTGCGACTGAGGTTTTTTGCACTACGCAGTGTTCCGCGTAGTGCAACACGGCGAACTCTGCCCAGGGTTAGCAAATACCCACAGCAATGTAGAGTTAACATGGGGGTAGCAAATACCTACAGCAATGTAGAATCAATAGGGGGTGTGGCAAATACCCACAGCAATGGAGAGTCAATAGGGGGAAGAAATACCTACAGCAATGTACAGTCAATAGGGTGGGAGCAAATTCTTACAGAAATGTAGAGTCAATAGGGGGGGCAAATACCTATAGCAATGTAGAGTCAATAGGACGTGTGGCAAATACCCACAGCAATGTAGAGTCAACATGTGGGTTGCGCAAATACCCACAGAGTCAATAGGGGGGTGGCAAATACCTACAGCAATGTAGAGTCAACATGGGGAGTGGCAAATACCTACAGCAATGTACAGTCAATAGGGGGGTGTCAAATACCTGCAGCAATGTATAGTCAATAGGAGGTGTGGCAAATACCCACAGCAATGTATAGTCAATAGGGGGACAAATACCTACAGCAATGTAGAGTCAATGGGGGTGGCAAATACCTACAGCAATGTACAGTCAATAGGGGGACAAATACCGACAGCAATGTAGCGTCAATGGGGGTGCAAATACCTACAGCAATGTAGAGTCAATAGGGGGTGGCAAATACCCACAACAATGTAGAGTAACATGTGGGTTGTGCAACTACCCACAGTAATGTGGAGTCAATAGGGGGGTGGCAAATACCCACAACAATGTAGAGTCAACATATGGGCTGCGCAAATACCCAGAGCAATGTAGAATCAATAGGGATGTGGCAAATACCCACAGCAATGTAGAGTCAACATGTGGGTTGCGCAAATACGCACAGCAATGTAGAGTCAACATGGGGGGTGGCAAATACCCACAGCAATGTAGGTGTCAACATGTGGGTTGCGCAAATACTAACCCTGGGCGGTGAACTCCGCTCCGCTCGCCGAGTTTGCAGAGTTTTCTGCACTCCGTGTTAAGCGGAGATCGCGGAGTTCCAAAAAACTCCGCTTCGCATGATGGAGCATCGTTTTTTTCCTTGCTCGCGTTCGTCAATGTCAAGTTGCCGACCGTGAGCGAGGAAAATCAACCTCCTGGCGAGATTTTTCCTCGTTCGCAATCATCAACATCAAGTTGGCGAGCACGAGCGTGGAAAATCAACATCCCGACGAGATTTCTCAATGCGGGGGGGTCAGGTTTCTCATTGCGAGTGGTCGCGTATGCTCGCGACAGCTCGCATTGAAAAACTGCCCGTTCGCGTTGAGAAAGCTGCCGCTCGAGTAAAAATATACTCGAGTGGCAGAAAAGGAAAGCAGGGACCGCTTGCACTGTGCATGGTGCCGTTCGCAATGATTGCACAGTGCGGACAAGCATCCGGCACTGTGCAATCACCGCGAACGGCATTTTTCTATCGTACTTTGCCGCTCGCGGAGCTCTGCGTGGTGCGACTGAGGTTTTTTTGCACTACGCAGTGTTCCGCGTAGTGCAACACGGCGAACTCTGCCCAGGGTTAGCAAATACCCACAGCAATGTAGAGTTAACATGGGGGGTAGCAAATACCTACAGCAATGTAGAATCAATAGGGGGTGTGGCAAATACCCACAGCAATGTAGAGTCAATAGGGGGAAGAAATACCTACAGCAATGTACAGTCAATAGGGTGGGAGCAAATTCTTACAGCAATGTAGAGTCAATAGGGGGGGCAAATACCTATAGCAATGTAGAGTCAATAGGACGTGTGGCAAATACCCACAGCAATGTAGAGTCAACATGTGGGTTGCGCAAATACCCACAGAGTCAATAGGGGGGTGGCAAATACCTACAGCAATGTAGAGTCAACATGGGGGGTGGCAGATACCCACAGCAATGTAGAGTCAACATGGGGGGTGGGAAATACCCAGAGCAATGTAGAGTCAACATGGGGGGTGGAAAATACCTACAGCAATGTAGAGTCAATAGGGGGTGTGGCAAATACCCACAGCAATGTAGAGTCAACATGTGGGTTGCGCAAATACCCACAGCAATGCAGAGTCAAAAGGGGGGTGGCAAATACCTACAGCAATGTAGAGTCAATAGGGGGTGTGGCAAATACCCACAGCAATGTAGAGTCAACATGTGGGTTGCGCAAATACCCACAGCAATGCAGAGTCAAAAGGGGGGTGGCAAATACCCACAGCAATGTAGAGTCAACATGTGGGTTGCTCAAATACCCACAGTAATGTAGAGTCAACATGGGGGTGGCAAATACCAACAGAAATGTAGAGTCAACATGGGGGTGGCAAATACCAACAGAAATGTAAAGTCAACATGGGGGTGGCAAATACCTACAGCAATGTACAGTCAATAGGGGGTGGCAAATACCTACAGCAATGTACAGTCAATAGGGGGGACAAATACCTACAGCAATGTAGAGTCAATAGGGGGGTGGCAAATACCCACAGCAATGTAGAGTCAACATGGGGTGTGGCAAATACCCACAACAATGTAGAGTCAACATGGTGGGTGGCAAATACCTACAGCAATGTACAGTCAATAGGCGGGACAAATACCTACAGCAATGTAGAGTCAATGGGGGGGCAAATACCTTAAGCAATGTAGAGTCAATAGGGGGTGTGGCAAATACCCACAGCAATGTAGAGTCAACATATGGGTTGCACAAATACGCACAGCAATGTAGAGTCAATAGAGATGTGGCAAATACCCACAGCAATGTAGAGTCAACATGTGGGTTGCGCAAATACCCACAGCAATGTAGAGTCAATAAAGATGTGGCAAATACCCACAGCAATGTAGAGTCAACATGTGGGTTGCGCAAATACCCACAGCAATGTAGAGTCAATAGGGGGTGGCAAATGCCTACAGCAATGTAGAGTCAACATGAGGTGTGGCAAATACCCACAGCAATGTAGAGTCAACATGTGGGTTGCGCAAATACCCACAGCAATGTAGAGTTAACATGGGGGTAGCAAATACCTACAGCAATTTAGAGTCAACATGGAGGGTGGCAGATACCTACAGCAATGTAGAGTCAACATAGGGAGTGGGAAATACCCACAGCAATGTAGAGTCAACATGGGGGTGGCAAATACCTACAGCAATGTAAAGTCAATGGGGGGTGGCAAATACCTACAGCAATGTACAGTCAATAGGGGGACAAATACCTACAGCAATGTAGAGTCTTTGGGGGAAATACCCACAGCAATGTAGAGTCAATAGGGGTGTGGCAAATACCCACAGCAATGTAGATTCAACATGTGTGTTGCTCAAATACCCACAGCAATGTACAGTCAACATGTGGGTTGCACAAATACCCACAGCCATGTAGAGTCAATAGGGGGGTTGCAAATACCAACAGCAATGTAGAATCAACATGGGGGGTGGCAAATACCCACAGCAATATAGAGTCAACATGTGGGTTGCGCAAATACCCACAGCAATGTAGAGTCAATAGGGGGGTGGCAAATACCCACAGCAATATAGAGTCAACATGTGGGTTGCGCAAATACCCACAGCAATGTACAGTCAACATGGGGATGGCAAATACCTACAGCAATGTACAGTCAATAGGGGGGAAATGCCTACAGCAATGTACAGTCAATAGAGGTGCAAATATCTACAGCAATGTAGAGTCAATGGTGGGAATACCTACAGCAATGTAGAGTCAATAGGGGGTGTGGCAAATACCCACAGCAATGTAGAGTCAACATGTGGGTTGTGAAAATACCCACAGCAATGTAGAGTCAATAGGGGGGTGGCAAATACCCACAGCAATATAGAGTCAACATGTGGGTTGCGCAAATACCCACAGCAATGAAGGGTCAATAGGGGAGTGGCAAATACCCACAGCAATGTAGAGTCAACATGGGGTGTGTCAAATACCCACAGCAATGTACAGTCAACATGGGGATGGCAAATACCTACAGCAATGTACAGTCAATAGGGGGGAAATGCCTACAGCAATGTACAGTCAATAGAGGGGCAAATATCTACAGCAATGTAGAGTCAATGGGGGGAATACCTATAGCAATGTAGAGTCAATAGGGGGTGTGGCAAATACCCACAGCAATGTAGAGTCAACTTGTGGGTTGCACAAATACCCACAGCAATGTAGAGTCAACATGGGCGGTGGCAAATACCCACAGCAATGTAGAGTCAACATGGGGGGTGGCAAATACCCACAGCAATGTAGAGTCAACATGGGGGGTGGCAAATACCTACAGCAATGTACAGTCAAGTGGGGGGTGGAAAATACCTACAGCAATGTAGAGTCAATAGGGGTGTGGCAAATATCCACAGCAATGTAGAGTCAACATACCCACAGCAATGTTGAGTCAATAGGGGTGGCAAATACCCACAGCAAAATAGAGTCAACATGGGGGTGGCAAATACCTACAGCAATGTACAGTCAAAGGGGGGCAAATACCTACAGCAATGTAGAGTGAATAGGGGGCAAATACCTACAGCAATGTAGAGTGAATAGGGGTGTGGCAAATACCCACAGCAATGTAGAGTCAACATGTGGGTTGTGAAAATTCCCACAGCAATGTAGAGTCAATAGGGGTGGCAAATACCCACAGCAATGTAGAGTCAACATGTGGGTTGAACAAATACCCACAGCAATGAAGAGTCAACATATGGTGCGGCAAATACCCACAGCAATGTAGAGTCAACAGGGGGGTGGCAAATACGTATAGCAATGTACAGTCAATAGGAGGGAAATACCTACAGCAATGTACAGTCAATAGGGGGATAAATATCTACAGCAATGTAGAGTCAATGGGGGGCAAATACCTACAGTAATGTAGAGTAAATAGGGGTGTGGCAAATACCCACAGCAATGTAGAGTCAACATGTGGGTTGCACAAATATCCACAGCAATGTAGAGTCAATAGGGGGTGGCAAATACCTACAGCAATGTAGAGTCAACATGGGGGTTGGCAAATACCCACAGCAATATAGAGTTTTACAATGGGGGTGGCAAATACCTACAGCAATGTAGAGTCAACATGGGGAGTGGCAAATACCTACAGCAATGTACAGTCAATAGGGGGGTGTCAAATACCTGCAGCAATGTAGAGTCAATAGGAGGTGTGGCAAATACCCACAGCAATGTATAGTCAATAGGGGGACAAATACCTACAGCAATGTAGAGTCAATGGGGGGATGGCAAATACCTACAGCAATGTACAGTCAATAGGGGGACAAATACCGACAGCACTGTAGAGTCAATGGGGGTGCAAATACCGACAGCAATGTAGAGTCAATAGGGGGGTGGCAAATACCCACAACAATGTAGAGTAACATGTGGGTTGTGCAACTACCCACAGTAATGTGGAGTCAATAGGGGGGTGGCAAATACCCACAACAATGTAGAGTCAACATATGGGCTGCGCAAATACCCAGAGCAATGTAGAGTCAATAGGGATGTGGCAAATACCCACAGCAATGTAGAGTCAACATGTGGGTTGCGCAAAAACGCACAGCAATGTAGAGTCAATAGGGGGGTGGCAAATACCTACAGCAATGTAGAGTCAACATGGGGGGTGGCAAATACCCACAGCAATGTAGGTGTCAACATGTGGGTTGCGCAAATACTAACCCTGGGTGGTGAACTCCGCTCCGCTCGCGGAGTTTGCAGAGTTTTCTGCACTCCGTGTTACGCGGAGATCGCGGAGTTCCAAAAAACTCCGCTTCGCATGGTGGAGCATCGTTTTTTTCCTTGCTCGCGTTCGTCAATGTCAAGTTGCCGACCGTGAGCGAGGAAAATCAACCTCCTGGCGAGATTTTTCCTCGTTCGCGATCATCAACATCAAGTTGGCGAGCACGAGCGTGGAAAATCAACATCCCGGCGATATTTCTCAATGCGGGGGTTCAGGTTTCTCATTGCGAGTGGTCGCGTATGCTCGCATTGAAAAACTGCCCGTTCGCGTTGAGAAAGCTGCCGCTCGAGTAAAAATATACTCGAGTGGCAGAAAAGGAAAGCAGGGACCGCTTGCACTGTGCATGGTGCCGTTCGCAATTATTGCACAGTGCGGATAAGCATCCGGCACTGTGCAATCACCGCGAACGGCATTTTTCTATCCTACTTTGCCGCTCGCGGAGCTCTGCGTAGTGCGACTGAGGTTTTTTTGCACTACGCGGTGTTCCGCGTAGTGCAACACGGCGAACTCTGCCCAGGGTTAGCAAATACCCACAGCAATGTAGAGTTAACATGGGGGGTAGCAAATACCTACAGCAATGTAGAATCAATAGGGGGTGTGGCAAATACCCACAGCAATGTAGAGTCAATAGGGGGAAGAAATACCTACAGCAATGTACAGTCAATAGGCTGGGAGCAAATTCTTACAGCAATGTAGAGTCAATAGGGGGGGTAAATACCTATAGCAATGTAGAGTCAATAGGACCTGTGGCAAATACCCACAGCAATGTAGAGTCAACATGTGGGTTGCGCAAATACCCACAGAGTCAATAGGGGGGTGGCAAATACCTACAGCAATGTAGAGTCAACATGGGGGGTGGCAGATACCCACAGCAATGTAGAGTCAACATGGGGGGTGGGAAATACCCAGAGCAATGTAGAGTCAACATGGGGGTTGGAAAAGAGCTACAGCAATGTAGAGTCAATAGGGGGTGTGGCAAATACCCACAGCAATGTAGAGTCAACATGTGGGTTGCGCAAATACCCACAGCAATGCAGAGTCAAAAGGGGGTGGCAAATACCTACAGCAATGTAGAGTCAATAGGGGGTGTGGCAAATACCCGCAGCAATGTAGAGTCAACATGTGGGCTGCGCAAATACCCACAGCAATGCAGAGTCAAAAGGGGGGTGGCAAATACCCACAGCAATGTAGAGTCAACATGTGGGTTGCTCAAATACCCACAGTAATGTACAGTCAACATGGGGGGGGGGTGGCAAATACCAACAGAAATGTAGAGTCAACATGGGGGGGTGGCAAATACCAACAGAAATGTAGAGTCAACATGGGGGGTGGCAAATACCTACAGCAATGTACAGTCAATAGGGGGTGGCAAATACCTACAGCAATGTACAGTCAATAGGGGGGACAAATGCCTACAGCAATGTAGAGTCAATAGGGGGGTGGCAAATACCCACAGCAATGTAGAGTCAACATGGGGTGTGGCAAATACCCACAACAATGTAGAGTCAACATGGTGGGTGGCAAATACCTACAGCAATGTACAGTCAATAGGGTGGACAAATACCTACAGCAATGTAGAGTCAATGGGGGGGCAAATACCTTAAGCAATGTAGAGTCAATAGGGGGTGTGGCAAATACCCACAACAATGTAGAGTCAACATATGTGTTGCGCAAATACGCACAGCAATGTAGAGTCAATAGAGATGTGGCAAATACCCACAGCAATGTAGAGTCAACATGTGGGTTGCGCAAATACCCACAGCAATGTAGAGTCAATAGGGGGTGGCAAATGCCTTTAGCAATGTAGAGTCAACATGAGGTGTGGCAAATACCCACAGCAATGTAGAGTCAACATATGGGTTGCGCAAATACCCACAGCAATGTAGAGTCAATAGAGATGTGGCAAATACCTACAGCAATGTAGAGTCAACATGTGGGTTGCGCAAATACCCACAGCAATGTAGAGTCAATAGGGGGTGGCAAATGCCTACAGCAATGTAGAGTCAACATGAGGTGTGGCAAATACCCACAGCAATGTAGAGTCAACATGTGGGTTGCGCAAATACCCCCAGCAATGTAGAGTTAACATGGGGGTAGCAAATACCTACAGCAATTTAGAGTCAACATGGGGGGTGGCAAATACCTACAGCAATGTAGTCAATGGGGAGTGGCAAATACCTACAGCAATGTACAGTCAATAGGGGGCAAATACCTACAGCAATGTAGAGTCAATAGGGGGTGTGGCAAATACCCACAGCAATGTAGATTCAACATGTGTGTTGCTCAAATACCCACAGCAATGTACAGTCAACATGTGGGTTGCACAAATACCCACAGCCATGTAGAGTCAATAGGGGGGTTGCAAATACCAACAGCAATGTAGAGTCAACATGGGGGGTGGCAAATACCCACAACAATATAGAGTCAACATGTGGGTTGCGCAAATACCCACAGCAATGTAGAGTCAATAGGGGGGTGGCAATTATCTACAGCAATGTAGAGTCAATATGTGGGTTGGGCAAATAGACACAGCAATGTCGAAGCAAATTTGTGGTTGGGGGAAATACACCATATGTGTAGATGCATATCTGGGGTTGAGGGAAATACCCCTGTACGTGTTGATGCATATCTGGGGTTGGGGGGAAATACCTCCATATGTGTAGATGCATATCTGGGGTTGGGGGGAAATACCCCCATATGTGTAGATGCATATCTGGGGTTGGGGGAAATACCCCCATACATGTAGATGCATATCTGTGGTTGGGGGAAATACCCCATACATTTAGGTGCATATCTGGGGTTGGGGGAAATACCCCCATACGTGTAGATGCATATCTGGGGTTGGGGCAAATACCCCCATATGTGTAGATGCATATCTGGCTTGGGAGTAATACCCCATATGTGTAGATGCATATCTGGGGTTGGGTGAAATACCCCCATACGTGTAGATGCATATCTGGGGCTGGGGGAAATACCCCCATATGTGTAAATGCATATCTGGGATTGGGGGGAATTAACTCCAGAAATGTGTACATGAACAATGTAACTTATGATCATACCCAGTCCCAAAATCACTACATGTGGAGGACATGCTGCAGGAATGTCTACATAAACAATCACAAAGGTCTTTTCCAATAAAAGCCATTCACACACTGTTGCAGCATAAGTATCTGGCAACGTTGAGGAATGGGTATGGTAGAGATGCAAGTGCTACAGGGAACCTTAACAAACAAAGACTCATCATCTACTAAATGGTCTCTTACAAATCTGTGAAATACGGGGGACTGATATGCAAATAAGACAGACCAACCAGCTACTGCTGATCAAGGATTGTATGTGTGTGTGGGGAAGCTGTCTTATCCTGGGATGATGCATATGATGGGGGGGCTGAAGCCCATAAACCCCCATTGGAGTTGACATCCAATCAGAAAGTGTTTAGTACCCTTGGAATTGCCTCAATGGCATTTGTGCATTGGTCGATGGGCAGGTGAACCAGGGTCACCTGTGGGCCATGGTTTGGTGGGCCTTCCTATACCACACCAATAGACTTACCCACTTACACAGTCCCCACCAGGCCACTGCAACATTAGGTCATGATTTCCATGGGGGAGACATCCTTTACCATGCAACTTTTACAACGCGATGCTTTTACATCGTGGTTTTCACAATGCAAGTCGTTACAACGACTTGCGCTGGATGGCGCTCTAACCTAAGGAATAGCATGATTTACTATTCCAACACCTTCCCTACTGTACGTAGACTGGAGTTGGAATAGTAAATCATACTATTCCTAAGTCCAGCGCCATCCAGCGCAAGTCGTTGTAACGACTTGCGTTGTAATGAACGCAATGTAAAATACTGCGTTGTAAATGTATGCGTAGTAACATCATACATTCTTTCCGTGGATCACCAGCTGTTCTGTAAATAGAGGCTGGGGGACAGCCTTTGGGCAATGACCACCATGGTGCACTGCCTTACATGCCTTGACAGAGCTAGTGTCATCTCGACAACACGAACATCACTTTCAGGTCATGGCAGGTGCAGGGAGTTTGCATTGAATGTAGGGTCCTTGCAGGGAGGCAAGTCACAACTGGACAGTCTGACCTACATACCACACCCTTGATCAGCAGCAGTGTTCATTTTACTACAAAACCTTTTACCGGTAAAAGCACAGAGGCCAGGTTCAAGAGATGATCACAGATTGTGTGCCAATTACTTTCTGAGGCCCTGAGCATCATTGTGATCACAATCCAAACATGGGTCAATAGCATGTCGTGTATGTATGATGAGGGAATGCCATCATCAGGTAGGTACAGTTAGCACGCTAAATACTAGGGGAATCACACATTTGGCGTTGGACCAGGAATCGCAATAAACACACATACGTGTGTATCACAAAGTGAATGCATAAGTCCAGCACAACACACACAGAAACATCGCAGGACAATACAACTCCAATGTACTAACAAAAGTATGACCTTGTGATGCATCTGTGTACAGTAAAGCACAGAGGATATCAGCACAGACAACACACATGTCCACAGACACAGTACTGCGTTCAGTGTCTCCAACTACAACAACACAGAAGTGGTTGTGTCACAGTTGACATGGAAATATTTCTAGTCAAAAACACGATTGGTTTTGAAAGAAGCATGGGCCAACAACAATGTAGGATACAGTCCCTATGTGTGGACTGGTGCCACTGTACACAAACACCAATCTGCATGTGTATACGGACATCTTTTGAGAATGTCATTTGCAGCCAATCTCCATCTAGCACCTCAATCTGTAGTGTATGCTGGAAAAAAATAATCACAGTTTGAATGTGCAGATTGTGTCCTGCATAGTAGTAGGAGTATGCATGAGTCACAGGACGTAGGTCTAGTGCACAGTTCATTGTGTAAGATAAGCTGCCAGCACGGGTGAGGATGCTGGGAGGGTGGCTCAATCTGTGGCTCAAAAACACAAGTGACATAGTCATCCGGAAACAAGGAAATATGGGTACATCTTGTGAGGATGAAAGACATGTGCAGAATTAAGTCCGCTTTGTCCACCTTTGGCACTGAAACAATGGCCAATAATCTATTGAAACATCAAGGAGACACATATTTCCATCAGGCCATAAGTCAGTATTTAACGTGCACAATGGGAGCCCTCATGGGCACACACAAGGGCGACCCTTGCTAAACCAGATCAGAGGTAACAAAATTTGTGATAATGAAAATCTCATGGAACTAGGTGTACTGTTCCAGTGTCAAATGAGTGTTTATTCACAGTGCAATGTGTTTTCCTCAGCACAACCAGAGACATCATCACAATGACAGCATCTCCCTTGGTGTCACCATACCTCAGACATTAAAAATCAGAATGTCAGTAATAACCATGCGTGTGTAGTGTACTGGAAAGTGTGGGCATGCGTACCCGGGGTAGTCTTGCCCCAGGTAGAACAACAAAACACATTCATTACATGGACATTGATGGGGCTGTACCCCTCAAAGGAATGGACTGCCATCCATTGTTCAAGATTCATGACATTGCAAATGTAGCAGTCACCACATTTATCCCTGTGCACTTTCCAAGGGCAATAATGACCAATTAATGAGAAGAAATACCTACAAAGGGTGAAATGCCACATATGCCAACAAACAACTCAGACAAGGCAAGGCTAGGTTGAGGCAACTTTTCCAGTGATGCCAATAGGCCTTACATATGACAGTGTACTCAAAGTGGACATTCACACAATCAGTCATGAAAATCCATTGGCAGACAGCAAGCTGCAGACAACACATTCCACATCTTCATATCTACTCTGGCAACTGTATTTGACTACTCACAGAAACAAAATTGACACATATGTACAAATCAACATTACCTCATGGCCTGCATGAACTATACTTGTGCAGGTATGACCCCTCTCACATCCACCCCAAAGTACATGCTCAAATTTCAAAACTAGCAAACACACAAGCATGTCATAAGCCACCTCTGCTGCAGCTACTTGGAAAAACATGTTTGCCCCGCAAGCTACAGCCTTGTACTCAAAATGTTCAAACACAATTGTCACAAGCTCACTCATGCGCTGCCCTTCTCACATATACACCTACATGCATAGCACTACTCTTCATCACTATGTACACAACAACTGGCACATACATGACATGCACACTATGTACTGTACTCATCACCTCCTTAGCAGACGTCAAACTTTACATGTAAAAATGACCAAGCTCATCACAATTAGCACCCTCAGCAATGTATTTTGAATGCATTCATATCACAACGCGCAGCATCACTGCCTACTCTGACATGCAAACTTAACCACTTAAACGCGGCGGCAATTCCGCCGCGGTGCGGCGGTTTAGCGCAGTGGGCGGGGCCGCGTCGGCCAACGGACGTGCGCAGCACTACGGAGGTAGTGCTCGCGACGGCCGTTGGCCGACGGGCGCAGCGAAGGGGTTAATACATCACCACATCTGACAACAAGACACTTACATTGCTCAATGGATATGTCCTCAGTCAGTCACATATCATCACACACCCACCCTACTCTGCTTAAGTTACACGGATTGTCATTTCTGAAACACACGCATACACAGATGAAATAACAACATACATCAACTATATGACACTACACATTTCACTTTTCTGCACACTTAAGTACACACCTGGCATATACACTTCACATACATGTATATACTTTGTCACAAAGGACAAGTTGAACCTTGTCTCACTGTGGCACTGTCACATCCACATATGACTTACATGCTCAATAACACCATTGACTATTGCACATCAACTATTACCCTCACTCATTTGCAAATGCCTGGTTACAGTCATCCCTCACTGTAGACACACAGACTACAGCTCACCACCTGCCAGAATACAACCTTGTCTAAGTGCTTCAACACATATCTCATCTACACATTCATCCCATACCTTGCACAAGATTCTTACAGTCGCATACTCGGAATCACATACTTCTGTCTGTAAACACTCACATAAGGGGAATGTGGATACCTCATGTCTGCTACACAAGTTCTGCCTATGCACTCAACTCATACCTCACACTCTCTGACAACCACTAAATTTGTCCAGCCACCATGACCTATGTATCTCCACTCAAACCAATACTTTAAATACTAGTCACTCTCACCTTCACCCTTGTTCAATAAAGCTCAACACATGCAACATGAACCATTGACTATACATCTGCAGGCAGGATGCATATTTCCATCAATACATCCTCCCATGTGTGGCAACTAAGAGCATGGTGGAGACTCAATATCTTGGAGTATCTGCACAGTAGACAGACACACATCCTTCCTGTGATCTCACTGTCCACTTACCTCACCACATGTACCACCTGGCAATTCAACAGACATTACAGCACTCATAATCCAGCTTGGTGTGACATGGAAAAGCATCAAGCTAAGCTCAAATCAACACTCTTGTCAGTCATTCACAAAATACATATGACACACAATTCATATGCTCAACTACGACTTGTGTGTGTTTGCAAAATGCAATCTAAGCTGGGACAATCCATAAACAACATACTTGCCATGTCACCAACCAAAAGCAGGATGGCATGAACAGCTGACAAATGAGTGAGCAATAGACTATTAGGAAAACACACACCTTGCCTAACAAAACTCCATGCAGTAATGGAGTCTAGTAGAAGCAGAGGGTTGGAAGACTGTGAGAATACTGCTCAGCTTACACTCACCATGGGCTCAGGAAATGCATCAGATGTGTTCACAGCCATGAAGGGTTTTTGCCCACAGTAGGCATGCCACCTGTTGCAAGGTTGACATTTCTAATATTCCACAAGATCGCACAGACATGGGTCCACCACTACCAAGTCACATACAAGTATTGTAACATCACTTTGTGTACATGGGTGTGTACAAAGTCACTGCCATGTAGTCAAAATTCACATGTATCCAGGTGAATTAATGAGATAGGTGCCTTTCTGCACATTCCAAACATAAGCATAATGCTACACCTAAACTGTTGCACTTTGAGACACTTGCACTATGTTGACAAATGAAAGCATGATGAATGAGTGTTTGTGTAGAGATTTAAAAGCTTTGCGACTTCATGTCACACTCTTACTCAAAACTGATGTTGACAATGCCACCCAGGATATGTAGACACAACATTCTTGTATACATACTCTGGAAGTGCTCAGTCTCCATGGAACATATGCAATACATGACACAATAACATCATTGTATATGTAAACTACAGATTGTACATGTCATACAGTTCTTGGACACTTAAAATTGTAAACAAAAAATGTAAAATGCTTTATTCAGCCTCAACATAAAAATCCAAGGATTTGAAAAAGGCCATTGGCCAGTCCATCATTGTCCAGACTCATGATGAGCAAGAAACATATATTGCCTATATATTCTTGCCTGCACTAGGTCTGCTAGGGTGCACCTTTCCTGGGAGGGGCATCTTGGGGCCTGCCAGGCACCAAAGGGGACAAACTAATGGGGACTGGGTTGTGTTTTGGGAGTGATGTGATCAGGATGGGTGTCAGGGACCACTGCAGTGGTAGGGTCTGATGGCGGGGGTGGGACTCCACTGCAGTGGTTGGCTCTAATTGTGAGAGGGGGGCAGCTGTAGTAGGATGGTCAGTTGGTGCTGGGGATGGGGTGACAAGAACTCATTTTGGGATTTTAAACTTTTTGAGGGGTGTGTCGGAAATGGGGATGGGGGAGATCTTTTTGTGGGGGGTTTTGTGGATTTAGAGGTACTGGGCTTGTCTGGGGAGCTATGGGTTGGAGGAGTGGATGTTTTAGCTTTGGACCGGGGGAATTTTCTGCGGGGAGTTGTTGTCTTCTGTTCCTTCTCAGGGGGGGTGGGGCTGCAGATGCTAATGGTGGGTCAGGTGGGAGGTACTTTCTCTTCTTAAGGGGGGTATATGTTTGGGGAGGAAAGAATTCAATGGAAACAAGGTGGGGTGCCTGGGCTGAGGGGGGAACTGGAGAGGAAAGGGTAGGGGTTGTGGAGGCAGAGGGTTGTGAGGTATGCAGAGTGTGACTGGATGCATGTGTGTCGTATGCTGTCACTTCCCTGGGGGAAAGTGTGCTGTCTGTATCCTGAGTGTGTGTGTGTGTGGTTTGCAACTTGTGTCTGTGTGTTTGGGTGCTGCGTGTGGATGTTGCAGTGTGTGAATGTGTGTGTTTCCATGTGTTTGGGTCAGAGAGGGTAGTTGGGACAGTGGATGAGGAAGAGGTAGGAGGGTGGGGGTACTGCTGGAGGACAGACAGTGCTGCTATCAGTGTTGAGGCCATAGCCTAATTTGATCTCTGTAGGGCAGACATGTTAGAGTGAATGCCCTCCATGAACGGCCAAATATCTGTCAAAAGAGTTGTGTGTGCATGGAGGCCACTTAGCATGGATGTCTGCCCCACAGAGATCTGCCTGAGGAGGCCGTTGGTCTCCACACTGAGGGCAGCAGGGGAGACAGGGGCAGGGAGTGAGGTGCCTGGCCCAAAGGAGAGTTTGCCCCTGCCATGGGAGCGGCCACGAACAATGGAACTGGGAGCAGCTGGGAGGGTGGAAATGGTAGTGGTGGTGGTGGTGGTGGACTCTGATGTTGTTGATGCAGTCACTGTGTCCCCCACCACCACATGGGAGTCATCACTGGAGCTGTAATCAGATTCAGACACTGCTGATGGCGTTGCAGATCCGCTCTCAATGAGACTCCCCTCACCCTCTCCGTCACTGTGTTCCCCCTCCGACGACTCTTCACTGGACCCAGTATGACGTTCTGCTCCCACCACATCCGTGGCACTGTCTCCTCCTGTGTCCGCTGATGATGCTGTGACCAAGAAAGATAAAGATTTTCATGAGTCATCCATATCTACTTGACACATAGTTAACATCACAGATGTTCAAAGATATCAGACATCACATTGAGTTGGGCTATTAGCCCATGCTACATTGACATAAATGGCACTTGTTAGTCTGCCAGTTTACCATTGCTCAATCACACATGATGTGATCAGCAACATTGCGTGTATCAACATCAAAATACATAACCACAAGGTTGACTAATGGAGTTTGTGGCAGGGAATGTTTTGTCTTGTGTTCATGACGGTCTTGTGTCCTGACATTTCTGTCTCCTCTCCTGCAAGTGAGTATAGCCATCAAAATGGGAATAGGAATCTCGGATTTCATTGAGACATGGTACACATTCTGCAATCATTAGTCATCAAATGTGGAACCATTGGCTCATATGTCACAGCTCACATGTCTACCTTGTCAAAAATGCACAATGCATACTCATTGCATGAGTCATGTTACACAGTTCACAGTGATAGATAACATGTTCAGCAGCTTTGCTTCTCTAATGTCAGTTCACACATGAGTGTCATCCTGGAGACACCAAGGCAGTACGCATAGCTGGTCTGAAAGGCATGTGGCACACTGTCCTTTGTCATCTATGCACTGTGTCATGTAGCAGAATCCTAAAGATCTGAATATAAAACAAATCAAGTTTCATAGATGTAATAAATGGTCTACAAACTTCCAAGTCTGATAACTGCAGCTTTGCAATGCCTCAGGCGGAACATCATTCCACTGGCACATCTGGGTGCAATGACTTTAGGGACTCTAGTAATTGAACCCATTTCCATCATGACTACAGTCAACACTGTGGTACAATCTTGGCTACACTGAACAAGTCCACATTTGTATGGACAAAGTCTGAATGTCCCTCACTTTGATTATACAGTATTCACACTTTGTACTGCTGATATCGCTCATGTCTAACATCTCATGTTGGGGGAAAAATGTAAAATTGATGCATATTTGACATCTCAGAATCTGACAGTGATGCAAAAAAAACATTGTTTAGCAAGCCATCAAGTTGGAGTATTCAAGACCATTAACACACATGTCAACAGTTGTGACTGTGTACTTCACATCATACCTCACAAATGCTGCCATTTTGCGATCAGTGACAACCCGTGTTGGACACTGAATGACTTGTGTTTTCCCCCTCACAAACTCCTACACATGGTCCTACTCTTCAGAATGTTGGTTATGGAATTTTCAAAAACATCATGGGTAAGGTCATTGTGACATGTGACCAGAGTTACCCTAGCTGTGACTGTCCCATAGGATACATGTGATCACAATTAGCAGCATGTCTGGGAATAAACATTTGCACACGGACCAAGCCAAACCAATCTAGGCCCGAACTTAGACAAATTATTCTGCAAAAATGTTTAGCATGTGATTTCCACAATTGAGAGCTCCAATCACAACATACTTCAATGATTTGTCCAAACCACTTGTTAGACCTGGCACCATTGGCGTGGGTCTCCCTTCCATTTTTTGCTGTTGTCTCCTCTGTTTTTGATATGTTTTTGCTGGTTTAGATGCTTTGGGCACTGTGCCACTGCTATTCAGTGCCACAGTGCAAGTGCTCCCTATTGTAAATTGTTGTAATGGATTAGTGACTCCATGATTGGCTTATTTGATTTACTTGTCAGACCCTAGTACAGCGCACCATGTGTGCCCAGGGCCTGTAGATTAAATGCTGCTAGGGGGCTTGCAGCACTGATTGTGCCACCCACAGAAGCAGCTTGTAAAGTGTGTCTCAGGCCTGCCATTGCAGAGCCTGTGTGCAGTCCAGTACTGCCATGTTGACTTGGTAAGTGCACCCACTTGCCAGTCCCTAAACCTTCCCTTTTCTACATATCAGACACCCCTAAGGTAGGCCCATGGGCAGGGTGCATTGTATGTAAAGGTAGGACATGCCCTGATGTGTGTGGCATGTCCTGATAGTGAATTACAGCCAATTTTGTTTTTCACTATTGCAAGGCTACCTGTCCCCATAGGCCAGAATGGGCAGTTTGATTATAACATCTTATAATCCTAACTGACCCAGGGAACTTGGTAGAAAAACGAATTTAGTATGCCTGAACTCAGAATGATAAAATACATCTTTTAGTGAAGTTGGTTTTAACATTCTGTGTTTGAAAATACCACTTTTAGAAAGTAGGTATTTTCTTGCCTAACCATCCAGCCTGCCTCTGCTAGGTTGTGTATTGCTTGTCTGGTTTGTGAGGGACAGGAGGGCTTGGGCTCCAGCAGTCTGATGGGTCAGGGCTGGGCTGAATAGGACCTTGGCTGAATAGAGAGTAGGCGGCGGGGATTTCCTTTCACTCCCCTGAGCCCTCATAGAATAGAGAGTAGGGGGAGGAGATTTCCTTTCAGCTACCTGGGCCAGGTCTGCTTTCAACAATGCTGTCTCCACCTCCTGCCAGGAAATTGCACAGAACTGGTTTTGGTCAGGCACAGACACTCTCTGCCTTCAGAGACAAAGTATTTTTGAGTATAAATATTGGGGCCAGACCCCAAGATTTTAGATCACTTCTGGGAATCAAGACAGACCTTTGCCAAGGAGAAGAACCAGGGAATCTGAAGGAGTTTGACTGCCCCTGTGCCAGTGTGCTATTTTCTGGGGTTGGCCTGCAGTGGTTTCTTTATTGCCAAGGAAAGGGGAAAGACTCTTATTGAAACTTTCATCTTGAAGAAGAATCTCCAAGGGCTTGAACTGTGCTTGCCTCCTGCTGAAGTCTCAGGGATACAAGACTTCACCACCAGCTCCCCCTTGAATTCCCTTGCTGGGGATTCTGTCTACAGAAGCCTGCGTGTTGCTGGGAGCTGGAAGCGTGACTCAACGAGAAGAAGCGTGTCGCTGCCGCAGCTGTTACCGTCGCAGCACCGGATTAGCGTGTCGCCGCCCCAGAGGTCGTCGCCACATCACCGAAGAAGCGTGTCTCCGTCGCAGCTGCTGGTCGTTGCATCACCTGAGAAGCGTGTCGCCACCGCAAGGGTCGCCATTGCATCACCGGAGAAGTGTGTCGCAGGGCCTGTCGCGGCTCAGAAGTTACAGAGTTCGCCGCATGGCCGTCGGGCGTGCACGCATCACCTTCACGTCGTCGCATCGCATCAAGGGCGCCATCTTATCGCATCGCACCGGAGCATCATCGCATCGAGGCGCCATCTTGTCGCATCGCAACCGGAACGCAGTACGAGATTGACACATCACCTCATCTCCGGTAAGGAACAAACGCATTGCCTACTTTGCGCAAGCATTGAGGAATAGACGCCTCGCATCCCCCGAAGCAAGGAACCGACGCATCACCCTCCCTGCGAACCTTTTGTTTGTTTTGCGTTACGCATTTAAGGTACTTTTGTGAGAAACGTGTCGCATTTACCATCAACTTGAACTAAGCTATTTCTACCATTTTTAAGTCTATTTTTGATTACAGTATTGTGGATTTTTGTCGTTTGGGTCTTGTGTTAACTGTTAAGTCTATATAAAGAATACTTATTTTTATAAAACCTGTGTGGTGTCCATCTGTAGTGTTTTCACTGTATTACTGTATGCGTTCACAAATGCTTTACACACTGCCTCTGAGATAAGCCTGCCTGCTCGTGCCAAGCTACGACGGGGGTTAGCAGGGGTTATTTAGGAGTGTAGCTCCCTTACCCTGACTAGAAGCAAGGGTCCCTACTTGGTCAAAGGTACCTACCTCTGCCAACTAGAGACCCCCAGTTCTAACATTGGTGGTCAGCGGTGAGGGTTCTGGACTTGCATTTGTGACTCATATACAGTGATTGGTGTACACTACTAGTGAGTGCAGACCAAACGCAACCACATACATTTTTGGTAGAATTTTCTTTTTCCTTGGAACTGTTATTTTTTGCTAAAGACTGCCAGTTCTTATTGCCATGAGCAAACCAGCATCTATTGCATCTAGATTTTGAGGAAGAGAAGGTGGATGTATACACTGTGAAACAGCTGAAGCACTTCTGTAGAAAATTTAAAGTTGCTACTATAGGCCTCACCAAAAAGGAGGAATTCCAAAAGGCGCTGAGGGCCTGGATGGAAGCAAGAAATGCCTCTGAGCAGGTGGATGAGCCTGCAGAGGAGGCTGAGGATGCAGAAGGGCAGCTAGATGGGCCATTGGGTCCAGCCAGGGAGAGAGTGTATTCCCCCATAGGCAGCAGTGTTTCTTCCAAGGGCCTGACCCCAGGAGAACTGGAGGACAGGGAGAGAAATAGATTGCACAAAATGGAGCTGGCCAAGCTCAAGATGGAGGGTCAAAAGGACCTAGAGAGTAAGAAGCTGGAGCTTGAGAATAACAGGTTAGCTTTTGAAAGAGAAAAAGAGAGATTAGCACATGAGAGATTTTTGAGGGAATTGGAGCTTAAAGCTAAAATCTTAGAAATTAGTCCCTCTGGTGGCAGCGCACCATCTGTGCCTGCAGAAGGCAGGGTATATTTCCCCAAAGATGTCATCAAGGATTTTCATAAGCATGAGGATATTGGGCAGTGGTTTGCAGCCTATGAAATGGCAATGTTGGCCCACCGGGTCCCTGAGAAGGATTGGGGAGCGGGGTTGTGGGGCCGCTTTGTCAGTGATGGGAGGGATACATTGTTAGGCCTGCCCAGTGAGTGTAGGATAATTTATGCCCACATGAAGGAAGCCCTGATGACCAGGTATGGGTTGACCCCAGAGCTCTATAGACAGAGATTCAGGAGTTGTAAGAAACTGGAGGCAACTACCTGGGTAGAGTATGTATCTTTCTTTTGCAGAGATATGGATGGTTGGGTGAAGGGTAGCAAAGTGAGTACTTTTGAGGAGCTCTATGATTTGTTTGCATGGGAGCACTTGTCTGGTAATTGTTTTCCAGAGCTACGCCAGCACCTTATTGATAGCAAGCTAACTAACCCTAGGACGCTTGCTGAGGAGGCAGACCGCTGGGTCAGTACCCGGGTCCACAAGGGTCATGTGGGAGACTCCGCCAGAGGTGAGCAGGGTCCCCAGCAGAAGAGTGGGGGGGACAAGGGTAAACAGAGGGAGTTCCAGAAAGGGCCCCAAAGTAATTCCCAAGGGAACCAAGGTAAGGGTTCCCAGCCTCCCCCTGAGAAGAAGCCAGAGGCCCTGACAGGTAAACCTGTTCACAGGGGCCCCCCTAAGTGTTTTGAGTGTGGTCAAGTGGGCCACCGTTGGTATGATCCCAAGTGTCCCAAGAGGGATCCCAATGCACCACCCCGTGCACCACCCCGTCAGATGGCGAGTGTAGCCCTGGGAGGGGAGGAGATGGGTGCCCAAGGTGGGTGGGGTCCTGCAGAGATGTCCCTTGTCTCTTAAGGAGACTGTGAGGTGATCCCTAGGACCCAACTGCCTGATAACACTAAAAAATACAGGCAGTGGGTGACCATCAATGGCCATAGGGTGGAGGCTCTGAGAGACACCGGGGCCAGTGTGACAGCTGTCAGTTGTCGGCTGGTGTCTAAGAAGCAGGTGATCCCCCATGCATTCTTCCCCGTAGTTGCCGCAGACAACTCAGAGCGCCAGTGTGAGGTGGCTCAGGTTCCCTTTGAGTCGGGGGGGTCTCAGGTACTCTCCAATTAGCTGTGAGGCCAGCCATGCCTGTGGATTGTCTGGTGGGCATTGATTTAGAGAGCTCCCCTTGGGCCAAGGTGGAGAGAAGGTCTCATTTAGAGATGTTGGGTCTGCCTGAGTGGGCATGTGTGACCACTCGGTCTATGGCAGCCAGTAAGGGTGTTCAAGAGGACCTGGAGCCTGAAAGAATGTCCCAGGTACCTGCCTTAAAGAGAAGACGTAGGGGTGCGGGAAACCAGCCCCCATAGTTCCCACGGTCCAGGAGGAGTCAGACCTTGAGGGGGAAGCCCTGGAACCTACAGGGGAACAAGTGGCCGAACTGGGGGACCTGCCTGAGCTGACCCATTGGCAGCAAGAAGGAGGACCCTCCAGGGAGGAATTCTGTGAGGAACAGAAGAAGTGCCCTTCTCTTGAGGGTTTGCGGCAACAGGCCACAAACCAGGCAGCAGGTGATCAGTCCAGATCACATTGGATCTACTGGGAGAATGGTCTCCTGTATAGCGAGCCTAAGGTTGCTGAGCCTGGGTCAGCCCGTGTGCTGGTGGTACCCCAGCGCTTCAGAGCCTTCCTACTGGGATTGGCTCATGATGTGCCTTTAGCTGGACATCTGGGGCAGGATAAGACCTTTGAAAGGCTTGTCACCCACTTTTATTGGCCCCAGATGCGCAAGAGTTCAGATACTCATTGCAGGACTTGCCAGACTTGCCAGGCAAGTGGTAAGAGTGGGAGGAAGCACAAGGCTCCCCTCCAGCCTTTCCCTGTAGTCAGCACCCCCTTTGCCGGGTGGGTATTGACATTGTGGGGCCTCTGGACCCCAAGACAGCCATGGGCAACAGGTTTATCCTGGTCTTGGTGGACCATGCTACCCGGTACCCGGAAGCCATTCCTCACAGGACAGTGACGGCCCCCGTGGTGGGATGTGAACTGATGGGAATTTTCTCCCTTCTGGGGTTCCCCAGAGAGGTGGTGTCAGACCGTGGTACAAATTTCATATCTAAGTATATGAAGTCCCTGTGGCAGGAGTGCGGTGTAACGTACAAGTTCACCACTCCTTACCACCCCCAAGGTAATGGGCTGGTTGAGAGATTCAACCGGACCCTCAAAGGCATGATTATTGGTCTTGAGGAACCTATGAGGTATAAGTGGGACGTCCTCTTGCCATGCCTTCTGTTTGCTTACCGTGAGGTGCCACAAAAGTCCTTAGGGTTCAGTCTCTTTGAACTGCTGTATGGTCACCCGGTAAGAGGACCTCTGAGTCTGGTTAAGGAAGGCTGGGAGCAAGCTCCCAGGAAACCTCCCCAGGATGTATATAGCTACATGCTGGCCTTCAGGAACCAGACTAGGCGATTCAGACAACTCGTTCAGGCGAATCTGGAAGCCAGCCAGGAAGAGATGAAACGGTGGTATGATCAGAATGCCACTCTGATCGAGTTTCAGCCTGGACAGAAAGTTTGGGTCATGGCCCCAGTGGAGCTCTGTGCGCTCCAGGATAAGTGGACCGGACAATTTGAGGTGGTAGAGTGCAAGAGTGATGTCACCTACTTGGTGGGCTTGCAGTCTCCCAGGAACCCTTTGCGGGTCCTGCATGTCAACCGCCTGAAGTCCCACTTAAAGTGGTCCGAAGTGGGCACGCTCCTAGCGACAGATGCTGGAATGGAGGAGGAAACTGAGCCTCTTCCTGACCTCCTGTCTGCAACAGAGCAAGATGGGTCAGTGGATGGTGTTATCCTCTCTGCCACACTGACCCCTGAGCAGCAGAATGATTGTCACCAACTGTTGGGACAATTCTCTGATCTGTTCTCCCTGGTTCCTGGTGTCACTGAGTGGTGCGTCCATGATGTGGACACTGGGGACAGTCCTCCTGTTAAGCACAAAGCTTACAGAGTGACTGACGGGTTAGAGCTTACATCAAGGAGGAGGTCTCCAAGATGTTTGCCTTAGGGGTGATTGAGTCCTCTCACAGCCCTTGAGCCAGCCCAGTGGTCTTGGTCCCAAAGGCTGCCGCGCCTGGTGCCACACCCGAACTCCGGTTCTGTGTGGACTACCGAGGACTCAATTTAGTCACCAAGACTGACGTGCACCACACCCCCAGAGCTGATGAGCTCATTGATTAGCTAGGGGCTGCACGGTACCTCAGTACGTTTGATTTGACGCCTGGGTACTGGCAGATCGCCTTAACTGATGGGGCCAAAGAGAGGTCAGCATTCTCCACACCAGATGGGCACTACCAATTCCGGGTTATGCCCTATAGGATGAAGAATGCCCCTGCCACCTTTCAGAGGTTGGTCAACCAGGTGTTGGTTGGACTGGAAGATTTCAGTGCCGCCTACCTGGATGACATTGCAGTGTTCAGCGCCAGTTGGGAAGAACATCTGCGCCACCTCTGGGAAGTGTTGATGGCGCTGCGGAAAGCAGGCCTCACGATCAAGGTGAGTAAGTGCCAGATCGGGCAGGGTTCTGTGGTGTACTTGGGGCACCAGGTAGGAAGCGGCCAGGTGGCGCCCCTACAACCCAAGATTGATACCATCCTGGCATGGGAACCCCCAAAACCCAGACACAGGTGAGAGCCTTTTAGGACTCACAGGGTACTACAGGAGGTTTGTCAAGGGGTATGGCAACATCGTTGCACCCTTGACTGAGCTGACTTCCAGGAAGCAGCCCAAGAAAGTGAACTGGACTGACACCTGTCAGAAAGCTTTTGATGCCCTGAAGACTGGCATGTGCACATCACCCGTGCTTCAAGCGCCCAACTTCTCAAAGCCCTTCATTGTTCAGACAGACGCTTCAGAGCATGGTGTGGGGGCTGTTCTTTCACAGATTAATGAGGAGGGCCTAGACCAACCTGTAGCCTTCATCAGTAGGAGGTTACTTCCATGGGAACAGAGGTGGAGTGCAATTGAGCGTGAGGCATTTGCTGTGGTCTGGGCGCTGAAGAAGTTGAGACCATACTTGTTTGGGACTCACTTCTGGGTTCAGACAGACCACAGGCCCCTCAGATGGTTGATGCAGATGAGGGGTGAGAATCCAAAGCTGTTGAGGTGGTCCATTTCCCTACAGGGGATTGACTTCACGGTGGAACACCGCCCTGGTACAGAACACGCCAATGCTGATGGTAGGTCAAGATTTTTACGCCTTAGTGAAGAGAACTCCCAAGAGGTAGGGTAGTTCTCCCCACATTTCAGCTGGAGGGGACACCTGTTAGACCTGGCACCATTGGTGTGGGTCTCCCTTCCATTTTTTGCTGTTGTCTCCTCTGTTTTTGATATGTTTTTGCTGGTTTAGATGCTTTGGGCACTGTGCCACTGCTATTCAGTGCCACAGTGCAAGTGCTCCCTATTGTAAATTGTTGTAATGGATTAGTGACTCCATGATTGGCTTATTTGATTTACTTGTCAGACCCTAGTACAGCGCACCATGTGTGCCCAGGGCCTGTAGATTAAATGCTGCTAGGGGGCTTGCAGCACTGATTGTGCCACCCACAGAAGCAGCTTGTAAAGTGTGTCTCAGGCCTGCCATTGCAGAGCCTGTGTGCAGTCCAGTACTGCCATGTTGACTTGGTAAGTGCACCCACTTGCCAGTCCCTAAACCTTCCCTTTTCTACTTATCAGACACCCCTAAGGTAGGCCCATGGGCAGGGTGCATTGTATGTAAAAGGTAGGACATGCCCTGATGTGTGTGGCATGTCCTGATAGTGAATTACAGCCAATTTTGTTTTTCACTATTGCAAGGCTACCTGTCCCCATAGGCCAGAATGGGCAGTTTGATTATAACATCTTATAATCCTAACTGACCCAGGGAACTTGGTAGAAAAACGAATTTAGTATGCCTGAACTCAGAATGATAAAATACATCTTTTAGTGAAGTTGGTTTTAACATTCTGTGTTTGAAAATACCACTTTTAGAAAGTAGGAATTTTCTTGCCTAACCATCCAGCCTGCCTCTGCTAGGCTGTGTATTGCTTGTCTGGTTTGTGAGGGACAGGAGGGCTTGGGCTCCAGCAGTCTGATGGGTCAGGGCTGGGCTGAATAGGACCTTGGCTGAATAGAGAGTAGGGGGCGGGGATTTCCTTTCACTCCCCTGAGCCCTCATAGAATAGAGAGTAGGGGGAGGAGATTTCCTTTCAGCTACCTGGGCCAGGTCTGCTTTCAACAATGCTGTCTCCACCTCCTGCCAGGAAATTGCACAGAACTGGTTTTGGTCAGGCACAGACATTCTCTGCCTTCAGAGACAAAGTATTTTTGAGTATAAATATTGGGGCCAGACCCCAAGATTTTAGATCACTTCTGGGAATCAAGACAGACCTTTGCCAAGGAGAAGAACCAGGGAATCTGAAGGAGTTTGACTGCCCCTGTGCCAGTGTGCTATTTTCTGGGGTTGCCTGCAGTGGTTTCTTTATTGCCAAGGAAAGGGAAAAGACTCTTATTGAAACTTTCATCATCTTGAAGAAGAATCTCCAAGGGCTTGAACTGTGCTTGCCTCCTGCTGAAGTCTCAGGGATACAAGACTTCACCACCAGCTCCCCCTTGAATTCCCTTGCTGGGGATTCTGTCTGCAGAAGCCTGCGTGTTGCTGGGAGCTGGAAGCGTGACTCAACGAGAAGAAGCGTGTCGCCGCCGCAGCTGTTACCGTCGCATCACCGGAGAAGCGTGTCGCTGCCGCAGAGGCCGCCGCCGCATCACCGAAGAAGCGTGTTTCCGTCGCAGCTGCTGGTCGTCGCATCACCTGAGAAGCGTGTCACCACCGCAAGAGTAGCCGTCGCATCACCGGAGAAGCGTGTCTCTGCTGCACCTGCTGATCGTCGCAGCACCGGAGAAGCATGTCGCTACCGCAAGGGTCGCCATCGCATCAACGCGAAGTGTGTCGCAGGGCCTGTCGAGGCTCAGAAGTTACAGAGTTCACCGCGCGGCCGTCGGGCGTGCATGCATCACCTTCACATCGTCGCATCGCATCAAGGGCGCCATCTTATCGCATCGCACCGGAGCGTCATCGTATCGAGGCGCCATCTTGTCGCATCGCAACCGGAACGCAGTACGAGATCGACGCATCACCTCCTCTCCGGTAAGGAATAGACGCATCGCCTACTTTGCGCAAGCATTGAGGAACAGACGCCTCGCATCCCCCGAAGCAAGGAACCGACACATCACCCTCCCTGCAAACCTTTTGTTTGTTTTGCGTTACCCATTTAAGGTACTTTTGTGAGAAACGTGTTGCATTTACCATCAACTTGAACTAAGCTATTTCTACCATTTTTAAGTCTATTTTTGATTACTGTATTGTGGATTTTTGTCGTTTGGGTCTTGTGTTAAGTCTATATAAAAAATACTTATTTTTATAAAACCTGTGTGGTGTCCATCTGTAGTGTTTTCACTGTATTACTGTATGTGTTCACAAATGCTTTACACACTGCCTCTGAGATAAGCCTGCCTGCTCGTGCCAAGCTACCAAGGGGGTGAGCAGGGGTTATTTAGGAGTGTAGGCCCCTTACCCTGACTAGAAGCAAGGGTCCCTACTTGGTCAAAGGTACCTACCTCTGCCAACTAGAGACCCCCAGTTCTAACACCACTCTAAGAACAGGATCACACATCAGTGAATGTGCAGACACTTGTCAAGCTATGGGATTCATGCTGAAACTCATACACATGTCTTGGTAAATCTTGGATGCACACATGTGCATGTCACTACTGTTCCTACCCTGAACATGACTCACTCACATATTCCTTATGAATGAGGCATTACCTGTCATCTATTGATCCTTTGGCATTTTGTGAAAATAAGTGCACATTTGGCAGACTTACGACCTGTAAAAGTGCCATCAGTCTCAGATCTCAAAACATGCATGAATGAAGATAGAATTGCAACAAGTAACTGACTCACCCCCTCCTGGCTGCTGTTTGGCCTTCAACTGCCCATCCAGGTCAGGGAAGACCACCGCTAGGATGCGGAGCATGTGGGGGGTCAAGGTTCACCGGCTGCCTCGCTTGCCCAGTTGTGAGAGGCCCAGCTGGACCTCAGCAATCCCCTTGGCGCAGCCACGAAGGTCCTGCCACCTCTTGCGGCAATGACGGACGCGACGATATGTGACCCCCACGTCACGCACCTTCTTGGCGATGGTCAGCCACATCCTTGACTTCTCATGGGAGTTGACCTGTAAGGATGACATGGTGATAGTCCCTTAGTTTACATGCGTCGTGTTTCAGAGTCATACACTACTATACATAGGTCATGGTCAGTTTTGCAAAATAACTAAGGGGAATGCATGAGGCATCATGTGCATCAGTCCTGTGTTCACTAAGATCTCTGTTCCATGAGAACAGTGATGACATGTTTGCCGCAGTACACACACTTCTACAGCAGTGTGCCTTTCCAAATAAGTTTCCTACACCCAGTGAAACTTGCAAAAAGCCTAAAGTAATATCTATGATTGAGATTCCTACTGCCAGTGATGTGCGGTTATTGCACATGTACAAGGGCAATGCACTGTTATCCTCACTCACCTGCTTCCCTGGTTTGCCATACATCTGGATGTGTAGTGGCAGTAATGTGTCCAGCATGGCCTGGTTCTCCTCCTCAGTGAAAGCTGGGGCCCTGGGCTGTGTCCCTGCCATTGTGGCTACCAGAGGATGTTGTCACAGCAGCAGAGAGATGGAGAGGTGCAGGAATGAAGCAGGTAGTGCAGGCAAATGCAGTCTCTAGGGATCAGACAGACTTATATCTCTACAGCAGAGGCGGTATAAAATCCATGCATCAAAAGTGATAAGTTCGCATCGGTCGCATCGTACGAATTGGTCCAATGCATGACATTGCTTGTAAACGACACGCCTACCTCGACGTTCAAACACTGTTCATCTGACCGCTATTAGCTTTAATACATTGGTGATGGGAGGCAACCGAGTCTGTTTCCACGCGCTGAAGACATAAGCCCAAATGCGCGTCGCTCACCATAACAACCAACAGCCAATGGCTGTGACCAAATCATTTCGGATGCGGCTACCGCGTCCTTTGAATACTCACCAGCGTCTTTCACAATGACAACCAATGGCTGTGACCGAATTGTTTCGGATGCGGCTACCGCATCCTTTGAATACTCACTTGCGTCTTTCACCATGACAACCAATGGCTGTGACCGAATCGTTTCGGATGCGGCTAACGTGTCCTTTGAATACTCACCCGCGTCTTTCACAATGACAACCAATGGCTTTGACCGAATCATTTCAGATGCGGCTACAGTGTCCTTTGAATACTCACCCGCGTCTTTCACCATGACAACCAATAGCTGTTACCGAATCGTTTCGGATGCGGCTACCGCGTCCTTTGAATACTCACCAGCGTCTTTCACCATGACATCCAATGGCTGTGACCTAATCGTTTCGGATGCGGCTACCATGTCGTTTGATTAATCGTTCATCTGAACACACACTGCTGTGATTTATGTATTTTTGTACATTACAAGTGTGAATGCACTTTTTAAATGAGAAAAGTGACCTTTAAATGGATAAGACGCACTCCCATGAGGAGCTAACCTAAAGGGCACATGACGCACTGTTTTATTGGCATATGCAAGCATGTCAGGAGAGAAATCCAGTTATCAACATTGTGTTGGTCACAGTGCCCATTCTTTTTTGTGTGGATGTACATGTGCATTCTTGCATTGTCACTGCATTTGTGTACTGTATGACCCATTGTACAATTTTTGTCATTTCAGACTGTAGATGTCTGTTGTGTAAGTAATAGCTAATGCTTTTACCATTGGATGAGTAGACAGTGAAACCATTCTGCATCTTCAGCTTGTTTGTGAAATGTGAATTACTAGTCTATCTGTGTACCCAAAACTGCAGTGTATAGCGTTATTACATATTTTAGCATCCTCAACATTGAAAAAACTCTGTGTATGTGATTGTATGTGTAATGTAGACATAACTACATTACTGTGTTCAACCTGTGACAGTGGTGGGCATGGCTGAGTATGTGAGATGATGTGTATATCATGTGTAACACATCTTTTGTATTACATGTTCCTATTCTGTCTGCCTATTGCACATGTAATTGTTCACAGAAACATTAAAGTACCATCATTTTTCTGTGGCTCCTTTGAATATGTGATGCTTGCTGACATTTATGATGTCAGACAATAGTGATTTGTACACTACACCACTGTAATTGCTGTGTCACGATACCTTGGTCACATGTCTGTGTAGGGTACTGAAGCAGTGAGATGTATCTAAGGGCATATTTTTAAAGTGAAATCTGTTTTTGAAATGATCTGTTCTGTTGCTTCAGTTGTGTTCACATTTCATGTTATGTTTGTCACTAAGCATGTTACTTTGTACATTGTGACCTGACACCAACTGTGTTCACACTCTACACATCAGACCTGCAGTTCACAGGCCCCTTCCAGACCTGGCAACCATGGAAGAACGTGACACCATCAGGAAGTACCGCTTCACAAAGCCAATCATTGAACAGTTGACTGCGCAGTTGTCACCTCATCTGGAGCCTGGTCGGCCATATCCAACTGCACTGACGCTGAAAGTGAAGGTTATGGCAGCTTTACATTTCTTTGCCACCGGTACATTTCAATACACAGTGGCAACATCTGGTGGAATGTCACAAAACATGTTCAGCCATGTTCTGCAAGATGTTTTGGGGGCATAGCTGTGTTACCTGTGCCAATACATTAAGTTCCTGGACTGGGACATGACAAAAGTGGGGATGATGATGATGGCATGAATTTGAGACAAAAGCTCATCAACAACTTCTTCACAAGAGTGTAGTATGCAATGATAGAAGGGGACTAGCACCAAGTGTTTGTTGTTGTGTTGCTGGTGCACAATATGTATGTATGTGCATACCCGTCCCAGTCCGGGTTTCGCAGCAACCACAGAACCGAAACTGCCCTCATCGCCGCCACCGATGACACAGGACCCTGCTAGACAACGGAGAGACCGCGGCCCTCATCCTCCTGGACCTGTCAGCAGCCTTCGACACAGTATGCCACCACACACTACGCACACGCCTCTACGACGCCGGAATCCAAGAGAAGGCCCTGGACTGGACCACCTCCTTCCTCTCCGGCAGAACACAAAGCGTCCGCCTCCCCCCCTTCCGCTCCGAGGCCACCGAGATCATCTGCGGCGTACCCCAGGGCTCATCCCTCAGCCCAACGCTGTTCAACATCTACATGGCACCACTCGCCCACGTCGCCCGACTGCACGACCTCAACATCATCTCTTACGCCGATGACACCCAGCTGATTCTCTCCCTCACCAAAGACCCCCACACCGCCAAAACCAACCTCCACGAAGGAATGAAGGCCGTCGCCGAATGGATGAGGAACAGCCGACTGAAGCTGAACTCTGACAAGACAGAGGTCCTCATCCTCGGTTCCACCCCTCGGCCTGGGACGACTCCTGGTGGCCGACTGCACTGGGAACAGCTCCAAAACCCACCGACCACGCACGCAACCTAGGAGTCATCCTCGACTCCACCCTCTCCATGACTAAGCAGGTCAACGCCGTCTCTTCCTCCTGCTTCAACACCCTCCGCATGCTCCGCAAGATCTACAAGTGGATCCCCACCGAAACGAGTAGAAGAACGGTCACCCAGGCCCGCGTCAGCAGCAGGCTGGATTACGGAAATGTCCTCTATGCTGGAGCCTCGGCCAAACTCCTGAAGCGGCTGCAACGCATCCAGAACGCCTCTGCACGCCTGATCCTCGACATCCCTCGCCACAGCCACATCACCCCTCACCTGAGAGACCTGCACTGGCTCCCCGTCAACAAGAGGATAACCTTCAAGCTCCTCACCCACGCACACAAGGCTCTCCACAACACCGGACCTACGTACCTCAACAGACGACTCAGCCTCTACACCCCCGCCCGCCAGCTTCGCTCCACCGACCTCGCCCTCGCCACAATCCCCCGCATCCGAAGAGCGACCTCCGGCGGCAGATCCTTCTCCCACCTCGCCGCCAAAACCTGGAACACCCTCCCCATCCACCTACGGCAGACCCAAGACCTGCTGACCTTCAGAAGACTCCTCAAGACCTGGCTCTTCGAGCAGTAGCAGCACCCCTCCCCCCCAGCGCCTTGAGACCCTCACGGGTATGTAGTGCGCTCTACAAATGCTATGATTGATTGATTGATTGATTATGTGTGTGAGTCTATGAAAATTGCCATGATGTTAGTTGTATGATATTGTTTTGTGAGATGGAAAAGTTGAGATGTACAGTGTTACCGTGAATCATAGCTAGTGTCCCCACTGAATATCATGTGCTTCAGATGACATTGTTTGCTAAATTGAACAGTGCCTAACTCTGTTCTATGTTTCTCCTTACCAGGGTACTTTGCTGTGTCAACCACACAAGTTGTGACCTCACCAGGACCTGATTCTGTGACCTAGACCAACATTGGACTTGTTTGTAAATCCAAGGCAGACACTTCCTTTTGGATTGATAGACATTTTTCTTCACTTTAGAGCATTTTCTTACTGTGTGATGTCCTTTGAAACTGGGTTAAGGTGCCAGGTTGTATCAGAAAAATAAATCTAGGCTACACAATGACTTGTGCCTTGTCTGTTTTCACATATCCAAAGGCTATTTTAATACTAAACATGCTCCATGATGCACTGGTTTGCTAAAAATGTTTGTTTATTGTGCTTGAAAATGATGCTAGTATTTTAAGCAATAGACTTGCATTGCATCTGTAACATGTCCTAGGGGTTGTGCCATGACGTGGTTGTGTCTATCTATCGTGCTGTGACAATGTTCATATACTCACAAGCCAGTAATGTACTTTTTCAAAGTGATGTGTTACCAAAGTTGTGGACACTTTCTTCTTTGACTTTTTCAACATCATTACAGTTATTACATTTGTTATTCTAAGTAACGACATGACCACATTTTTGGTGCAGAGTGATTTACTTTTTTAGCATAATGTGATGATATCAGTCCACATCATGGTGGTGTACTCAACAAACAAACATTTAGATAAGTGCAGATAGGAGTTGGTAGTGTTTGTAGATGAGGTATTCAAAAGTAGATCCACAGTTATTTGAGTCCATAGTCCAACTTAGACCCTCCAGCCAATGTGGGAGAGTTCAGTGACAGTCAACAAAGTGAATGCTTGGCACACAGTGGAGGATATCAGGAGCAGGTAGTCACTTCCTGGGATGATGCGTAGCCATCTGTGTCTCACTGTTTCTTCTTTGGATGACCGACTCCACCTTTTTCCGGGGGACCCTCAGGCACAGGCAGCGACAAAGCAGGGTGCTCTCCGCCAGAGTCCAGATCCCTCCCTGTGGCTGGTGCAGATGTTGTTGCACTGGATGTGGTAGGCACACAGGGAGGTGTGGAGATGTTGGTGGCAATCTGGCGGAGGCAGGTGACAATGTCCCTGTACACCGCAGTCTGTTCATCCATTTTGTCTAAAAACCTGTCCATTTTAATGTTTTGCTCTGCCTGCTGCTGTTGCATGGTCCTGAGGATCCCTATGACCTGGCCCATCTCTCCTTGTGAATCCTCATATGCATGGAGGATTCTGGATAGGTGTTGGGTCTCCACATCAGCAGCACCAGCTGCATGATGGTGCCGGTCCCCACGACCCATCCTGCCACCCCTACCCACCCGAGCAGGACAAGTGGGTGCTGGCACAGTTGACAAGGAGCCTTCCTCATTGTTGGTATTGGTGGTGTTGTTGGAAAACTCAAGAGTGCCCCGTGTTGCTGTGCTGTTGATGTTGTCCTGGGCTGTTGTGTCCGTGCAGATAGGAGTCAGCTGGGTGTTGGCAGCTGAGGCGGGAGTGGTCACAGAGGATCCAGATGTTGCAGTCACTGGTGCTGTGGGGTGACCCATACCTGAAAGGCCAGGTCTGTCGTCGGAAGAATGATGAGTCATCAACGCCGGAGGGCTCCTGTTCGACCGGAGTCTGGGCCCGGCTGTCCTGGGTAATGTTCCCTTGCTAGAGCAGAAGTATGGCCCTGAGATAAGTGTTTCAGGACAAGTTTTGAGTTACTGGTGTTTAATTCTTTTTGATGCATTTTTGGAGAGATTAGGGGGGATTCAATAGTGAAGGCATTGCGCACTGTAGGTTCCAATTTTATGTCTATTGCTTATTGAAAGGAGGTACCTCCAAGGGGTGTATAAAACCGAGGAGGGGGCTTCTGACTGATCTCCAAAAACCATAGGGTGGAGAAGGGTATGACAATTGCAGTGGCCAAATCCTTATGATTATCAATTGACAGTAGGGAGGCTGTTGGAGAGTAAGGCACCCTTCTGAACGGAAGTAAACAATTAGGTGACTGGATCAGTCCTGAGGGATTCAATAAATAAATAAAGCGAATACCAAACAAGCATTTAAAGATGGCCACCAGTTTTGCAAGGTTTCTTACTAGTAGGTGTAATGGTCCTACTTTAGTTTCCCATAAAGATTTCAATTTATTGCAATTCCAGGCGAAGGGGGCGCCATCTTCGCATGTAAGACTTATTCAGTGGAGCAATGTATTACAAAATGGCGGGTTGGTCTCCAAAGGCCACACAGGAAAACAGAGAGTGTCTGTGTCCTCGCTCTCCCGGACCGTGGAGCTCAGACAAAATAGAAATGGTGCAGGCCCAAACCGTAGTGTACCTAAGTGCCGGAACAAGTTTGGGAGCCCAAGGGAGGCTTCAATCAGGCCACTACAATCCTAAAGGTATGAAACCGAGGTTACACAGACATCACAAGCAATTTACGTTCACTTGACCGGAGAGCCACCCCTAGGGTATATACCGTCCCACACAGCAGCACTCGATGTAAATGATAAACCGACACTTGGGCAGCAGACATCTGCCCACCTCTTCAGCACGCTGTTTCTGCAAATAGGGTCGTAAAAGCTAAAAACTGTCACAGTTGCATCAAGGCTATTGCACAGTTTCACAAGGCAGTCTGGATGCTGCGTTAAGGCCGTAGTTGTGTTACACGGATGCTGCTTTTCTTGTACACTGTTTGATGCTGTGTAGCATGTGCAGAGAGCTTCCTGTCTTTTACACTCCTGAAGTAAAACCGCGCCTTGCCGTAGGCAGACACTGTGTGAAATGCAGGCTCCTTTTCGAAATCACATTCCTAAACAGTGCCTCCCAGAACCACTAAGAAATTAACTGTACACATCTTGTATGAGGTACATCGGAACAACACAGCACTCCCAGCTTCTTCCCCAGGGCCTGCCTGGCCTTACTGCTCTCTCAGCTCACCTCCTCAGCAATCAGTCTGCTCTCCTCCAGGGCCCTGCAGACAGGCCTGTGTACTATGCGGCCATGGCCATGGGGTTCAAAGCACAGCAATCTTCAGTTCGCTGACAGTGTAGGTACAAGGTGCACTCTACATCGTTTTTGACAAGTTGATCCCACATTATGTGTGGGGAGGCTAGATGATATTGCAAGCACTACAACCCTGAAGAGCTTTGTCTGCCAGGTTCTTACCTGGTTTCAGAGGAAATTAAACTTATGTACACAATGCCGGTCAAATAAGCTCCTCTCCTCATAGAGTTGATGTCCACTGTTCTAGAACTTGTAACAGTCTTCACTGAGGTGGTGAGCATACTTCTGAAAGGCTGGTCTGTTGCTGCAATGCCACCACTTCTAACGCGACTCTAATGAAGTCAGCACTGCCACATCCCAGCACAGACCGGAAAAGGACGACAGGGCATGGCTACAGATACCAGAACAATGAGTCCTTATGAATTGAACATGGTGCATGAAACTGGAGATATAAAAGAAGGACGATATCGCGCTTTTGTTGTTTTATGTTGTAAGAAAAACACTGTATTATTGAAAGCTCCCTTCACAATGCCTTAAAACATTACAATTATTTGTTTGTAATCATTGATATAAATATACAGAGAATGTGTCTTAACTGCTGGAGTGGCTGACTTTTAAGCTAGGGGTCTGAGTTTGAGTCTCAGTAGGAAGTTCAACATCCTGTGATTCTGGACAAATCAGTTAATGTCTCTGTGCCTACAAATGAATCTTTCTGATGGACAAGTGTTTATCAGGTGAGAGCGCTTACTAAGAAAATGGGAAAAGCAGGGTCAATGGGGAAGAGATCGCACATAGGAGGAGGGAATCAGCACTGGGAGATTAAGTACCTCTGCAGGCACATGGGGGAAGAGGGCGCAGCAGATGTGGTGGGATAACACGAATTACAGCCCTGTTTACATAATCAAAGGTTGGAGCTCAGAGCAACTGAAAACATCAAACGCTCATGTCCAATGCTCTTAGAAAAACTGAAAATTAGTCCAGATGTTACAATGGGACAAGTGGAAGGTTACACATACTGGGGAACTGCTCCGTGGGAGTGCACAAAGGACAAAAAAAGAGGGACAAATAGGAAAGATTAACCACTTGGAAGCAAGGATTTTTAAAGGACACTGAAACAGACAAATGAAAAGCAGTGGGCGGGCTGAAGCCCACAAAGAAGTATATACTAAAGTATATAAAAGAGTTCTCGGATGCTCGACCTAAAAAACAGTACATTTTAATAAATACAATGATATCAGAATGCCAAAAATCTAATCAGGAGAACCAAAGATGTTGAATTTTGAAGTTTTTAAGTAAATGTAGTGTCAAAAAGCTCAATGAGACAATTGCGGACATCTGGTTGTGCTGGACCGGCTAAAAGTCACAACTTTAGGCTGACCACGATGGGGAGTGGGTTGGATACAGGGACAAGGTTAGTCCCACTGAAAGAGTTACCTTTTCAATGTCTGGCGGGAAGAGTTCCATTCATGGTGGAGGAGGCCGGTCGGGCGTTGCGGATGGCCATTGCCGGAGCTTCGAGCTGGCAGTCACCACAGGCTGCCATTGCTGTGTGTGAAGTGCTGATCTCACAATGCCATTCATCACTGGTGATCACTGTAGCATGGAGAGCGGGTCATCACTGGAGCTTTGTATTGGCAGTCATTGAGGGTGGCAGAATCTCAGCACGGAGGGGCCCTTTCATGGTCACGAAGGCCCCAAACTTCAGGATTTCACCTTTTGTTTTTCAAATGAGCTCAGATTAATAAGGAACTCAGATTGAAGCCACTTGAGAGTCCAGGGCCTGGGGGACAGCACTTGGGGGATAAGGAACAGACTCCAGCCGAGGACAGTAGGACTCAGGCAGGTACAGTTGAAAGTCCAGGCAGGTCCAGTTGCACCAGGCCAACTGGGCAGTTGCAGCTTGTTACGTCCCTGGAGCTCAAACAGGAGGTCAGCCAACTGACCCTTGGAGTCACTCAGATTAGCCTGGTATAAAAGTTAGCATGGTCCAGTCTTCATCCTTAGATAGCAAGGCAGTTGTCAAGCAGCAGGTCAGTCCTCTGGCATCAGGACAGTCCTTCTTCTATAATGACCACAAAGACTGTTCGGAAGGCTAGCTCTGGAGGTCCAATATTTATACCTGGTGCCAGCCTTTTATGTGGGGGGATTACCTCTACTATCCCCACATCTTGTTCTGAAAAGTTCTTCCCTTCCCCTGTCAAGGCTCCAAGACGTTTCAGGTGATAAAACAATATCAGGTTTTCAGAGTTTCAGATTTCTTTGTGTGTTCAACAGGGAAAGCCTGTAAGTGGGGCTGGGTGCATCCCCTCCCATTCATCTGGCAAGCATGGCTCATTCTGTCCACACCTAAGCCCTCTTTGTGTTTCTTTTTGGACGCAATACACAACCCCCAACATCAGAGCCATTCATAGGCTTGTGACCGAGTATACTGGCAGAAGAAACAAATGGTAAGGACAAGAAAATGGCAACTTTCTAAAGAGGCATTTACAAAATTGTGACTTACAACCCAACCAGTCTATTAGAAAGGGTTTTAAATTACAACTCATTGCAATGTAAACTGTATATTTTTACCTGCTCCCAATCCAAATGTATCATTTTTTAAATGTAATAAGGTTTTCCAATCCAAATGTATAATTTTTTCAATGTAATAAGGTAACCCAGAGTTAGTCATTGGGAGAGATCGACCATACAATGGTGAAAAACGGCTTTAGGAGTTTTTCAATGTTAGGACATGTAAAACTTAAACACACATGAACTAGTTTTTAAATACAATACACTGTGCTCTATGAGCCTTTACGGCGTACATTAGGGATGACTTATATGTATTAAAAGGAATGTTTGGGACTAGCAAAAGGTTAATTTTGCAAGGTCGAAATAGCAGTTTAAGGCTGCCCTACAGGCTGCAGTGACAGGCCTTAGACAAGTTTTAAATGGCTATTTTAATGGGTGACACAATGAGTGCCTCAGGCTCCCTAGTAGCAGTAAAGCTTAATGATTTACCATTAATCCCCAAGGCTTATTCCCTAGTCTGCCTCTCTACTACGCAAAAGACATGCCAATGGTTCCATGGCAATGGCAAAGATAAGGAATGATAAAGAACACCCTGGTAATTGGGAATCGATCAGATATCATGTGGCCTGTGAGTACCAATGCAATCTGTTGCATGTACAGTACCTGAAGCCAAACGTGCGGACATGTACATAGGATTTCTAGGACCATCATTAAATAAGTCCACCCGAGGGTGTCAAAGACCTTTTCTATGTTGAGAGAAAGTGCCACATGTTTGGTGTTATTTGTTCGGGCATTATCTGTCAGGTTGAACAAATGGCCAAAGTCAAGGAACGTCTTTCTCCCCAGCACGAAACCATTTGATGAGGATATACTTTTGAGGTCACCACTGCAAGGAGTTTGTTTGCAAATTATCCCTGCCCAGTTTAGGAATGAACCTGACAGACTACCTGCTGTTTTATTATTTATTACATGCCATTTAGTCTGTCGACTCCCTCACTTTGTTCGCAGTAAACCGTTCCTCCAGTCAGGATCACTGGAATGGAGGTGAACAACAATAGTCTGCAAATACAGTTTATCTCAGCTTGAGTGTTTACCACTACGTCACCTGGTGATCTGATATTACCAATTGGTTTTCTGTCTAACTCTGCTCTCAAAGCCGGGCCAGCAGCCTTCTGGACCTATCCCCATCAGCATGCTTTTGTGACGCATATCCCCTGTAGTCGACTTTTCCCAGATTGTCAACCAGGTCTTTGTGCTTCTTTTTGAGTTCTCTAAGGCCCTGAGAACGTACTTGACCCTGAGTGAG
The DNA here is from genome assembly GCA_963921515.1 of Calotriton arnoldi. Taxonomy (NCBI): domain Eukaryota; kingdom Metazoa; phylum Chordata; class Amphibia; order Caudata; family Salamandridae; genus Calotriton; species Calotriton arnoldi. The sequence goes on along the minus strand of CAWUFW010012474.1, from coordinate 209,697 downwards.
TCTGATTTCCTCTCTGTGCATGCCCCCTTCTATTGCTAGTATGTCTTTGAGACGTCCCTGTAAGTGGTTTTTATGCAAATGCCTTACATTGCCACTTTAAAGACATCCCATTCTACAGTCTCATCCCCCGTGGTTCCCTTGGTTTCTGTGAAAAAGTCAGTTATGGCATTGCCTAGTATGTCTCAAAACTGTGGGCCCTCAAGGGTGCATATATTCAGTGGGAATCCATGGTCTGGGTTTGCTCCACCCCAACTCCAGCTTGAGGGAATTATTGTTGGACCATGTATGGGCTAGGTATTAGGCATCCAGTGCCCTATTGTCTTTGGGTGATTGTATTGGAAGAAGTCCAAATGTGTGTCAAGCTTCTGCATGGTTGAGTAATAAGAATATTCCTTGTGATATTGGTGTGTATTCTTCCAGACATCACAAGTTATTAACCAGGGATGGGGTGAACGAGTCCAGGAAAGCAATCTAATTACTGTTAGCAGCATAAATGATGATCAGGAAACATGGTTCACCATCTAGCAAGCCTTCGATCACAACATACTTTCACCCAGAGTCCATCCGCTTGGAAGGAATGAGAAATGAGGTATATGGGGATACCTACACCAGTGCTCATCTGGTAAATGCTGAGTATGAAGTGCCAGTCACATGGGCCCTCCACCTCTTGGGGAGTTTCTGCAACTCCACGCTATTCATGTCTGTTTCCTAAATGTATGCTATATGCACATGCCTGCGTTTGAATTGTGTGTGGATTTTGTGTTGCTTAGGAGGTATGACCATACCCCGCACATTCCATATCACAACATTATAGTTCACCAGTGTGTTTCCCAGTCTTGTGCCCATTGTACAGGATTACACACTCACTAACCATGAATTTGTAAGGATCATACAGAAGTCTACTCCCGGTCCTAGAGCACTAGGTGGAAGGGGAGGAATAACGGCTGGGTGTGACCATGCTGGCAACCCAAAAAGAAAAAAAGAGCACCAAACACAGCTTCCCAACTCCCACACCCCAGGCTAAGTAGCAACCAGCTCCTTGCCTCTCAACAACTCCGGACAGGGAGACTCTACAGCTGCAAACAAGTCTCCTCTCATTTTCCTTAGGAGTAAAAGGGATAGTGCCCATGGCAAAAAGTCTACCATACATTGTTCTTCATGCAGTCATCCTCCAAGCCCACAAACATGTGGCAACAATGAGCAGCTGCGACATGACCCTTTACATAAACCCTCCTCCTAACCCTCACAGTCAGGGAGATATCAAATTCTCATGTTGGAGGGACAGTGTCTTAGATCAGCATATCTGCTGACCTGGGGGTTACAACTAGTTTTTCACCTGCCTCAGAATCTGAGTTTCCAGAATCTTCATCTCATGTTCCAGTGGTGTTGTCTTGTTCCAGTGTAGTGGCCATCATCCAGTATTGGCTTTGGATTAGCACCCCCTCTTGTGCACAGACTCTTCTTCAGCTGCCTGCTCCCGGTAGGTCCCCCTCTAGATTCCCTGAATCTCTGTCTCCAGCAGCGCTGCTTGATCCATCCCACATTTGAGCCACACTCCTCGTGTGGGATCTCCACCCCTTTAGTCTGGAACTATTGCAATGCGACGTGCAGTGTCGTAAAGAAGAGAGTTTAACCATCTGCAATGACTCTCAGTTTAGCAGGATAAATAAGGTCGTATTTCAATCCCTTTTGCTGTAACTGTTTCTTAACTCTGGCATATGTGCTTCTCAGTCACTGGACCCTTATCTTGTAGTTGAGAAAAATGCTGATGACGCTTATGTCATGTTGCTATGGCTCCTTTGTTCTTGTGAGCTGGAGAATGAGGTCCCCGTTCCTGTAAATAAAAAGATGGGATACCAATAACCTTGGCGGAGAACCTTGGGAGAGGTGGACTTCCTGGTACTAAGTGTGCTCACTCAACAGAGAACAAATGCTGGGGTTTGCCCACCATCATTGTGTTAAGCAATCACTTCTTCAGAAAGAGTTCCATAATAGGGCCTTTTGCTAGTTTGGATATACCAATAATCTATTTGTTGTTGCGGCAAGAATGCCTTTCTGCATCCTCAGCTCTGATCTTAAGAATCTGAGCCTCATCTTTTAGGGCAATTATTTGAGATTGTAGCTTATTGACAGTCGAACGCATTACTGTAAGGGCCTGATTCACAGAACTAACTTACGTCAAAAACGTAAAGTTAGTACTTTTTGGTATTCACAGAATACACTTACTCATTTTGGTATTCACAGAATGAACTTACTCATTTCGGTATTCACAGAAGTTAGTAGTCCTAACTTTAGGACTCCTAAATGCCTTCTGTGAATACCGAAAAGTCTTAAAGTTAGGATTTTTCTCAGTTTAGGAGTAGTAAAGTTAGGACTCCTAACTTTAGGACTCCTAAATGCCTTCTGTGAATACCAAAAGTCTTAAAGTTAGGATTTTCTCAGTTTAGGAGTAGTAAAGTTAGGACTCCTAACTTTACTACTCCTAAACTGAGAAAATCCTAACTTTAAGACTTTCGGTATTCACAGAAGGCATTTAGGAGTCCTAAAGTTAGGACTACTAACTTCTGTGAATACCGAAATGAGTAAGTTCATTCTGTGAATACCAAAATGAGTAAGTGTATTCTGTGAATACCAAAAAGTACTAACTTTACGTTTTTGACGTAAGTTAGTTCTGTGAATCAGGCCCACTGAGTGTACTTGTCGTTGTGCACTCTATCCACCAGCTTTTTAAGGTCACCACTTAGGTGATCTACACATCAGTCTTGGTTTCTAGGGTGGTTTTAGAGATGAGGATCACCTGAAGTATTTGATCAAATTGGTCGAAGTGTTCTTTCAATGTGGAGCCCACCTGTGATAGAAGGGTTGACCATGCGAGAAGAACAGGCCATCACATTTAACTATGCCTTGTTCACAACTTTCTTTACACTTTAGAGTTTAACCATCACAGAGTTTGTGGGCCACTTCCACCAGTTCCTGGGACAGGGGTGCAGGCCTCCTGTCAGTAATTTTACTGCAGAGGTATTATGCCCCTTGCAGTGGGGGTGTTTAGCAGGATGTGGGTGCCAGTAGATAGTTGTGTAATCCTGAACCAAGATATTGACATATCTATTCTAACGGAATCGTGGCTATCTGAATCATCCTCCCATGCCTAGACCTACTTGTTCCACCAAACTACAACATCATAAGACTAGACAGGTTAAACAAAACTGGTGGAGGTGTAGCCTGCATCCACAAATCAGACATCACCATCTCCAAAGTTATCGCAGACCCCATTGAATCATGTGAATACCTGGGGCTCTCTGTACGATTTACAGACAACCAACTTTACAAATTTCACGCATTCTACCACCCCCCAGGTAAAAACTCGATGTTCATAGACCATTTAATGGAAATTATTACATCAAACTCAGAACCCCACGCCAATGATATTTTCCTAGGAGACCTCAACCTCCACTGGAACGACAGTAATAATAATCAAGTTAATATTCTTAAAGAATTCCTAACTGACCACGCACTAGTGCAAGCCTGTACCCTGCCAACCCATTCCAAAGGAGCTACTTTAGATTTGATCATATCCAAAGAAAACACGGTCCACTCTGTCTCAATCGTCCCTTGCGACTGGTCTGATCACCACATCATCACGTTCCAACTTCCATCCACTAAAAATAAATCAGGCTCACAACCAGTCAAACCCAAGCATTGGGTTAGAGACACTAAAGGTCTGAACCCTGACAGCTTAGCTTTACACTACAAGAATGAGCTTCAACCCCCTTCTGAACTGACGGATGTCAACAAGCTGACGAATCATTACAATCATACGATCTCTAAATTATTGGACAACTTAGCCCCTTTCAAACTGAAAAGAATTCAGGTCAAGGATAAAAACCCATGGTTCAGTGGTTCACTTAATGAAGAAAGACGGAAACTCAGACTCACGGAACGGATTTGGAGACAAAGTCCATCATCCCCCACCTAAAACAATTAAGAAAGTCCCGAAAAACCTACAATAGAAGCGTACTTAAATCAAAAAAAGAATTTTTTAGAAATGAGCTTGATAACACAAAGAACAGGCTGAGAAAACTCTTCAATCTACTAAAAGATCAATCGAACAAATTAGCCAAATCCTCCCTACTTACTTCTAAATCGTAATTGAACTGTGAAGACTTCTCAACATTCTTTAACACCAAAGCCAGCGCACTAGAGATAGAACTCAAGAATACCGCTGACAAAGCCTTCAATATAAGGAATAATCAAGGGGAGAATACAGACACACCTGCACAAGCAACTCCCAAAAACAATGCTCATTGGGTTGACTTCAAACTATATGACCAACATGACATTACAAAAACCTTACTACCCCTGAAACCCAATAACCACTACAATGACCCTCTTCCTTCCAAATGCTGGTCCTCATTCAACCACATGGTCATCCCATATTGGACTAAGATAATTAATAAATCACTAGCCCAGGGATCCTTCCCTGACTGTCTAAAAACAGGACAGGTCATCCCTCTTTTAAAGAAGCCTACGGAAAACCCTTCGGATCCAAACAACTTTAGGCCGGTAACAACCATCCCCTTACTAGCCAAAGTGCTAGAAAAATGTGCTCAACAACAACTGAATCAACATATTACCGAATTTAAGCTACTGAACGACTACCAATCAGGGTTGAGATCAGAACACAGTACAGAAACAGCAATCCTGCACATAGCAGATGATGCTCTGCTTGCTCTAGACCGCAATGAAACCTGTCTCTTGGTCCTTCTTGACCTATCATCCGCATTTGACACCGTAAACCATCCCAAACTATTGGACCGTCTTGAAAATAGGATGGGCTTATCAGGAACAGTCTTGAAATGGTTCTATTCCTTCCTAGAGAATAGATCCCAAAGATTCCTAGTGAACAATGAGCTATCCCTTCCATCTCCAATTCAGATTGGAGTTCCACAAGGATCAACTCTATCACCATCACTATTCAACCTGTACATTGAACCATTAACAGAGGTATTACAGCAGGCTAACATTTCCTTCCACATGTATGCAGATGACACTCAACTGTATATGAAGCTTACATCACCAGAAGAGATCGTCATAATGAACCAAGCACTACTGAGAACCGTGGAATGGCTAGATGACAATCATCTTAAGCTCAATGCAAAGAAAACCGAATTCCTCTTGATCTCCCCTCCTAAAAGCGCAGCCAGGATTAAGGAATGGACCACGATGATCACTGCGCTAAACGGGTCCCCAATTCTAGTAGACTCAACCAAATCTCTGGGAATCACTTTGGATAAAGAACTAAACATGCGAACCCACATCAACACAATGGCAAAAAGCACTTGATTCCATATGAGCTACCTCAAAAAACTGAAGCCGTTCATCGAATCAGATGATCTCAAAATGGCAGTCCAGGCGCTGGTCATATCAAGAATTGAGTACGGATGCGCGACCCTCTCAGGGCTTCCTAAGATCTCTACAGCCCCCCTAAAGGCATGTCTCAATACTGCAGCCAGACTTATAACGGGATCAAAAAAATTTGACCACATATCGCCACATCTGAAAGCACTCAACTGGCTACCGTACGAGGCAAGAATACAGTTCAAGATTGCATGTATCACACACAAGGCAATACACCACCAAACTCCACGGTACCTGGCCCAGAAAATCACGTTATCAGGAGGCAGTAGACCCTCCAGGGGATCTAAAGATTTTTTGCTAAAACCAGCATTCTTCCGTAAGAAGAGATCATACGATAGAGCGTTCACGGGAGCAGCACCAAGGATCTGGAATTCGCTCCCACCGAATATTAGGAGAATCACGCATGGTCCACGATTCAAAAAGGAGACTAAGGCCTTTCTGATGGGTAAATTTCTCCCATAACTAACACCAGGCTACAATAAGACTATTTGGAGTTCAGCAAACAACCCGTCGATCCACTACAGTTTGCTGTTCTAGGAGACCTCTGTAAGGTATAAGACAAGTACTCCCTTGTCCATCTACAGGGATGTTGTATACAATTAAGGAACTCGATCAATGTATATTTGTTTGAAAGTAGCAATATTATAACCATCATAGACAGCTAGGATATCCGGAATGGACCTACTCTGGATCAGAAGTATATTTTTGGCATATTTTACTTTACCTTATGATTTCCTTATTCTTCTATATGTTGCAGGTTGGACTTGGGTGAGCATCTGCCAATACTAGGAAACACGTTTTTACGCCTGTGTTTAAAGGAATGAATACCCTCTGATTGTAAAGGGGGATGATGTAAAGCGCTCTGACACCCATTTCTTGGGTCATGTTCGCGCTATAGAAAACAATGAATAAATAAATAAATAAATATGGGTAGATGGGAGAGATAGGACGACCGGTTCCAGAGGACAGAACTGCAACACCTGGGTGGACCCTGAGGCTAACAGTACATCGATGAGGGAGATTAATTGAGTCCAATCAAGTGAGGATTTAGAGCGGCAAGCTAAAAGCCTATGGCTTAGTTGTTAGTCTATATGGGGCTCAGTGGTCTAGGGCACCATGCCTTTGGTTGAAAGGACCTCACCCTATGATTTCCTGGGTTGCCCCTCTATGATTCATGTACTTTGGCTCAGACCCTTGTTACAAAATCCTGCTTGTCAAACTGTGCAGTCGATAGTGCAGGGTCCTTTCGTGAGAGGGAGGGTCACAGAGGGAGAAAGGAGGCACTCCACAGAGGGGGGTTTCAAATATGTCCCTGTGATGCAGAACCCCAAAATGTGGCAGATGGACCACCCACTTGAAGATTGTAGGAGGGGAATCTCACCCCCTGTTATAATGTCCAGAAATCCCCCTGGGTAACTGCAGTGCCTCTCAGAGAGTATACATTTGTGAAGCCTCAGGCACTGTCACAAGTGTCTCCTCTGCATGGCAAACACTTAATATATTTATAGCCCCCCTAGGGGCCTTCTACCAGCCATCTTGCTACATCCACTTAGGCAGTACAAATTTGTTAGGCCCCAGATGAACTTATCAGCGGCTCTGCCGCGTGGCGGTCATTTCAAATGATTTTAGACCCCGAGGGTGCCCAGACCTGCCGTGCGTTGTTCGACTCCCTCACGGTCCAGGGTCTGTCTGCCTGTCTCTCGGTATCCAGAGTGTTCAACTAGGTGAATGCCCCCAGTTCAGATGATTGCTTGACTCAGAGGGGTGCGCAGAGCTTGGGATCTATGCGACTAGCTTCAACGCCATCTTGACCCATCAATTTGGAGTTCCATGACCTTAGAAAAAAACTAGGGGCCTGATTCACAGAACTAACTTACGTCAAAAACGTAAAGTTAGTACTTTTTGGTATTCACAGAATGAACTTACTCATTTCGGTATTCACAGAAGTTAGTAGTCCTAACTTTAGGACTCCTAAATGCCTTCTGTGAATACCGAAAGTCTTAAAGTTAGGATTTTTCTCAGTTTAGGAGTAGTAAAGTTAGGACTCCTAACTTCAGGACTCCTAAATGCCTTCTGTGAATACCAAAAGTCTTGAAGTTAGGATTTTTCTCAGTTTAGGAGTCGTAAAGTTAGGACTCCTAACTTTAGGACTCCTAAATGCCTTCTGTGAATACCGAAAGTCTTGAAGTTAGGATTTTTCTCAGTTTAGGAGTAGTAAAGTTAGGACTCCTAACTTCAGGACTCCTAAATGCCTTCTGTGAATACCAAAAGTCTTGAAGTTAGGATTTTTCTCAGTTTAGGAGTCGTAAAGTTAGGACTCCTAACTTTAGGACTCCTAAATGCCTTCTGTGAATACCGAAAGTCTTGAAGTTAGGATTTTTCTCAGTTTAGGAGTAGTAAAGTTAGGACTCCTAACTTCAGGACTCCTAAATGCCTTCTGTGAATACCGAAAGTCTTGAAGTTAGGATTTTTCTCAGTTTAGGAGTCGTAAAGTTAGGACTCCTAACTTTAGGACTCCTAAATGCCTTCTGTGACTACCGAAAGTCTTGAAGTTAGGATTTTTCTCAGTTTAGGAGTAGTAAAGTTAGGACTCCTAACTTTACTACTCCTAAACTGAGAAAAATCTAACTTTAAGACTTTCGGTATTCACAGAAGGCATTTAGGAGTCCTAAAGTTAGGACTACTAACTTCTGTGAATACCGAAATGAGTAAGTTCATTCTGTGAATACCAAAATGAGTAAGTGTATTCTGTGAATACCAAAAAGTACTAACTTTACGTTTTTGACGTAAGTTAGTTCTGTGAATCAGGCCCTAGACCTTTGGCCTCATTCCTCCATGTGGTCAAGGAACTCCTCAGTGACTTGCAATATCCTTATAATGTATGACAGGGGATACTTTATCTCAGATATAATTAAGACAAGTCTTATAGGTGATAAAGTTCAGTGCATCAAACATGTTGGCCTGCAGGATACAAAAAAAATATATAAGTAAAAAGGATACCCATTAACAAAAGTACGTTCTCTAAAGCAATTCACAGGTACAAACATACTCTTCACCTTTGCAGGACTTTCACATGGGGAACGAACTAATCAGCATATCACAGTAAAGAAGTTTAAAGAGACAAAAACTCCATGCCGAGTTCAAGGTTCCCTTGGTCACTTCGTGAAATGTGGGTTCAAGAGTGATTTTCTAACTGCCGTGTGTAGAGGTTGGGGGCAGAGTTCTGAAGCTCCAGGTCAGGCATGCAGGAGCGTACAGTGCAGAGGATTTGGGGAGACAGAAAATCTCAAAGCAGGACAAAGTAATAGTGAAGTCTGCACATTTATCAAATTGATTCTGGAATCAGGAGCAGCTTCCTGGTCTTCCAGAGGATATCTGAGTGGGTAAGCTTTGCCTTTGGCAAAAACAGTTGGACTCTGCTTACAGTATTCTAACACAAATCATGCTGGAACATTCAGACCAATGATAAGTCCTAACACGCCCAGATGGAGCCAGCCAAGTGATGAAGAGATAAAAATGTAGCAACATGATATGGACGCCTTTATATAACGTGGGTAAAAAATAGCTTGTTTCTCATATTTTTTTTTAAAGACTTCATAGAGACGTAACGTCTCTAAATAATAGCCTCCAAACACAGGCATGTGCTTAACACTTACAAACAATATATTGTTGAGCCTATATACCACAAATGCACTAAAAATGTTGCAGGCGTTGTGTACATGGTGTTCACTTTAAATCATTTTGCTGCGCGTGCACCGAAAAGAGAATCTGTAAAAATAAAAATGCAAACTGTTGTAACAAAATTAAAATGAAACGGACATTTGCTGGCTCTATCCATCACCATTGCACTGGATTATGAAAAACGAAGGTATTTCATACCAATCTGCCTCTTAAATCCCCAATAACGTCACGTTCCTCATTCTTAAAACGACAAGGGGCATATTATCAAGGCGGCGCTATGAAATTATCGCCGCTTTGCGTCCGTTTTCGGGCGAAAAGCGGCGATAATTTCATCGCCTTATCAGCAAAGACACGCTATCGCGTGTTTTGCTGACTTAGCGCCCGTTTCCAGCACGCCTAACTTTGCATCGCTAATGAGATGCAAAGTAGGCGTGGCTGTGAAACCAACCAGGGAAAATATCGCGAAGGCAGCTTCGCGATATTAACAAGGAAGGGTAGCAATTTTTTAAATCGCGTTAAGTATGACTTAACGCAGGAATTTAACGTCTGTTAAATTCCTGACTAAGGCATACTTAACATGGGGGGTGGATTCTGTGGCTAAGACCACAGGCCCTATCATCTAGGATATCGCCGTTTTCCACCATGGAAAATGGCGATATTCACACTATCTCTGGAATTCTTATCGCCTCAGCGATCCGCGTTGTTGATAACGCGCTAACCGGGCGATAAATTCCAGAGATAGCCGGCGATAAATATGCAAGCGCTAAGCGCGCTTTGCGATATTTATCGCCGGCCCTTGTTAATATGCCCCCAAATCTCTCCAAACTCAGGAACACTGATAGAAGCACAAGTGATATCTTCGTAGGCTGATACAGATCGAGATGGAGGGAGAAATGTGGGGGCATATTATCAAGAACGGCGTTAAAAGTTATCGCCGGTTTAGCGGCAGAAAACTGCCGCTAAAGCGGCGATAATGGGCTTGATAATATGCCCTTGAGAATTCCAATAGAAGTCCATGTTCTGGTGTGAAAGCAGCAACGCTCTAATAAAGTGTAGCGTGTGTTTGTTGCTGGCAGGAGCAATGTATTCTTAAAAATGCAGGGAGTCTCGAGCAGAAGCAGATGGGCTTGCCATGGGCATATGTATCCTGGGCAAGGCGGTGGTTTGAGTGTGTGAAACATTCACGTCATCATAGTTAAGCACCGCCACCAGCTCAGATAAGAGTCACTCAGTGTCAATCAACAAATTCCGAACCACACGTCTGTGCTAAGACTGTTTTTAGGGTCCACGATCCGGCAGATAATCTGTCATTTCTCCTGCCTGTTTGTAACATTCTGGAGCCATCTGTTTGCACTTGCAGAAAATTGATGTTCATCCTCATGTCCCTGTGGGAGCATTTCATTGAGTACGTTCATTCCATCTTAAAGAAATATGGAGTGAATGGAAAGAACTCCAAAGATGTTTGCTTCAGTTGTGAATCAGATATTGTTTAAAGGAGAGCATGTTTACTGCCAGACCCAACCAAGACTTTGATTCTTCTTATGAATAAGAAGAAGCAAGGGGATATCATATTCAAAGCACTCTGTGACATTACAAATATGACTCAAACCAGATCACATATCTTCACTTCGATCTGTGGCATTCTCAGAAATGAAACGCAAAGAGCTATGTAAATGGTCCCTAATGTGAACTATTGATACACATGCACAAGTTTTTTTTACGGAGTTTTATATAGCGCGAACTTGACCCGAATCGGGTATCAGAGCGCTTTACATAGCACCAGTTGCGTTACAGGAGGACACATTCATTTTTGTTAGGCACAGGGGAGATTTTGGGGCATATTATCTAGGGTTGGCGATAATTATCGCCGAGCGCGCTTAGCGCGCTTTTCTTTATCGCCGGCTATCGCTGGAATATCTCGCCAAGCTAGCGCTGTATCACCAACGCTCAGCGCTATGGCGATAAATATTCCAGCGAAAGCGGGCAAATGGCCAAACATCGCCTAAAAAACAGCGATGTCCCTCTCAAAACGGCGATGATCTTAGTGATAAGGCCCTGTGGCCTTAACCCCATAATCCACCTCCCATGTTAGGTATGCCTAACACAGGAATTTAGCAGATGTTAAATTCCTGCGTTAGGCCAGAGGTAGCGCGATTATTATCATCGCTACCCCTCCTTGCTAATATCGCGAAGCTGCCTTCGCGATATTTTCCCATGTTGTTTCTGTCAGCCACGCCTACTTTGCATCTCATTATCGATGCGTAGCGAGTGGTGACAGAAACTGGAGTTAAATCAAGGATACACGCGCTAGCGTGTCCTTGTTAATAATGCGTTAGAATTATCGCCGCTTTTCGGGCGAAAACGGCCGCTAAAGCGGCGATAATTCTCTTGATAATATGCCCCTAAGTGATTTGCCCAGAATCACAGGATGTTCAGCGTCATTGCCGAGACTCGAACCCAGTTCCCCACATTCGAGGTCGACCGCCCGAGCCATTAGGCCAACTCCTCTCCCTTTCATTGCTGAGACCCACGCCCGTTAATATAGTGCACGTTTTTCATCCAAAAACATTTCCCATATTTTTTAAAGTTTGGGGTTCATTAGTAGGCTGTATCGATGCACTTGTGTCTGATACCCATTGTCCCCAAATATTGGGACATGCACACAATGTTAACAAAGCAGTGCTGGAAAGCAGGGAGCAGTGCTTCTGGAGGAGATGGAGGGAAGACACAGAGTGGCGCAGGTGGGTGGTAGGAGGGCATGTATTTTTTTTTGGGACAGGGAAGAGAGGCTGTGGTATAGCTCCCCTGTTACTTCTCTGACACTGTGCAGCAGCTGAAAGCAAGGGCAGATGGTTTTGGGAGCCATACATAAAATACAATTATAGCTGGGTAAAGAATTAATTGCTGGGATGTTTCTCACCTCAGGGTTCGGAGTGACATCACAAACAACTCGAGCTTCACTCTTGTTGCCTATTTGATGTCACTGAGAACCCCTTGGTGAAAAAACCCCCGTAATTCACTGTTACCCAGCTATAATTCTATATATTATTGTGTTCTATGTAATAACTTTATACAAGTCATGTGGTTTTCTGAGGGCAACATTGCACCAGAAACTTGCTAATACTAATTCCTGGGTGTATGGTTTTGGGTTTCTGCTGCACACAGCTCTGGGATCAAACAGGATGCGTGGGTAATTTGCATGCTGTAAGAAATTGGATCATTATTTGGGATGGGTGATTACCCACCTTAAAGAGCAATCACAACCCTTGTTAGGGTGAGCCCTCAAAGTCACTAAAATAACCTCTTTATGTAAAGTATTTATGCAGTACCGTAACAGTAATAAAGTGGAATGCAACACAATAAAAATCCCAAACTGAATGAAAAAAATAAAGTACAATTTAATAAACTTAATGACATCAACATGACAAAAAAGACAATAAAGGAAACCAGGGATATAAACTTTTGGGGTCTTAAGTAGAAATAGTGCCAAGTGCCAATGGTAGACCAAGGTTGTGATAGACTAGGACCTAGGTGCAATTTGACGCTGACTGCAATGGAGCATGGGTGAGATACACTAATTAGGTTTGTCCTGGTCAAAGATTTCACCTTCTGACTTTAGTCTTTGATTAAGTTCCCTTTTACTACAAAAGTACACTTCTAAATACCACCAAGAGCTCAGGAGAGTTACTTACAGGGCTCACAGGGTGTCAGTCAGAGGCCAAACAGCAGGGTCCAGTCCAGGGCCAATTGCTACTGGCCAGCGGGGCAGCTACAGGAAAAGACCTCTCCTGTAGCTGTAACAGGAGTTCAGCCTTATGACCCTTTGAGTCCACTTCTTTGTCCTGGTTACAAGAAAGAGGAGGTCCAGTCCTCTCAGGTCGCAGACAGCAGGTTCAGTCCTTTTCTGATTTTCTCCAGGTTGGGGGATGTTCTGCAGTGGGTGGGAACGACTCCTTGACACACCCAAACCAATGGGATAAACATTTCTGGAGCCAACTCTACCCACTGAGGGCATTTTCAGGATGGTAAAACTTCGGCCACACTAAACTAGGGATCTGAGGGTTGGGGCTGTGTGGGGAGTGTGGGGAGTATCCTATGGTAATCCTAATATTCTAGCACATTTAACACTAACATTCTGTTTGTGATAGCCCCTGTACCCACAATAATCCTCAGAGATGGATGTCTGTTTGAACAGAAGTTGAGTTTTCCGTCAACCGGACAGTTGATACAAAAGAACTGTTTTGGCCTCCTGTTTCCTTTCCTTTAAAATACACCCCAGTGTTATATGTAAAACCCAGAAACAGAATTCTGGTGGGACAAAGAATGCTTTCAGCTAACAGGCAGTGATAGACAAGAATTGTTTTGGCACCATGTTTCCCTTCTTTTGAAGGGTGCCCCAAAGTGCTATTTGAAAACCCAGCAGAGGTGTCAAGCAGGGTTTGGCATTCAAGCAGGATATGAAACTCTAATGCCAAAAACGTCCCAGTTCCTTCCTGCATACTCTGTTAGTTTCAGAAGAGTTATCTCTGTCCTTTTAGGTCAGCCTATTGTTTGCTCCTGTAAGGCATTTCCTACTTTTCCCCACTTATTCAAATGCTAATAACTGGTTGGCAGAAGTGGGAGAGCAAATGCAAATTTAGCCTCCCGGAACTTCAGGCAGGGAAAAGGTGACTTTGCAAAAGTTACTTTTCCTTAATATTTGTTAAATCACTGACTTCACGATGAAATTTGATTTTTAATAGCTATTAAAAATAGCTGTTTAATTATTTTCTTTTAAGTCCCATATTCTAGATACAGTAGTAGGATTTCTAATCTGTAATTTGATTTACTAGATAGGCCTGCCACAGTGTGAAATAGCTATTGGGTGCTAGTCACTGTAAAGACGTGATAACAATACATTTCAACGTGTCCTACTTTTAAATACCATGCACCCTGCCTTGTGGGTGACAAAACCTACATAGGGTGACTTGTTAATTTTAATAGGAAGACTATGAGCTGTCAAAAGGGTTTATTTTGACATACCGAACTGCAGTTTTTATACTGCTACAGTCAGGCTACACTGTTAGGCCTGATGTCATGTTTTACACTGCCACTATAGTGGATGACACAATAGCTGCTGCATTCCACTAATGACTCTTAACTTACAGCCCCTGGGTATTCTTTGAACGATATACTAGGGACTTATAGGTAAGTTAAATATATCAATTAAGAATATACCAATTCAACCAAGTTTAAAAAGGGAGCACGGGCACTTTACCACTGGTTAGCAGGGTTAAATTGCTCAGAGGTCTGATGCCAGAAAAAATAAAGGGTCCTGCAGGGTCAAAAACGGAGTGCAGCAAAGGTGGATTTCCTACACACGCTATAAAAATAATTAGATTCAAATGGAATGTGTTGATTTTTCATAAATGAAGTAAAAAAAAGTTATTAACAAGAATGATTGGGTGTGAGGGTTAGCTACTTGAGGGAGGGAAGAAAATATGAATCTAAATTTTTGTAACTATTGCTCCAGTTTGGTGAGTTGTAAATTGCCATAGCGGCTGGTCAAGCGGCTAATTTGATCAGAACTAGTGTTCTATTTATTTATTAAGGGATTTTGTATGGTGTTGCAGGTTGTCATGCGGTAACTGTAAAATACTACGTACGGTGGTAGAAGGTGACAGTTGCAGTCAAATCAATGAAGCGGATGTACCAATCTGAAATTCACTGTTAAAGCCCACAGCAAGTGGAGTTCATTGTAGATGAGTGAGCTAGGAAAATATTGTTTTCAGACTCTTCCTAAAGGACATATATATTAGTTTGCACCTCATTCTAGGATTCAAGGCATTCCACAATCTTGGCCACTGGACTATCTGGGTCGGGCACCCATTATACAGCTATTAGGATGCTCTGAGAGTAATTAGGCAGGCAGATGCTCATCATAAGGGTATGCATGGTTCATAGTGGGTGGAATTTTCTGTTTGGACCTTGACCCTTGCCCTAGTAAACATTATACATAGAACCCTGAGCTTGATTCTCATTGTGATGGTGGGTTCGATGTGGTTTCTCCCCAAGTTCAAACACATCCTTACCAGATTGATTTGAAGCCGTTGCAGCCTATTGATGAGTTTCTTAAGGGATGTGGTTAGGTCATATTTCAATAGTGCAGGTGTGCCATCATTAGGGCTCTCGTTAGCTCGGAACTCAAAATTACAGCTTGCTGGATTCTTGCATTTTGGGGTCATGTGGAATCTGTCAGCAAAGCATTCCCAACTCTCTGAATCTCCAATTTGAGCAGCAATCTATTTTTTATTTTAGAAAGACATTCACCTGCTCAAGTCTTGTTTAGTATTCCAGAATCTAGTGACTATAAAAAGCCACTAAAAACAAGTAGGCATCTTTCCAAAATGACCGTGTATCATTATTTTTCATATTTTCTAGTTTCTGGTATGTTTTTCGACATTTCTTGCTGAATCACTTGGGGCCAAATATACGACCCTAAATTGCGGTCGCAAACAGGCAATTGGCCCGTTTGTGACTGCAATTTAGGGCATGGCCATGTACAAACCTCATTTTGTGAATTGGTAAATTTTACTGCCTGCCCTTAAAAAATATTTTTTGACCCATTCACAAAGGGTAAGGGGTCCCCTGGAGCCACCTTCCCATTTGCGAATGCTTTACCACCTACTTGAAGTAGGTGGTAAATTGAGAGTGTTTTGCGACCGCAATTGCGGTTGCAAAACATTCATACATACAAATGCAAGTCGCTATTAGGAATGGATGCCCTTGGCACGCCCCTTCCTAATAGCGAGTCGCAAACTTCATTTTGTTAATTGGTAAAATTTACTGATTCGCAAAATGAGGTTTGCACATGGCCATGCCCTAAATTGCGGTCACAAACGGGCCAATTGCCCATTTGCGACCGCAATTCAGGGTCGTACATCTGGCCCCAAATCCCCATCCAACAGTAGATTTAGCACTAACTAGTACCCAAAGATATGGAGTAGTTCTTCCTGCCTTTCCATATCTGTTAAACAAACCTGTCCAGGTTACTTTGTATCTACTCCTCTATGATCTCCAGTGCCCTCTTTGATGCTCCCACAAAGGGCATTTGCAGATGTGTTTCAAGTGCAGGGCTTTAATAAACTCCTGAGTGGCAAGGGTACTACACCAAAAACATCCTTGGCGGGGAGCAAATACTAAAGACAAGCAATGGAACATCTATGGGAGAGCTATTGGCTTTGTCAGTTTCTTTTAGCCATGTTGTACAGGAGCAAAGCTGTACAGCATGGCTGAAAGTTAGAAAAAAATGTGCTATAACACGGTCACCACTGGCTGCAAGGGGCAGTGATCAATTTTCTTAGTATGGGATTATTCTCTGCCTTCGCCCCAAAAAAAAAAAATGATCTTGAGTTAGTTAAAAAAAAAGGTGAGGGTGTCTTCATTGTTCAAGGGTGAGTAGACGTAAAGGGAGGGGAGGGTGACTTGAGAGTTCAGGAATGGGTAGAGGTACAGGGAGGTGAGACGACTTGAGGCTTGAGGGCTCAGGAGTAGGTAGATGTAAAGGTAGATGAGGGTGACAATTGGGCTCAGGGGTGGGTAGAAGTAAAGGGATCTGAGAGTGACCTGAGGGTTCAGGGGTGGTTAGAGGTAAAGGGAGATTAGGATGGCTTCTGGTTTCACGATGGGTAAAGGTAAAGGGAGGTGAAAGTGACTTGGAGGCTTGGGTGGGTAGAGATAAACAGAGTTGAGGGTGACTTGACGGTTCAGGGGTGGGTAGATGTAAAGGTAGGGGAGGGTGACTTGAGAGTTGAGGGGGTCGAGGTAGAAGGAGGTGAGGGTGGCTTGAGGGTTCAGGGTGGAGAGAGGTAAAGGGATGTGAGGGTGACCTGAGAGTTCAGGGGTGGGTATAGGTGAAGGGAGGTCAGGTGTCTTGGGGTTCAGGGTGGGTAGGGTTAAAGGGAGGTTAGAGTGACGTGAGAGTTCGGGAGGGGGTAAAGGGAGATGAGGGTGACTTGAGGGTTTGGGGGGTGGGTAGAGTTAAAGGGAGATGACGGTGGCTTGAGGATTTAGGGGTTGGTAGAAGTAATGGTAGGTGAGGGTGACTTGAGGGCTGAGGGATGGGTAGAGGTAAAGGAGGTGAAGGTGGCTTGAGGGTTCAGGGGTGCATAGAGGTAAAGGGAGGTGAGGGTGACATGAGGGCTCAGGGTGTGTAGAGGTAAAGGAGGTGAAGGTAACTCTGGGATTCAGGTGTGGTGGGAGGTGAGGGTGACTTGTGGTGTCAGAGGTGGGAAGAGGTAAAGGGAGGTGAAGGTGGAAGGAGGGCTCAGAATAGGTAGAGTTAAAGGGAGGTTAGGGTGACTTGAGGGTTCATGGTAGGTAGAGGTAAAGGGAGGTGAGGGTGACTTGGGGGCTCAGGGCTGGGTAGAGGTAAAGTAAATTGAGTGTGACTGAGGTTTAAGGGTGGGCAGAATTAAAGGGAGGTGAGGGCAACTTGAGGGTTCAGAAGTGGGTAGAGGTAAAGGTAAGTGAGGGTAGCTTGAGGGTTCAGGGGTGGATAGAGGTAAAGGGACGTGAGGGTGACCTGAGGGTTCAGGGGTGGGTCAAGGTCAAGGGAGGTGAAGGCAACTTGAGGGTTCAGTGGTGTGTAGAGGTAAAGGGAGATGAGGGTGACTTGAGGGTTCAAGGGTGGGTAGAGGTAAAGGGAGGTGAGGGTGACAAGAGGGGTCAAAGGTCGATAAAGGAGGTGGGAGTGACTTGAGGGCTCTGGTGAGTAGAGATAAAGGGAGGTGAGGGAGATGAGGATTCAGGGGTGGGTAGAGTTTAAGGGTTTAAGGATGTTGAGGGTGACTTGAGGGTTAAGAGGTGGGTAGTGGTAAAGGGAGTTGAGGGTGACTTGAGGGTTCAGGTACGGGTAGAGGTAAAGGGAGATGAGGGTGACTAGAGAGTTCTGGGATAAGTAGAGGTAAGGGGAGGTGAGGGTGACTTGAGTGATCAGGGGTGGGTAGAAGTCCGGGGAGGTGCAGTGACTTGAGGGCTCACGGCTGGGTAAAGATAAAGGGAGCTGAGGGTGACTTGATAGCTCATGGTGGATAGAGGTAACAGGAGGTGAGTTGGGGATTCAAGGGTGGGCAGAGGTAAAAGGAGATGAGGGTGAGTTGGGTATTCAGGGGTGGGCAGAGGTAAAAGGAGGTGAGGGTGAGTTGATTGGATAGTATGATATGGTACGGTCTGTCATTGTACAGTACGGTATGGTATGGCCTGTCATTTATATAGTATGGTATTGTATGGGTGGTTATTGTGGAGTATATTATGGTATGGCCTGTCACTGTATAGTATGGAATTATATGGTATGATATTGTATGGACTGTCATTATACTGTATGGTATTGTCTTTTATTGTGCAGCATGGTATGCTATGGGATGGTATGGATTGCTATTGTCTAGCCTTTTGGGTGATAAGTTGCTCTCTAGAAATCCAGTTCACATAACAGACAATATGTTTTGTTATGGTCTGTTATTGTATAGTATGGTATCGTGTGGTAAGTTTTGCCCTGTTGTTGTATAGTATATTATTATATGAGTATGTTATGTTATGGTATTGAGGCATACAATCTATGAACTTCTAACAGCATGCTGAGAACGGCATGAGGCTTTTAGGTTTTCAGCAGTTTATCTCTGTGTTTCCTTACTTTGAATAGGCAGTCTCAAAAAGCTCTAAGAATTAGGGAGGGCCACGTTTCTATAGATATTCAAGGTTATTTGCCCCAAAGGCATTATTGGTTATGCATAACATTGTCAATTTCATATTTTTCCCTACCAAGATTCAGTGAAGTTCATTCAGGTCACATGGGTCTTAAAGTATAAACTAGTATCTTGACTTTGGAAACGCTGTAATGTTGTGATCTCTTCGTATGATTTTCCAGTTTACACAATTTCGGTAGCCTATTCCTGACAGAACTAGTGTTGTGGTGAGCTCTGCTTGGTACTTCTGAAGAATTATAAGCTGGAAGTTTGGTCTCTGAAAACTACCAAGTTCTTGGAGTGAAAAGAGAAATATACCATGAATCTTGACTTTTCGAATGGGTTGCCCTTGGATCTTATAGCCAGCTAATAATCACCAGAGGTGTTCCTGGTCACCGTGATCTTTATTTTATTCTCATGAAATCATGGGGAGTTATTCCTAGACAAGAAGAAACTGTACTTAAGACAAGCAGGTGTTATTGCAGGATCCAGGGATGTTCTGTACCCTTATGGGAGCCTATTATAATTCACTTACATTATATGGTCCATCCCAACGTGATATACAGCTTGCCAAAATGACTATTTATTTTTTCTCAGCAGAAGTGGTGTTACTTCCATACAATACAATAGCAGAACCTAATCAAAATACGTTCACAACTACTGAATAATAAAAGTTAAAATGAGGTAGAATATTAGAGCAGATCATAAACAATGTTAGAGAGTTGGTTATTTGTTGGGGTGGATAGTAGTAAGCAATAATGTCACTATTTTTGTTAGGTCCAGTAAGGATTTCAGTAATTTAAACCTGAGCCTGACTCCTTTTAACTGGCACAGAGCAGGTAGGCTTAAGTTAAAGCATTTAGAAGTACCAAAACACTATAAAAGTCAGAAACACAATACAAAAACATTCTAATGAACAAAATGACACTAAATGACAAAAATCCAATAAAGGGAACTGAAGATATAAAATTTAAAAGTTTCAAATACAAATAGTGCCTAAAAGCATTAAGTTCCAAACACGGTCATCTGGCTGTGCTTTACCAAGACCTAGGTGTGATTTACCACTGACCACAATGGAGCATGGGTTAGATACAACAAACAAGTTTGTATTAGTCAGAAGTTTTATCTTCAGACTTAGTCTCTGAGATGGAAGTCAAAAATCGTCAGCAGGGCAAGGCAACAGACTATGGCGAAGAATGGTTCACAAGGTGTGATAACCATCAGACAAAGTCCCAGTGAAGCCTTTGACTTTTGGCAGGAGAAAATGAAAATTGGCGCCCAAGGAATGCCCCTTGTCTAACCCTGGGCGTAGTGGGCGTAGGGGGGCTACGCGGAGGGCTACGGAGGTACAAACAAACTCCATGGCCCTCCGCATGGCCCTCTGCGTAGCCCCGCTACGCCACCCACCTCCACCCGCCCTATATTAACAATTAATTTTAGTACTTAAAAGTAAATTAAAACCCATTTACCTGTACTGCGGTGTCCCCGGGCTGCCCTCCTCCTCTTCCTCGCCGTTTCTTCTAATCCAAGCGAAAACTGCGCATGCGCGCGCGCCTGCACATGTGCACTTCTCACAACCCTGTGGTTGGGGGTGACTCATGGCCACTAGCTAGCTAACTGGGAAAATGTTCCTGGGGTACCTCTACCCACATTTGGAGCAGTTTCTGCTTGCCCTACTGCAAACAATAGTACAGTGCCCCTCTCTACTTACCTAAATCTAGCATGGCAGAACCTTTCTTCCCCTGTACAGAGCTCCTGTATACACCCTAGAGATGTTGCCAGAGAAATGAGCAACCCCTTGCCTGTGCTCGCTCAAAACCGGTTCTGGGGGCAGTTCCTCTCCCACTGAGATTGGTGCCTGGCTGACTAGAGGGACAAAGAAGGCGGCAGACCCAGGTGTTCGCTACATCTGCATGTGACGGGGGGCCTCTTTGAAGTTATTAAGTTTCTGGGCACTGCCCAGATAATCATACTGCCAAAGGAACAGAACACTTCCAAACACCCAAGGCTTTTGTCTTAGCTCTGGGAACAAGACTCATTAAAGGAACCATTCAACTCCTATGTGGCGGGCATGAAAAAGGTAACTTTTTAAGTACCCTTTGCAAAATATTTATTACAAATCTGACTTTACTAATAAATTGGGTTTATAATAAAAAAAATTAAAGTCCAAGAAGTAACTTTGTAGCTGTTTCCTAGGGCGAGATAACATAATATTATATCCTAATGATTTCCTATGGAATAGCTTACCCTGATGCATAGAAAATAGCGGTTGGGGCCTTGTTACTATAAGGACATGTTATACATTAAACTTTTACATGTCCTACATTTAAAGACCTTTCACCCTGCCTTATGGGAATGAAGGCCATCTTAGGGGTGGCTTATTAATATTTAAAAGGAGAATTTAGGCCTGTCAAAAGAAGTTATTGTGGCAGAACAAATTTGCTGTTTTAAAATTGCACAGACAGGCTACAATGGTAGGCCTGGAGGCAGGTTTGCACTGTAACTGTGGTGGGTGTCACAATGGGTGCTGCAGCCAACTAGAGAAATTTAAATTACAGGTCCTTGGTACACTTTTGGCTAGGGAGGGTAGAACTCGCGGAATTTCACCCCACGTAATTCCCCGTAGTTACGGAAAAACTCTGTGAGATTCCACAGAATTTCGAAAATGTGTGTAAAATATGCAAGTCGCACTGCTCTCGCTGCAATTTAGCGCCTGTAGCTCGAGCAGCACTGAATATCAGTGTGAACAGCAGCATGCATTGCGCAAGAGTGTGTGGCCATTCAAGCTGATTTTGTTGCAGCTCAAGTAGAAAATCTACTCAAATGTCAGCCCTTTGACAGCGACTGCTCTCGAACGCCGGCAAATGCACGGGTCAGAAAATCGTAATTGGGAATGCCAAATCTTTCTCGGGCTCGCCAGCTCACATATTCTGGAACCTTGTGGGAGAAAAATTCAGCCATGGAGCAATTGGTGGAATTTGGCCAGAACTCTGCGTTAAAGAGTGGCCAAAATTCTGCTGGCGGAACAGAACATTCCACCCACCCCTACTTTTGACCCTATACAAGGGACTTATAGATAACTTACTTATGCCATTTAGGAGTATAGCAAATTTTGACATGTTTGATGGATCATGGCACATTCTCTGTGTCCTGGGTAGCAGAGTCCCAGTGCACAGAGTCAAAAAACTAGTAGCATCAATCAAAAAAATGTGGGTGATTATGCAAAAGAGGCATTTTCCTACAAACACAATATACCATTTCTCCAAATACGAATCCCTAACTAAATGCCTCCTGGGACTGGCAAATCACAAGGCAAACATTGACAAAAATGTGGCAAAAAAAGAGGTTAGGTGAGAGAGAAAGTGGTATAGCAACAAAGTAGAAATTAAAGTGGATGATGGAGTTTTATATGGAAAACATTGGTGAAGTTTAGATTTTTTTCAAAATTGCTAACTCTCTTTTCTACAATTTACAAGAATGCAAGAACATGGATTCTAAGTAATGTGACCCGGTCAGTCCGATTTCCATTGCATAGTGGTACAATGGAAGGCTGTCCATGTCCCCATTCCTTTATTGCCTAGCCATTACGCCTGTTTTTGTTTCTTTAAGAGATATTAATTGTCTTACTTGTATTGGACATGGCTGGCAAAATTGTAGGTTCTTCCACGAGCTGAAGGTATGCTCCTCCTATTGTGTAATTGAATGAATGAAATGAATGAAATTTGTACTTGTAAAGCGCACTGATACCCTGGGGTGTCCTGGCGCTGTACGCATACCGCTGTGGAACCCTTCCTGGTTTTTCCCTGTGAAATGTCCACTCCTGGGCACCCCCAAGGTGAAGCCAGGCATCCCAGCGCTGGTGGGGCCGTTGTGGAGATTAAGCAAGCTATTGCCCAGAGTTGCAGAGTGGGACCCATGATTAGAATAGGCACCGAGGCGAGAATTATCAGGTCCGAGGAAATTGAGCCCAAGACCCGCCGAGGCGGGAATTGAACCCTGGTTTCAGGCCAGATCTCTGCATCAGGGTCTGCCGCTCTAACCATTGAGCCACACTTCTCCACTAATTGAATTGATTTGCTAAAAAAAAAATTCAGCTAATACAGTATAGCAGTTGCTCAGGTTACAAGGAAAATGTTGTAAACACTGGATTTCCCAGTTTAACAGAGATTCATAAAAGATTACTGGGGCATCAAGTGCTTCAATTACATTATAATTACTTGGAGATAAAAATATATGAAAGACCTTAAATCAATTACATCTGTAAGTTTACTGTAAAAGGTGGGAAGTGGCCACTCTAGCTATCGGTCCTTCAGAATTATGCTTGCCATTGATTGGGTGTATTTCTCAAATGTTGCACATAACGTAAGTAACAAGATTCTGTTTTCTGCTTAAAGAATTTCTAGGAATTTCTCTGAGGGGCTGGGAAAATCCTGGTTTCCAGGAATTGCTTAAAATTGATGGTAAGTGTGGTGGTTCTGGCTTTCCTGATATAGATCTTTATTAAGCTACCTTTGCACTGAGTCATCCTAGTTGATTATGACTATGTCCAAGCTGCCAAATGTTAGATTTCCTCTTAAAGATAGATTTCCTTTAAATCAGCAATGGCCGCCTTTAAAATATGGCAAGGCTTTGCTCAATCTATGGATTGGGATAAGGCCATATTTTAGGAATTTCCGTTGTGGAAAAAAAATGTTTGAAGGTAAAACCTTATTCTAGAAGTCTTGATCAGTAAAAAGTTGGATTGTGATTAGGTAAAGTGAAGTGTTAGGACAAGATGGTGCAGCTCAGTAAAATCCTTTTTATTAACAAAAATACAACCAAACCCCTGACAGCAGAGGATCATTCATCCCATTTCACATCTGAGAAACCTCTACTCAGAACATAATACATCTCTCATTTTTGTAGAATTTGCAAACACAATGAAATAGTACAAAATCTGTGGCATAACACAAATTAGCAAAAAATCCAAACAAACATCTCTGATGTAACACCCACTCTAACAGCAACTCTCCTCCCCAAGAAAAACAACATGAAGCCAAACTAGCACACTATGCTTTCTACTGCTGCCCTTTCTTTGTTCTCACAGCACTGTCACCCTTCACCTTTATGATTCAGTAAATATTCCAACAATCTTTGCTTTTAGCTCTAACCGTATCACAGCTCACAGGATCAATGTTAACAGGATTCTTACTAGACTCTTTTACTACCTATCACTGGGTCTATAATGCAAATACAATCCCCATCAGCAAATATCATTCAGCTCCTGACTTGTGTCCTTCTCTTCTTTTGTCTTCACCTGCACATTTTCTACTAGATGTCTCACAAGATCTTAGGGTCATATTAGCAAGGGCTGGCGATAATATTATCGCCGCTTTAGCGTCCGTTTTCAGGCGAAAAGCGGCGATAATATTATCGCACTATCTACAAGGACACGGTAGCGCGTGTTTCCTTGCATTAGCGCCCGGTTTCTTGCTGCCTCGCCTCGCATCCCTAATGAGATGCAGGGTGGGTGTGCCTCGTGAAACTTCATTGTGAAATATCGCTAACGGGGCTTCGCGATATTTACAACGCAGCCCCTTCCGGCGTAGCGATATTCTTTTCAGCGCTAACTTGCCCTTAACACTGCTTCCAGACGTCTGCAAAAAACATGAGTTATGTGTGTTTTACATTGGGGGTGGATTATGGTGATACGACCACAGGGTCGTATCAGCAAGGTTATCGCCGTATTCAGGAGATCAACGCTGGTTTTCCAGCGATGTTTTTGCCATTTCCCCCCTATCGCTGGAATTATATCGCCGTGGAGAAACGCGTTGTTAATAACGCGCTAACCGGGCGATAAATTCCAGCGATAGATGGCGATAAATAAAAAAGCGCTAAGCGCGCTTTGCGATATTTGTCGCCGTCTGTTGTTGATATGCCCCTAAATTCTTAAGCAGAACCCTTCTGGCTATCTAGCTTGTCATCCATCAAGGACACATAACTGAAGACGCTTTCCTTCTCTTTAATTACTTTAATGGTGATAACCATTTGAAAGAATGTGGAGTGGTCCTAGGGGCCCATGACACCCCTTTAGGTCACGGAATATAATCCCCCAAAATACTATTCACCCATTCAACTAAACCATTTACTTAGTTGTGTTACAAGGCTACTCATTTTTGTATAATGCCAGACTTTCAGAGAGAAACCTGATTATCTTGTGAGATAAACCAAAGCCTGTTATCTGACTAAGGGCCTTATTTAGATGTTGATGGTACTACTGATGTCATGCCGTGGCAGCCATCCCACGTGCCCGTCAAGCTAACGGCAGCCTGCCTGCCGTATTTAGATGTTGCAGAAATAGACAGGAGATTGCTACAACGGAGATCTTCTCTGCTGGTTAGCAGTACTCTGTGGCTGCCATGCCAGCGGAATTGCCCCAAGCCGATTTATAAGTTCCTGTTGTGCTGGCAGAGTCCTGGCGGCAGAGCCCTGACGGAGTGAGGCCATGGTGGTGTGGAGAGACAGGTAAGCACTACTTATTTTTATCTCAATACACATATATGTTGTGAACCTGTCAAAATGTACATGTAGGTAATAGGCCTCTGCCCATTTTGTATTACAAATAGCATTGCACACAAACATACACACACTAATTAATGTACACCCACACTCAACACAAAAGCATACCTTAGATTCTGGTGACAAGGGGTGGTTGAGCATCAAGGCCAGGTAGCAGCAGCACAGGAAAGACCTGGACAATGGTGTTCATGACAGATTCAGTGGTGGGACACCAAAAAAGGTGAGTTTTCACCTTTTTTTCATCAATCCCGCCAACTCACGCTTTGAGGTTTCCCCGCCACAGTTGCCTCGACGGAAAGGTATATTGTTATCTGGACGGCGGGAATCTTGGCATGATTCCTTCTGACAGCAGCTTCCGCCTCTGACGCCGTTGAATTGGGAAAAAGATTCTGGCGGAGGAGGCGGGACTTCGACGATCATCCCTTTTGTGTCCAGCAAACATCTAAATTGAGCAGGAGACCCGCCAAGGCGGTGGGTGGGAAGACCACCGAAAAAGCAACGGTAAAATTCTGGAACTACTTACTTCATGCTCTCTCTGACATTTCAGCAACTTGCTTTGGAACTGCTAATGTAAGTAACTGTTTATCGCTGTTGACACAAATGATGCATGAACTCGAACACTAATTCTCTTCTACACAACTAGAGGAGGCATTATTTTGTCAGTAATCAGCAAAATCACATCCTTTATCTTGACATATTGCTGAGCACTAACATCGACCGACTTTTCCTTGCGCTCAGCCACAAACATCTTAACCACCTACTGGCCCAAAACCATTTCTCTTCCAAAACTTCACTTACCACACTGACGTAAACTGCTATTAAGAAGACCTATTTTTCTACCTCCAATTCCTGTTCACCATCAAGACTTATGGGTAAAGTGACATTAAAAAATAAATAAAAATAAACACACACATGTGTTATTTGGTCCAGGAATAATTTCAGCATTGAACTGATACTGGAACAACTTGGATACCGATCTAGTCAGTTTCAATGTGATATTTCAAATTGCTCCTTTATCAAAATAAATCAATAATCTATGATCAGTTTTAATTTTGACTATTTTTCCACCAAATAGAAGCACTGAATCTTTCCATAGGACAAGAAGCCATCTGACAATTTCTATGTCAGAGTAGTGCATTTGAGTCATCATTCTCGAAGTGAAGCCTATCATCTTCTCATTCTCCTCTACCATTTCTCTCAACACTCCCCAAAACCATCAGAATCGTTATCAACGTTGACATAACACTTCCTGAAAAAAAGATTTGTTAATTTGTGTTTTAGTAGCACAGCAGTCTCTTTTGTCTTTAATGTATGGTCAAATTTATTGACCTACCCTAATTATGATTTAAACACATACTGCAATCTGTTACGTATCCCTTGCATACATTTACCATGTTGATTTGCCTTGACCTACTTATTTTGTCCCCGATGTCAATACCATTTAGAAAAAACCTTGCTAGTGTAAACATAAAATATCAACCCTCCAATGGCAATATGTATCTGCCATTGGATACATGTTTTGAAAATCAATCTGCTATCAAAGTATCCTAAATCCTTTACTTTGTGTCCACCATTTGCCATGGGTGCTTTATTGGGTGTTTCCTAATTCTTATTCCCTAACATCACTTGAAAGGTTTCCACCAAAGTCATTATTATCCTGCCCCAATTTCCACCAGTAAATCTAACTCAAACCCATTAACATTTATGACCGCATTTGGATATCCACTCTTAATGGTGCTACCATTCACAAGCAAATCATTATCTTTCACAATATTCCTTATAGCTTCACCCTCCTCATGTTTAGCCACATTAAACTTAGTAAATTTAAGGTTCCGGCAGGTCACGGGCAAATGTCCAAATTTCCCACAATTCCTGCAAGTAGATTTGCTTTCAGGATAAAACCTTTTCATACCACTGTGGGTTGGATACCCCAAATTTAAAAGAAATGTATCATTGTTTGAAGAACAAAATGTGGTTGTCTCTGGTAACACATTGGTTACACAATAATTTTCTGTTAGACACAAAGGTGGATCTGGATCTCTTATCAACTTCACTCTGAACAATGCATTCGCTGACCCTGCATGAATGTTTATTTATTTGGCAGATTATTGTAGCTGTTAAATTCCTGTTAACAATATCAATACCAATATCAATCATTTAATCAAGTGAGTGATTTTTCTGTGTCAACATATCTTATGTCCTTTTTATCTCTGTAACTAACCTCAATTCAGTATTTTAACAACTGTGCGGTGAACTTTCCAAATTGACACTCTACTGCCAAAATCATCAATGAAGCCACATATAAGAAATTGGGTTATTGGCTGAGAAGGATGTGAGTTTTTCGCAAGTAAGAAGTCCACAAGTCTCTCTTTCCTGAGACCCAAGTACCACATCATAGCACTTGGCTCTCTCAGGGTAACAAAGCCGAACAATCCAAGGCCTACACAGGGAAGGTGGTGAGGGCTAGTAACCTCAATCCCCCTGGTACACAAAAATAACACTCAATAAATCATTGTCCAGTCAGTGTTTTTTCTTCTTAAGAGGAAAATTAGCTTTACTGTGCACCCTACTATGAATTAAATTACAAATAGAAACAATTAGATAGATGGAAACACCTGGGGGGACACCATTATATCAAATTACACCGTGAGGGAATCCTAAACCCCTATAATTTAAATACCCCCACCTATACTACATGTAATATCAAAACATAATGTGTTTCATTAGCAATAAGGCAGGCCTACTGACTTTGTCAGGATATCACCACTTCAGTTAAAGCAGCAACATGCTATACTTTACCATTGCAACACCACTGAAATTAACAGCGATAACATCAATATACCATACATGTCATAACCCATAATTGATGTAAGAGGGGTAGTATCAACATTAAATAGCCTTCATTATTTCATAAAACCTTGCATTGTCAACCATCACATTACCAATACAGTACTGAATTGAATAACATGTGTCCTAGAGTCTTTCTGTTACTTTAACTATGCTGCTACTGCAGCTTTAGAACCCACCATCAGAGATCCCTCCACTCCAGGGACCATATGAAAAAGCACTGGTTCTGAGAGTGCTCAAAAACAATGATAGGTCTCTTCCGAGGTCAGAGATTCCAAGGAAAGGGCAGGAATGTGCTGCATTTACCACAATACCGAGAATTTCTGCCTTTTCCCAGCACTGGCAAACAATGTGCTGCCTTGTGCCAATGCAATGACTCGTGCACCATAGTGCAAGAGTGCCTGCGTTCTAAGCACGATTGTTTTTGTGCAGGAAGGAGCACCTTCCTGCAAAAAAACAATCCTCGGAGTCATTTTCCTCTTTCTATGTGTGCTGCATTCAGGAAAAAATGAGCAGAAGTGAAGATATTTCTCTTCGTTATGCTTCTCCTGGGAAGGCGTAGCATTTTGACACATTCCCAGGTCTACTAGTAATGGGAAATCTCAGAAATCGTCAAAATCCAGGGGTTTTGAGTAGGAACACCCACGCACTACCCATGGAATGCCTCTGTGGGGCAAAGTAACACAACACAGCGATCTGTGCTGCGTTGCATTATTCTGAATGTATCAAGCCACTCAGGGCTACACAGGGGGCCTTGCTTGGCTTGATAAATCGCATCTTAGGGGTTGCGTTGATTTTGCACCATGTTGTGTGGTGCAGAAGCGACGCAACCCTTTGATAAATATGGCCCATAGGATGAGTTTTGAAACCCCCTTTTTGGGGGACTACTACACCTTGTTTAGCTGCTGAAACATTCTAGAAGCAACATTTGTGATGCTACCAACTATTCTTGGGGCATCATATAAGGTCATATACACATACTAACCCTTTTGCAGGGGCTTTAGGGGCTCTCCATAGCTCCCAGGCCTGAATATTTTTTAGCAGCCTTGCACCGAATTCCCAATCTCCTTACTTTTTTGTTTTCTTGTAAAAAGTTCTCAAGAGTTAAACCAACACAGAAGGCTTAATGAATGTATGCGTGTGAGACTATTCGCTGGAAACATTCAGCAGAAATGCTTCTTTCCGCTACGTCTGTCCAAGAAAGAATTAGGGGCCATATTAGCAAGGGCACTATCGCCGCTTTAGCGGCACTTTTTGCCGCTAAAGCGGCGATATTCTTATCGCCCTATCAGCAAACTGTCTCTAACAGCAGTTAGAGACAGTTTTCGGGCATTAGCGCCCGTGTTGTTACCGCTTTGCATGTCAGCGATATTTATCGCTAATGACATGCAAAGTGGGCGTTCCCGACGAACAAACCTGGGAAACACCCGCTAACAGGCCTATCGCCTATTAGCAAGGTGGCTATGGCTCCAGTTAGCGACGTGAAAAGTCGCGCTAACCGGGTCATTGCTATTTATTTAACACCTGCAATTAGCAGGTGTTAGCCATATCTAACATGGGGGTGGATTATGCTGATACGACCACAGGGTCGTATCAGCAAGAGTTATCGCCGTTTTCCATGAAACATCGCTGGAAAACCAGCGATGTTTCATGGAAAACACCGCTATGGCTGGAATAATTATCGCCATAGCGCTAAATGTCGCTAATACAGCGTTAGCATGGCAAATTATTCCGACGATAGCCGGCGATAAAAGTGCTCGCTAAACACGCTTTGCGATGTTTAGCGCACTTTTTAGATAATATGCCCCTAGATTTGTTACATGATTTTTTATTAGGAAGATGTAATGCAACATTGTTACAGAACAATTACCTTAAAGGCCACACCGCTCCTAAGCCAGAGAGAGCACGCATTTCAGACCCAGCCAGTGTAATGTGCACTGGTGATCCTGGAAATACAGTTGAAGGTTAATGTGTATATACTCTGGAAGAAGATCTGCCCTGCACATAGCTTGTTACAAAACATTTACAAATAAATATAGCTATTGTACAAATTAGAGGATAAACTTGTCTCCTCAGTCTTAATTGTCCTGAAATATTTCTAATTAGTCAATAATGGTACTGAAAGCCTTTGTTTGCACTAATCCCATTCAACAGACTACAGTGTGTTCGCATCCACTTTCCCTACTGCTAAGGGAAAAGGCGGGAGTTAGCTTTTTGTGGCACAATTCAGTGAGTTGCACAGTGTCCTCATCTCTTCGAAAGTTGAGCAGAGTCCTATAATATTAGTAGCTATAGTAGCCTGGTTTTGCTTCATTTTACCTACATTCCATGCTCATATCGCACAATCATACAAGAATACTTCAAGTATTTTACCTCTTTCTTAAGTCAGCCGTCAAGTTCGCACTGACTATGGGTACAGATTTACGCTGCCTCGGTTGACCCCCTGAAAGTATGGCCTTCTTATTTGGCACCTTAAAACCAGCTTCTAACACTTTTTTGTACTGTCACAAATACACAGTCACTATTCCATGGAACCCATAGTTCATAGAATTCCATGGCTTGCTCATCTCATATGGTCATGTGGGAAATGGCTTAGAATGCCGGTTAGTATGTAGGAGATAGCAAAACGGAGATATCTATTTTCTGGCCTCTGTGCAATTCTGACTCCATTTTTTTTGCAAAAATACCCTTAAGAGTGCTCCTTGTCATAGCTGCCCTAAATTTCCTCTAGACATGACTGCACAGAATTTTTGCGTAGGTAAGTCACAAAATGTATATTTTAGTTGGAAAATGCCTGCGCAGATTGCTGATGTGACATCTGTGCGCTGTGCGTAACCAGATATTTGTATTTCTGCAAATCCTGCAAGCTTTTCAAGTAGCGAATGAACGGAAACCATGTGCACCACATGTCTATCCCACATTTTCACCAAAGGTCATTTCATACTAGGCATTATGTGGGACTTTTTGTCACCACCTTTCTAAACTTTCAGCTTTTGTTTGCTTTCATTTGAATTTAATATACCAACACAGGGCCAAAGTGACTCATCAAGCGTGGAGACACATTATGTTAGCACAGCTTGTAACTAATCTGTATTTACAGAAGTCTTACAAGACATGTGGTAGCATTTTCAAATTATCAGTTTGCAAAAACAGGAGACCGCACAGCTTCCCTATTGTTACTGTCTCCACGGGCAATTAATGACCAGGCGAATATAGCATGTGCAGCCTACTCATGTTACACAATGCTCGCAGGGAGCCGGAGCCTGGAAAACATATTAATATCCATTAGCAACTAATGAAATCTAACTGGCAGATAACAGAGCTTGCCAAAACCCAACATGCGCCCACCAGATGTCTGAGAGGACAGTTCAGCACAAAAGGTTAGCATAATATGGTGCAGATGCTACGAGTGCCATGTGAAAGGCGTTTTATCTGTGAGTAGCATTCTTTAGAAGCAAAGACATAATTCTTACTCTGCGCTCAAGCAGCTAATGCTATCTTCTGGCCCTCATTACTGAGCTGCCATTCCATTTTTAACTGCGGCAATTTATCAGTACCTCGAGGCATTAAGGGTGATAACGTGGTAAGGATGCATATGAAATACCAACTATTTTGATCAGGAAGGAAACACTACAGCACACGTTCGTAAAATGTAGAAATGGTATACCTCCCCTGAGCTTGGGTAGATCCACCCAAATGTCCATTGAAAGGGGGAGGGGACTCAGCCACCATTTGTCATCAATTTCGCTCGAATACAACACAATCCCTCATCCATAGTCTCTTACAAAGGAGCCTTTAAACAAAGGCAGATTAAATCACCATAGTGAAATTTATTCACCAAGCACTGCCAAGGCCAATAGGTCTAAAAGGCTTAATCAGTATGCATGTGCAGATATGGTCGGCCATCTTGAAATTGTTTTTTTTACAAAAGAGAACAGTTTCCAAGGCAGTGGCAGTACCACATACGTGCTGTGATGCATGCTTCCATAATGACCCCTACATCATGAGGCATACACATGTTATTTTTAATGTAATTGTTGTAAAATGGTGGATGGCTTTTTTGGAATGGTAGGTGGGTGGCAGGACAACTCAAAATGAAGCAAATGAAGCATACGTGAACCAAACAGCCCAGCAGCATTCTGAACCTGCTGGGCCCTCGTACAAAGCAATGCAAGATAACAAGCTATAAATAACAGAGGGAACAGGATTTGGGAGTGGGGTGTGAAGCATTTTGGAGAGAGGGGTGAAAACAGAGCATGGAGGAAGAATGGATAAATGCATAAAAAGGAAAAGAGGAAATAGAGGGGAGATTAAAATAACACATGCACTCAAGAGTAAATAAAAAAAATATAACATATCCATTCAGAACATCATGAGACCGAAATGCTCCTGGCCAGGACAAACACAAGTTCCATTACAGGCCCTCATCCACCATGAAGAGCAGGCAACTGAGATAGAAAACAAAGCCACCCAATCATGAGCAAGGGGCAGCCCCAAAGCCAAATCGAAGTATATGCTATGAACTAATATGTCTGCCTACAGACAGCCAATGCAATGAGCATGCACACTTTCCAATTTTAGCAGGAAAATAAATTCATTAATACTTTAACAGGAGTAAATCTATTATCATTTCCAGATCGGAATCTACCTGAAAAAGGTATACGAATACCCAAAAACTTGTGAATTTTAAGTATTCTCAAAGCTTTGCAGTAGATCCACCCAGGAACATCTACAAACCCATCCAACTGTGCACATTTGATCAAACACAAGGTCATCACACTGAGAGAAAGTCCATATGAGAAAACTGCAGTTACCACTACAAAATCCCACAGTTCCCTCTTATGTGCAGAGGAATGGGATTTTTCCTTCTAAATTATGCTATTTGTGCTTAGGTTGCCATCAACTTTATGAATTGGGAGATTTCTTACTATAAAAATAGCACATCGTCTTGACAAGCATTTGCCTTACATTCCCAACCATGTATAATTTTCATTTAAAAACAAACCCATTAATCAAAAACGTTTTATACAGTGACCAGTCAGAAAAATCAATTTTGACAATATCAACGACTTATGAGTTCAAAAATGGGAGAATATTTCCAAAAACATGTTTGCCTTTATGTCAGAAAGATCAAACAAACAAAAATCCCATGGTACTTAGTTTCGACTCCATACACCTAGCAATTCAAAGTTAGTGTTGTCATAAAATATTCATTTTGGGCTGCAAAACCAATACACACTACAACAAATAAACCGTGTAAGTTGACCTGTAAAAACCAATTTCTGCAGGATCCATATCCTACCATATGAGTTTTTGGACATATAGATAAACGCTGTATAGTATATAAAAGTTTATTCCAGTCACATCTTAGAACTGATTATTGTTAGTCAGATGCGCTTGCTGGTTGCAGCTGGTATATCAGTTGAACCAGTGGCATTCACCTTTTTTACCTCCAAAATCATCCTCACCCACTGGTCTTTTGTAGTCCAATCTCCAAAAGCCTGAATGCCATGAATTCATCCTGTGGAAACTAGCTGTGACTAGTGAACTTGATATTCTACTGGGCCTGTCATTGATTTTTTTGTGCAGGAGCAGTGGCTACCCAGTGGCTGCTTGACCAGGTTTTGGGTTCGAAAAGACAAGTCTCCTAAGTGTGACATCTATCAAAAAAATAAAAAAACAAAATTGGTGCAAAAAGGTCTCTTGAACCAAGTGCAGTCAAAGAACAAGAACCTTGTACCACATGCCAGTGCCTAATACCATTTTAGGGAACTAGTTATAGTAGATATGCCAGACACAAGTGCTTTGAGGTCAATATTTTGAGCCTTCACCATCGATGCTCCCAGGATCTGGAACTGCAGCCTCGTCAGCATCAGAACTGTACAACCCTTCTACAAATCAGGAAGGAGCTGAAGACCCACCTCTCCAGAGAATGCTACATTTCCATTCAAAAGCTTTCAACACCCATGAACCTTCTGCTTCATTATGCATGATCCTGAACTGTACATCAGTGCTCCTAATTTTGTTCAGCACTACAGTGCTCTCTCGGCTTACACTCTATGGCCACTTATAGAGGAATACATACATTTGAGGGCAAGCTGCAAACATTTAGGATTGAACTATAAAGGCACTTTACAATATACAAACAAGAAACAAACAGTAAGACACAGAACTCTTGCTCAGATTGGGGTGAAATAGAGGGGATGTTAGCCACTAGATTTGAGTGTGCTTCACAGAGAGCTAGATCAGTTCAAACATCAGACTACGGTTGTGAAGTACAAAAGCTGAACAAGATTTGTTTGTTAACAGCTATACACGTGTCTTTAACTTGGAGCTCTCTCGTACACTTTGTCTGCAGCACTTGTGGAAGCTTTATAAATGCATAATCTAGTTTATTGCAGTTTGGATGGGCATGTATAGTACATATCCTGCAATTTATCTTTAGACAATTTTTATTTTTTTGTACATTGAAGTACCAACCCATAAACAATACAATGACATCAAAATAGTAACCTTTAAAGAAATAAGAGCATGAAAACAACATGTTCCTCTAAAAAGTGTTGCAGCAGAGCATAACTCAGGGTGTAACACAGTGAAAATAGTAGTTTGTAGCTAGGAGGTTTTGACATGGGTTGATACACTACTCAATTTAGTTCTTCATAGTTCCACAATACTTAAAGATGTGTTATAATATATCAAATATTGTTCAGCATACAATTCCTGTCTCGTGTGAGGTGCATCTGAGCATACAAATTTGATAGACATCAGACAGATATGATAATCTTTGAACATGAACCGATACAAATATGGTTTTAGACTGTTTTGAAGGCTGCCATAACATTAAAGGTTGAAGTTCTTATCGAAAGTTTATATAGTTCTTAATAAATTTGATATTCAGTATGAAACCAATCATTGGAAATGGCCCTTTCTAGGGTGCTTTCCCTTGAGTTTTTGCTTTTCTCCTTCCAGGTTTTCAGCTGCTTGGAATGCCAGCCTTTGGATTTGAGCATGTATGGCACTGCCGTGCAGTGTCAAAGCACTGTGCTGGTCATTTACATACTGTGACTCTGTGTATATATGATTAGCTGATTCAAGTTAGCTGTAAGTCCCTTGCCAGGGGGTAAAACCTAAACCCGGGGCATGAATCTCGAATGCACCTCCGTGGGCCTGCCGCACTGGTTGTGCCATCCACGGAGGTAGGTCATCCATCAATTGTGCCACAGGTTTGCCCTGGTGAGGCCTGTGTGCACGGGTTACTTTTACTCCGTTTGGCATTTATAAAGCTACGTGCCAAGGCAGGGCCGGCTTTAGCGCTGGTGGCACCCGGTGCAACAATCTTTGTTGGCGCCTCCCCTCCCATCTATGGTGGAGGTGGTGACCTACCTCCACCATGAATTCCCTCACCACCACCTTTTAACAGTTCCCCTCAAGGCTCCATAATCACTCTCTTTCAGATGCATTTAATTAGATATATAGCGCCAGTGTAGGGTATCAGAGCACTTTGCATCACACACACATTGCACAGAAACAATCAATCATACATGTGTAAATCAGAACATAGGAATTGTTACAAAAGACACAGGACTACAAGGTGTAGGAGTGACTTCATCTATACTGGTAGGCAGAATATTTTAAGAGTGATTGGCCTGGAGAAGCAAAAACTCACAATTGAAAATGGGACACCATAGTTAGGGGTTCTCTTTAATTATAAGAATTGATTTCTAACCAAATGAACCCTTTTTGCAAGATTAATCTATGCTCTAATCAGTCAAAATGAATGTATTCGGCACCAAGACCACAAAAGTTTGACAAACAGACAATACATTTTTTTTAAATGTTAAAAAATCCTTATTAGAAGATAAAATCACAATGAAAAATAATTAAAAATAAACACCTCATCAACCATAAAATTTCATATTTCTTAAAGTAAAACTATACCAGATATTTTTTCTCCCCAACCTGTTACTGTGATTCATAACGTTTCCTAATACCCATTGCAGTTTTGATGAAATTTGACACCGCACTGCAAATGACAGAACTAGTCAGCGATTGCAGGTATCTAAACCCCTCAACATATGTACATGGACGAATATTCTTTAGTAGGGGTACCAAAAATCTTCTCCTCGGTTCCTTATAAAGTGCACAAAAAAGAATAAAGTGCAGGGTGCTCTGGGTTGCCATATTGTCACAAGGGCAGGGAGTGAGATTGTCCATCCACCCAGCTTGTCTGGGAAATGCCACTAAAAAGTGCAAGGTGCCTAAGCGGAGTCTTGTTAAAAAAAAACGTGTCTGACTATTCGTGGTGAAGGATAGGTAAAATTGCTGTTTAGGCATAAAAGGGCAGCTAGGAACTGACGCCTCCAATTGAGAATGACGCAAGGTTGCCCAGATGTTGTGCGCCTCTTTTATTATAACCTTGGCATTTGTAGGGATACTCATCGGGGTGTCAAAGTACTCACCCAACCCAATCTCAAATAACCTATCCCTCACAAAACGAAGCCAGGGGATCTTCAAAGACTTGTCCAAATTAATACAGTCTTCAATAATCTCCCTGGAGAACTGCAGCTCTTCAGACACCCATATTTTGGACCATAAGAGCAGGGGGGCAGAGCCAATGCGGTCTTCTATGTATTCCATCCCCACTTCTTGGTGAGAGAAAGAAGTGGCAGAGCTATTTGGAATCATCAATAAGCGTTTTATAAACTTATTTTCCACCACTTGTAGCTGGCGATTCTTTTGGTAGCCCCACACACCCGCCCCGTAAGATGCAACCGACAGGCATTTTGCTTTATATAAAGTAACAAGCTCTGGCACTGGCTTATGGCCTAACTTACATGCAAACCTAAATAGCCCCTCCACAACTCTACTTGTTTGCTGAGCCCTTGCCGTGACCAAGGAATCCCATTTCATCTCCTTATTGAACATATTCCCCAGATATGTGAAGGTTTCCACCTTTTTAATAATCTTGCCCCTTACATTAAAATTTCGGGGTTTTGTCTTTTTTGGGCCTCTTGCCATTTTATAAGACTTTGAAAAATTGACCTTCAAGTCGAGGGCCGACATAAAATCTGTAAAAGCATCCAATGACGTTTGCAGACTATTGGCCGTCAAGGCCATAAGTACAGTGTCATCCGCATACGAAAGTAGCGGGACTGGGTTACCTCTAATACGGGGAAAATCAATTTTCTTGCCCAATAAAAACACTTCCAAACCATTTGTATAAATAAGGAAAAGGAAAGGAGCTAAAATGCACTCCTGCCGAACTCCTTCAGTGGAGGCAATGGGCTTTGTCCTTTCCCCTTGTGGGCCGAATCTTATGGAGACGGAGGTGTTATCGTGGAGTCTTTTTAAAAGTAGGATCAGAGCCTTTTCAAAGCCCATTTCTCCCATTAATGCCCACAATTTCTCCCTGTTGGTGGATCGAGCCACCCTTTGCCTTCATGTACTTGCCCATAATCAGGGACAAATTTAAGCATTGCTCTGTAGTTCCCAACACCCTTCGGAAACCATACTGGGATTTCAAGATAATCCCCTTATTAGATGTCCAGGTCTCTAGTCGAGCAAGAATTACCCTACCCAGCACCTTGACGGTAGCGTCAATAAGGGAAATAGGCCTGTAGCAGGCAGGGTCGTTTCTATTCCCTTTTTTAAACAGAGGTACAACTATGGCCTCTTTCTAGGAGGCTGGGATTGGACCAATCACCACTGATTTAAAAACATTGGTCAGCAGGGGTGCCCAAAGATTAATATTTAGTTTGAACAGGTCTAGTGGAACTCCATCTGGACCTGGGCCTTCTTACATATTCCTTTCGCTAAGGCTTCTTCCACTTCTGCCACCGTAAATGAGGCACTAAGCTCAGCTGCTTGTACTAGATCTACGGGGAGCTCCTCATTGCTCACCGTCAGCTCCCTACCGCTTGGGTTAAAAATGGACGCGAAATGGGATTCCCAAGTGTCTCCCAGAAGCATTGAGTCCATTTTTTTCACTTCCTCAATGAATTGAGGTCGGTTAATAATGGCCCAAAAACTTTTGCTATCTTTGAGAGCACTTGCTCTCTCCAAATCCTCCCATGCTAGACGCCTCAACTCCTCTTTTCTTATAGTGGTGGTACTTTTGTATAAGTGTCTAGCACTTTTTATTTGTTCTCTATTACAGGGGGTAGAATGGAGGGCAATTTTTAGGTTCTTGTGGGCTCTAGAGCATTCTGCATTAAACCATTGTGTCTCTAGAAGCTGCTTGGGCCTGGTCGGGCGTGTTAGTCTAGTGGCTACGTTGATACAAATTCTTTCGACATTTTGTACAATCGTTACTGAGGGAGAATCCTGCTGAAGGCAGTCCATGATCAAATCATGATTCGCTTTGACTATTTCCCCCTCAAGTATTAACAAATTTATTTCACCCCAGTTTATTCTTACGCCTTTGTTACGGTTATTGTGGATCCGGCGACCGTCCCCCACCTGTTGTCCTGGCAATTACTTTAAGTGAGGCAATGATTGGGTTGTGGTCACTCAATAGTTTTGGTTCTCCATTAAAATCACAGACAAATGAAGAACACTCCCTGGAAATAAACATAAAGTCAATAAAACGTTCCCTACCCCCGCCAACAAAAGTGGGGCACTGGGTTGAGAAAGTATTAGTCAAACTATCCAAATCATTCTTAATAATGATATAATTTAGTGCCTCACCCTGCGGGGTGTGGATGAAATGCGACAAAGGCTGTCCATCTGTATCCAAAAGACCACAAACTCTTTCATTGCTATGCTCACAGGACATATAATTAAAATCCCCCACCCACAGAACGCACAAAGGCTGCCACTTTCCAGAAACATTAGCGATTTCCATTTGCAGGCCTTCTATAAAATGACAGTTCTTTGGGACGAAAATATTATAGTACCAGTTTACAAGTAAAACTCTGACCTGAATCATATTAGCAATCTTAATCAGTTGAAACCACTGTGACGAACCTACACAATGAGCTTTTATGGAACCAAATTTAACTGTGAATAGGATTACCAGCCCTCCTTTTGCCCTCCCAGCTGAAGATGGTGTGGCAGGCACGTTGAAGGCGTGATAGCCATCCATCACTATACTCTCTTTAGCCCACGTTTCCTGCAAACAAATAACATCAAATCCCCTGATATATTCTAGCCAAACCTCATCCAGTAATTTAGAACGAATGCCTGCAACGTTCCAGGAGATTAATTTAACTGGGGTTATAGAGTAGCCCTGGCCAGTATCTGATGGTATAACCCTTTGGGCAAATGGAATGACCACAGGTATCTGGGTCGGTCCTTCATCCTGACAATTGTCCTCAGTGGCTGCATTTATGACCAGAGAACAGATTCTAGAATCAACCAAGTTCTCCTTATCAATTGAACCAGCGAAGTTTGAGACAGGGTTTTGTGTTGCCAAATACTTCTTTAGTTGCTACTCCCCCTGAATCAACGTTTAAGTGACCCCTACTTCCGTTATCTGGTTGGCAACCGGATTGTCTAATTAGTCAATCAATCTCGGTTAGGTCTGAGAGTACCTCATAACGATTAGGGTGGAAGGAGGAGGAATGGGTAGGGACATCTGTAATTTGTCTAGGTTGAGTGGGCTGCATGACAAGGGAGAAAAACTGGTTAGGAGGATAGAAGAAACCCAAAGTTCGAGCGTTTATTTGTTCGCTGGGTGAGTCTTTAAGCTGGTTTAGGGCAAGGTGCACACACCGGGCATCACTGAAATTGAGCACGACACAATCCCCCCGAATACTTTTCTTTGTGCGACCTACCCAACTCACCCGCCTGGCCATGATGATATATTCAAACCAGTTAAAATAGGGTGGAAGTTTCCTAGAGCACCAATGTGCAGATTTATTTATAAGGCTCTGGCAGCTTTCTTGTTGGCCGGGGAGTAACCTCGGAACCCCAGTTAAAATCAGAGTGTAGGGGGTACTTTCTGGGGGAAAATTTAATGAGTCAATGGTCCCCCTCCCACCTAATGGGCCTTTTAGGTGAATATGGGACATTGTGTCCCCCAAAAGGGGTCTACCCCCACCCCCTGGTTTAGATGTTTTAGGAAACAAAACGCCCTGACCCGGGTGTTGACTCTGTGGGGGGGAATTTCCCTGGGAAACAGGATCCTTTGATAACATGACCGGTGTGCTAATATTT
Organism: Calotriton arnoldi; assembly: GCA_963921515.1. Lineage (NCBI taxonomy): Eukaryota > Metazoa > Chordata > Amphibia > Caudata > Salamandridae > Calotriton > Calotriton arnoldi. Next base: position 169,315 of record CAWUFW010012474.1, on the reverse strand, counting down.
ATAGCATCTTGAGTACGAACACAGGGGCGGGGAATAGCACTGAGGGTAGATCTAACCTTCCCAGGGGCCACCCCACTAGATGAGGCATCCGATAAATTAACTCCCCGCCCTTCGGCTATATCACTTGATGGTACATCTCTCTCAATTGGGTTATGTAGTGGAGTCTTTACTGCTGGCGCTAGGATTTGGCGGACAAGAGTTAGTTGCTCCTCTATATTCGTTAGTCTTACCAAAATGGGTGCTAGGGCCTCCTGGACTAACTTCCTGAGATTTCCAGTTAAAATATCAGACCCATCCTTCCCGGCATTAGTTACCCCTCCTATACTTGGTTTAACAACTTTGCCTGATATGTGGGTTTGTTTAGATCTTTTTATCTTGGGCGACTGACTATTTATCTTATGAACAGTCCCCGCTCTCTCAGTTCGTTTCCTCTTTCCTCCTGTTGCAATCAATGGGCCAGCCTTCGTCGATGTCTTATGGGTAGGGCTCACTTCATCATCCCCTATGCCTCGTGGTTCACCCTGGCTCAGAACTATCACGGTAGGGGAAATAGGGACTTGAGGCCTGTCAACAATAACAGTTTCTGGTATATCCACTTGGGAATCATTGACGGAAGATGGGGATAGTGGAACAGGAGGTAGTGCAGGAGTTGGTGCCAAAGAGAGTCTCCGTTCGGCTCGCTCTATTTCGTTACTGATGGCTCCCACCGCCTTTTGCAGAAAACCATCAAGAGTGGTATCAGTGGTTTTTGGGACAGGTGTGGGCTTTCGCTTCCCCATAATGCAATAAAAAAACAAAAAGAACCCTTGAGTATCTTTAAGTCTAATACAATAAAGTTACCTTGTGGGGTCTATTGGCTTCTAGGCGTAAATTCCCACCTCAGATCCACCTACCAGTTGCAGGAATCTCAGAGCCAAGAGAATGGGCCCAGCCCGGCCTCCTCCTGGCTCTGACGGGCGCAGATGGGCCTGCCCTTGGCCCGGGCATGGCCCGGGCATGCCCGCACATGTCCCGCGCTGCGGGAGCCCTGGACAACTTAAAAGCACCTCCTGGCGCAGAGCGGGTTCGTCAGCGACGTCGTCCTTGCCGCAAGGCTACCTGGGAGCTGTAGTTCCTGCTCCCAGGCAATTTGGGAAAGCTGGCGGTTCCTGGCCCCCCGGGTAACGTGGAGACGATGGCGGGTTCAAGAGCACTCTCTGCTCCCCGCAAGCTGGTGGAAACGGTGGCTGTGGCAGGTATGCTCTAATCTATACTTTGCAGTGTGCATGCAGTTTTCTGATGACAGGTAATAATTCACTGTTCTATATTAGGTTTTCAATTTATAAACTGCAAGTAACAAAAGGATGTCTCTTAAAAATGCAGTAACCCACTGACCTTTTAACATTATTTGCACTTTGTGATGTGCATGCTACACATTCTTTGCAGCCGGTATATTAATCCTCTGTGCTATTTTATGATCAGTCAAAACCATAACTAGACATAACTCCGATCTCTCTCCAGAAAGAACATTAATCACTGGAGTTATCTTGACATTGTTATTGTTATTGTTACTCGGAAATTACTGGAGGCAAGGCACACCGGAAGCATGTGCTTTTAAAACCAAAATAAACTTGCAAATATGGCGACCCCTGAAGTCACTCAGCACCCGGTGCGGCGGCACCGTTCGAACCGCCCTAGAGCCGGCCCTGTGCCAAGGTTCTGCATGTCTCCTTCTATATTAGAGTTCTTCCTGGTGACAGGGTGCGGTGCTGGAAAGCGGTCTGGCAGGTGTGTGTATGTGTTATCTGCAAGAGTCGTGAATGACACCGAATAGTGAGTTAGGTACAACGGAGCCTGCTTCTCACATTGGATTAGCATGAGGGGGTGTAGGGAAAGGCTGTAGAACTTATTTCCTATGGGCAGAAAAGTAAAAGTTAGGCTAGAGTGGAGTTCGCAGAGTTCCGCAGTGACCAAAAAACTCTGCCGCACTACACGGAGTCCCACAAGCGGCACAGTGTGTTTGGTCATGCCGTTCGTGTTGATTTTCAGCACGGGATGTTTGTCCCATAATGGCGAATCCTCTCCAGTAGTGGGAGAGGGTTAGACATTATGATGCTGGAAAACGTCACTTTGGGAAAGGGATCATTTTTTATGCTCGAGGCTCTGTGTGCCTGGTGGCCTGTCACCTAATTCACAACTGGGTGCTAGGGGGGCAGCCACATCTGTGGATTCCTGATAAAGGGTCATAAACGAGGGGTTCACAGGAAACTGTGGACCACTGACTCTAAGGGGCCTTTCTGGGATGGTTAGGTGGGGGTGGGATTGGCACCTGCATTCCAAGTGGCAGTATCTTGGTTGTGATCAAACCTCATGGGGTAGGATGGCAGACATCACAAAATGTAGAGAGGGCCTGTGTATTTCAAAAGTGGCCTTTTGAAGTGATCGTATCTTTCATAGGCCATGGCGGGTATAACTACTAGGGCTTTGGCCTCTGAAAGAAGAGGCACTTTGGGATTTGGAACCATACTATACTGGTTTGATACTGGGACATTGACATGAGGAATCATTAGGGCAGGGGGGACTGCAGACATGTGGTGGCTAGGAGCTTGTAGTACTCCAAGACGGGGACTATCACTTGGTGGATGTTGCCTGGACTTTGCTGGCCTGCAGCTAAATGCAAACTATCGTGGTCTGGTTCTCAAAGTACTCTCCAAGGGCCGGTGAGCTGGCCTCCTGTCCACGAGATCCCACAAACACAAAGGATCTCACTGTCTACAAGAGATCAAAAGGACCGCAGTGGGTGCGGCAGAGACAGGTGGAAGTTATTGTGGTTGGGACAAGGACTGTCCTGACATATACAATCATCTTGCTGTGCAAGAGGAGTGTGGGCGCAAGATCAGCAGCCATTTGAGGTGCCGGGACATGAGGAGTTTGAGGAGTGCGGGGGAAGCTTGCAGAGCCCAGGGACCCGTGCTTGCGACCAGGTGACCTGTGCTCGCTTACGATCCAGAGCGTGTGGTGTCTGAGGGGTGTTGTGGGAATTTGAGTTGGGAGCTGAGACTGGCTTCGGCCTCCAGATCCGGAGGATGACAGTGCCTGACATTGCGGCCTCTGTCCTAGGTCATTGACTCCCTCTCCCTGAACCCACGCCACTGGGTGCTTTGTTTTGGAAAACACTGTGATGAGACCCGAGGGGTTTCATGTGCCTTGTGGGCATCTGCAGCTGACTGTCGGGTGTCTACTGCAGGTTACACCTCCGCTTGAGGGGAAAGCATGTCTCCAGACTTGGGAGCCCACCAGCTTCCTGTGTAACAACCATGTGTCTATGGGGGGATATTGATCCTGCACTCGTGCACATGCCGTCAGGTGCCTGGAGGTCTAATCCAGATGGGTGAATTTAAGTAACTGTTTTTTTCTGAGTTAGGTGGTTTCAACTGTCTAGTCAAAAGGGTGCCATCCGGGGCAATGTGTATCGTTGGCTGGTGTTGTTGAAGACTGAGGGGCTGGGTCATGAGGTGTAGTCAAAGAACTGTGACTGTTTAACCTTTCTGCTAATGGGAAAGTCTGACAATTGTATATGACTGTAAAGTGTATATACAATGTGTGTTTCGCTTTGATTTCAGTGTGTGTATGTAATACAAAGTCAAGTGTTTTTATACATATGGTGTGAAATCTTTTTGTAGCATATGCAGTGTGTTGCAAGAAGGTTGTTGTGCCAATACTTTACACTCGAGCCTTGAAGGTAAGCCTGACCGCTCGGTGCCACACTACCAGAGGGTGCGCACCAGGGCCGGACTGGGAACTGAAAGCAGCCCTGGCAAATTTCCCCAGACCAGCCCCCATCTGGCGCGTCGCGAACGAGCGCAGCGAGCGAGCCCGACCACTACTAGGAGGGTTTGGGGGGGTTTTCCCCCCAAGAAAATTTTGGAAAAAGACAGACCAAAATGGTGCATTTTAAAGCACATTTTTCATTACATATTTAATTATATCAACTTTCAAAGCACAGTAAATAGTAGATGATGACCTTAAAGAGCACCAGGTTACCCACCCAGTCATATGTGTACCCATAGACATTCTTACAGAGAGCACCAAAAATAGACTGAAACATACAAACCTCTATTAGTAAAGGGGCAGTCCTTTTTGATCTGTTTTTAATTGTTTTTGAACATTGTAAGAAATTGGGGTTGTTGGCCGACTGTGGGTATGACGGAGGGGCGGCTTCTCCATTTGAGTGGAGGAGCGTCGCCCCACAAAGAAGAGCCCCAGTCCAGAGCTGAAAAATAACAAGCATTTGCAATGCAATAGGTCTCGCAAATTTTGAAAATTAGAGCTCTTGGTGTTAGAAATTACAATGGTTTTTAATTTTGTTTTCTGTATATAGTGGAGTGATGATATTTGCATAGTGCTATTTCTATTCATATGACCTTGCGGCGCTGGAGAACAAGAAAATGGGAAATAGGTTATAAGGGGGAGGGGGAGACAAGAGTAATATGCTGGCTGTGGAAAAAAAGTAACTATGGAATTATATGCTCTTGAAGCCTCAAGATTTTAAACTGGACTATGTATTTCACAAACATGACACATAATCCACAACCTTCTGCATAATCTTAGATATCAATACATTGTAGCTCAAAAAAAAAAAAAGCATGACACGTGGTGATGGGCACTGGCATGTTCTCTCTAAAGTTTAATTTGGCACTGTATGTAGGAGAGTAGGATCTGCTTCACATGGGTACCCCCACTTTTTGCTGATGCTTCACTGTTTTTCGACTTTAGTCTGGCTGGGGCCCTGCTAATCAGAATCCCAGCCTAGCTGCTTCCTCTCTGAAATGGTTTCCATGTGCCCTAGGCACATCTCTGATTGGAATCTGGAGTGCCCTTATAAGTCCCTAGTATATGGTATACTATGTACCCAGGGCATAGGTACCTCAGAGGCCTGCCAGGGGCTGAAGCATGTATTATGCCACCCCTGGAAGGCCAGCCAAAATGACACCACAGGTCTGCTACTGCAGCCTGGGTAAGGTGGTGCATGCACCCCTTACTGTGATATAGGCTACCTATATCACTACATACATACACACATATAAACCTATAAGTCACTCCTATGGCAGGCCTTATCAATCCTGAAGGCAGAGTGCTTGGTTCCTATGTGAGAGGGTGCCCCTGCATGAGCAGAGCCCCTCTGCAGTGTTCGGAGACCCTTCTCTGGTGCTGTTTGTAGTGCAGCCTGACCATATACTCTTAAGCGCATTATAACCTCGCGTTAAATGCTAACTTTGGGATGGCTGCACGGAAACATGTCATGTTTGGTGTCAAACATCTTGGAATACTACCCCCGCCAGTTCTGGCAGCGGGGGTAGCATTCCACCCTTCTAGAGGGAGAGACATGTACACACCGGCCTGCCCGGTAACTTCTTTCCAAGCCCTGGCATCACAAAATGGATGCCGCTGCCACAGACACGAGTCTGGCCTCCTGCTGCTGACCGAAACTCCGGCAGGGGAGGCCTGGACAATAGGTTTCCTGTTGCAGGGAGGTGTAACCACCTCCCCAGACAGGATAGTGTGTATTGGGGCTGGGCGGGAGCACTCTCTGGTGCTTTGAAGTCCTGCACTGGGGGCACATTTGGTGTCCCTGTGCATACCCCAGTTCAAACCGGCTCAGGGGCTTCCAGCCCTGCTCTGGTGTGAAACTGGACAAAGGGAAAGGGGTGTAACCACCCCTCTGCCCTGACCCTCCCATAGGTGGGTCCCCAGAGTATGTCCAACCCCTATCTTAGTATAAGTATGGGACCCCAGTCCTTAGGACTTTAGATTTACCTGGACGAAACTCTGACACAGAATCCTGGACCTTCGACGCTCTACTTTAAGATTAGAGGACTGAAGAATCTCCCTTGGGGTCAAGGAGTGACTCCCCTGCTTGGCAGGCACCAAAGAAGCAATTGTCCGGTCTGCATCGCTGAAGATCCCGCCGGACGCCGAAGTCTTTGCATCACCAGAGGTGGATTTCCAGACTTCCCCGAGGCTGCCCTGAGTCCCCAGCAAAGCTGAGGGCCGTAGCTGTCGTGGGTAATGTGGAATCGTGACCCATGGACACCGAGCACATTTGCAAGTGCATCCTCTTCCTGGGATTCCATGAAGTTGTGCTTTGGGCTTCGAGTAGCCCCCGCCTCCAGCACTGACTGCACCGAAGATCACTGGCCTCCACTCCACAAGTGTCCCGTGAGCCAGCTCCAAGTGTGTCCACTTGAGGCTCCTTTGCGGTCGCTAGTCCATTGGATAGTAGGCCCTCCCGAAGGCCAATCTTCTTCTGCTTGGGCTTCCCTGGTTGCTCCAGGCATGCCCTGACTTACCTTTGCTGGGTAAGTCCCTCAGACCTTGCTGGTCTGCACCACCGTCCTTCTTCTATTTCCATGAGACTTGCCGTTGCCAAGGCTTATTGGGTCCAATCCGGTCGCCGATGCCTCAGCAATCGACAGACGTAGTGGGACAGCTCGAATCCAGCTCCTGGTTATTGTCGACGCCTCCTGGACCTCGTGGCTGAAGAGTCAAGGTGACCGTCAACCTACCTGAAGCACTCGACATCGGTGGGCATCCGCTCATCGCCTTCCTGGTCACTGGCTAGTGACCCAGACTCTGTCCCCTCTGCTTTCAGGTTCTTCAGATCTTCGATCCACCTTTGGATCCACCCGAACACTTTCGACTTGGCCGCCAGCAGCACTTTGCAGCAGATCGCCATTGAAAACGACGACGAAACCCGACCCCGAAAGACACCTATGCACCCGGCTTCCCTGGGTGAGGTAACACGAGTACTCCGGTGCTCCCGTGGGTATAGACTCTAGAACGACCCAGTTCTAAAAGGGTTTGCTCCAAGTCCTCCTCTAAGTGTCCCTTTTCTTTAAAATTCCAACCGCGACTTTCCCCATAGAAGTCAACGGCGATTCGCGGCTGTGTTCTCACACTGCACGCGTCCCCCGAGGGTCCCCTGTGTCACTACCTTGGGTGGTTCCTTGTGGTCTAAGCACTTCTACAGGCTCTAGGCCTTGTGTCTAGCTCAGTCGTGGTTCTTATACCACTTTATAGGTATATGGTTTGGTACGCCCCTAGGGCTCAAACGTGTATTTGTGCTATTACTGTTGATAACTAACTTATAACTTATGTACTTGAACTCTAGCCTCATAAAGAGACTAGAGGGGTGTGTTTAGCAATAAATACATATATTTTGAATATATTCCTGGTGTGGTCCTCTTTCATTTGGTCACTCAAGAGATTATAGGCTGGTAAAACAAGCTGCTTTACATTCCTTCAAGACTTAGCCTGAAGGCTGCTCTCCATAGCTACCACTAGGATAGCTTTCAATAAAGGTTGTCTTTAACCTATCTCCAATAAGGGGTTGTTTGGACTGGTGCAAGGTGCCCACTATAATTAGTGGACAGCATATACCAGGCCAACTTCTCACATTGGTGTGCAGCGTGTGGGATTCCAGCTTGCTATTGTTTTACCAGATAATCTCAATTGAATTGATCAACTGAAAACCACTAAGGGTACCTTAGGTACATATAAATCAAGCTTAGTATACAATAAGTTCTACTGAACTTAGAGTTGTGTGTTAAGGGATAGCACACCCTTTCTACAACTCAAGAGAGTTTAGTAGGCCACACTAGAGTAGGTAGTGCATACACCAAACCTCACTAGTAATGTCTTCAAAGCCAGGACCCAGTGAGTCCTTGCCAGAAGCCAGTGGGCTTCTTCCCTCCAAGTATGATAAACTCCCATTCTTGGAATTGAGAGCATTATGCAATACTAGGAAGCTGAAGGCAGGCAAAAGCGCCAGCACCCAACACCTCAGGGAGGTGTTACTGGCTGATGATCTCAGCAGGCCCCTAGGGTCTGAAGGGGTAGGCAGAGAGGGTGGGGCAGAAAATGAGGAAGGGGTCAGGGGTGAAGAAACCCAGGGCCCCCCTCTGAAACTGGCCAGGAAGGTGAAAATGACCTTGACCTGGAAAACCCAATTCCTCCTGTGTAGGAGGAGGAGGATCAGAATGACCTCCCCTTTGTCCCCCAGGAAGAATTGTGAGTGTGCCCAGAAGGTCTAGATCTCCTTCTCAGGAGTCTAACCACTCTGACACCTCAGTAGGGACCTCTGTCTCCTCTCGTGGAAGGGAATCCTCTCATGAGAGGAGGAAGAGACTGATTCAGTATGAGCAAGCCCAGCTTGAACTCAGAAAACAGCAATTGGCTATAGACAGGGAGTCCCTAGATCTCTATAGAGAGAGTAAAAAGTTGGGACTAGAGTCCCATGGTGGCAGCAATTTCCCCAGAGATAGGGAAAGGTCTTATGACCATAGAAACCTGAGCAAAATTGTCCCTCCCTACCAGAGTGGGGATGACATCCACAAATGGATAACTGCACTTGAGAGGGCCTGTAAAGTACAGAGGGTCCCCCAGGAGCAGTGGGCAGCAATCTTGTGGCTCTCCTTTGCAGACAAAGGTAGAGACAAGCTCCTCACTGTAAGAGAAGAGGATGCTGACAATTACAAAGTCTTGAAGAGTGCTCTGATTGATGGGTTTGGCCTAACAACTGAACAATACAGGTTAAAGTTCAGAGATACCCAAAAAGCACAGACTCAAGACTGGGTAGACTATGTGGATTGTTCTGCTAAGGCTCTGGAAGGTTGGTTGATGGGCAGTAAGGTGTGTGACTTCACAGGATTGTACAATCTTATCATGAGGGAGCAGATTCTTAATAACTGTCAAAATCAGCTGTTACATCAGTACCTGGTGGACTCTGATCTGACCTCTCCCCAAGAATTGGGAAAGAAGGCCGACAAATGGGCCAGAACCAGGGTGAGGCAGACGGTACAGAACCAAGGTGGTGACCCAAAGAAGCAAGATTCTAAGAACTCTGATAAGGGTGGGGAGAAGGGTAAAGATCAGAAGTCTTCACAAGGCCCCCAACAATCTTCTTCAGGTGGGGATTCACAGTCTAACAAAGGGAAAGGCCAAAAGAAACCATGGTGCAAGGTCTGTAAGCAAAAGACCCACTGGACCAGTGATTGCACCAAGTCCAAAGACTCTACTCCAGCCCCCACCAATGCCCCTAAGGCACCTGCTCCCCCTAGTGCAGTTACAGTTGGTGGTGGGACTACACAAGCCAAGGGTTTAGTAGGGTTGACCCTGGGTAAGGAGATGAGCTCTGACCTAGTCAGAGAACTCACTCAGGCTGTCCTAGTCTGTGATGGAGGCATGGATGTGACCTCCTCTGTGAGTCCCAGTAATCTGGGCAAGTACAGGCAACAGCCCTTAATCAATGGAAAAGAGGCTTTGGCATTTAGGGACACAGGGGCAAGTGTCACCATGGTGACACAAGACCTTGTGAATCCTGGGCAGATTATACTTGGTGAAATGTACCAAGTGACCAATGCTAGCAATGTCAGAACAGACCATACTCTGGCAGTTGTTAACTTCTCCTGGGGAGGGGTAACTGGCCTTAAGAAGGTTGTGGTAAGTGCAGACCTACCAGTTGAATGCTTGCTTGGCAATGATTTAGAAACTTCAGCTTGGGCAGAAGTGGAGCTCAGGACCCATGCAGAAATGCTGGGCATCCCTGCAGATGTGTTTGCTGTGACCAGGTCACAAGCCAAGATGTCTAACACTGAACAGGCCTTGGATTCTGGAATAATGGACCAAGTGCCCTCCAAGAAGAGGAGTAGTAGGGTAAAGGCAGTGCCTTCCCCCTTGGCTCAGAAGGAAGATCAGTCTCTTGAGGGGGATGATCTTAGTCCTGAGGAAGGAACTGTCCCAGAGGAGCTTGAACCTGACCAGGTTGACTTCTTGGGGACAGGGGGCCCTTCCAGGGCAGATCTGAGCCAGGAGCAGCAGAGCTGCCCCTCTCTTGAACCCCTCAGACAGCAAGCTGCTGCTGAGGCTGCTGGGAAAGCTAGTGGTCCCCATACTGTGTATTGGGATGATGGACTCTTGTACTCAGAGTGTAGAGACCCTAAGCCTGGTGCCACCAGGAGGTTGGATATACCTCTGAAGTTCAGGGCTTCCTATTGACCCTAGCCCATGACATTCCCTTAGCAGGTCACCTGGGCCAGAACAAGACTTGGGACAGAATTGTCCCTCACTTTCACTGGCCCCACATGTCTGAAGACACCAAGGAGTTTTGTCGCTCCTGTGTAACCTGCCAGGCCAGTGGCAAGGCAGGTGGCACTACAAAGGCCCCCTGATACCACTACCTGTGGTGGGGGTTCCCTTTGAAAGGGTGGGGCTTGACATTGTTGGTCCCATGGATCCCCAAACAGCATCTGGGCACAGGTTTATCCTGGTGGTAGTGGATCATGCCACCAGGTACCCAGAGGCTATTCCCCTTAGGACCACTACAGCACCTGTGGTGGCAAGGGCCCTCCTGGGAATTTTCTCAAGAGTGGGCTTCCTAAGGAGGTTGTATCAGACAGGGGTGCTAACTTTATGTCTGGGTACTTGAAAGCAATGTGGAAGGAGTGTGGAGTGACTTACAAGTTCACCACACCCTATCACCCACAATGCAATGGTTTAGTTGAGAGATTCAACAAAACCTTGAAGGGCATGATTAAAGGGCTCCCAGAAAAGCTTAGGCGAAGATGGGACATACTCTTGCCCTGCCTTTTATTTGCATACAGGGAGGTGCCTCAAAAGGGGTTGGCTACAGCCCTTTTGAACTTTTGTTTGGTCACCCTGTCAGGGGTCCATTGTGCTTGGTGAAGGAAGGATGGGAGTTACCTCTCAAGCCCGCAAAGCAAGACATAGTGGACTATGTACTTGGTCTCCGCTCCAGGATGGCTGAGTACATGAAAAAGGCTAATAAAAACCTTGAGGCTAGCCAGGAACTTCAGAAAGCCTGGCATGACCAAAAGGCTGTACTGACTGTTTACCAGCCAGGACAGAAGGTGTGGGTGTTGGAGCCAGTGGCCCCAGCAGCTCTCCAAGACAAATGGAGTGGACCCCATACCATTGTTGTAAGTAAGTCCGTTTTTATATAGCGCAGCTACTCACCCTTACGGGTCTCAAGGCGCTGGGGGCCGTAGTGGAAATTAAGTGAGCTATTGCCCAGAGTCACATGGTGCTGAGCTGAGCTGCCGCCGGAGCCGGGGATCGAACCGTGAACCCTGTGCTCCGAAGTCAGCTGCCCTGGCCGCTGCACCACACCTGTCCACATTGTTGAACAGAAGGGTGAGGTTACCTATTTAGTAGACCTAGGAACACCCAGGAGTCCCCACAGGGTTCTCCATGTCAACAGGTTAAAACCATATGTGGACAGGGCAGACATGGGCTTGCTCATGGCTACTGATGAGGGACAGGAGGAAGAGAGTGACCCACTCCCTGACCTGCTCTCACAGAACCCTGATGATGGGTCAGTGGATGGTGTAGCCTTGGCAGGCAGCCTCACTGCCCAGCAGCAAACTGATTGTAGACATGTGCTCAATCAGTTCAGACACATATTCTCACTGACACCCAGTCAGACCACCTGGTGCACTCATGAAGTGGACACTGGGGACAGTCTGCCTATTAAAAATAAGATTTATAGGCAACCTGACCATGTCAGGGACTGTATCAGGACAGAAGTCCAGAAGATGTTGGATTTGGGAGTTATTGAACCCTCAGATAGCCCTTAGGCTAGTCCAGTGGTCCTTGTGCCAAAACCTCACACCAATGGTGGGAAAAGAGAGATGAGGTTTTGTGTGGACTACAGGGGTCTCAATGCAGTCACTAGGACTGATGCCCATCCAATACCTAGGGCAGATGAGCTAATAGACACTTTGGCCTCAGCCAAGTATCTAAGCACATTTGACCTGACAGCTGGCTACTGGCAGATCAGACTAGCTGATGATGCAAAGCCAAAAACAACATTCTCAACCCCTAGTGGGCATTATCAATTTGTGGTGATGCCCTTTGGTCTGAAGAATGCACCTGCCACTTTTCAGAGGTTGGTGAATACAGTCCTTACAGGTCTGGAAGCCTATAGTGCAGCTTATCTAGATGATATTGCTGTCTTTAGCTCCACCTGGGAGGATCACCTGGTCTACCTCAGAAATGTTTTACAGGCCCTGCAGAAAGCAGGCCTGACTATCAAGGCCACCAAGTGCCAGATAGGGCAGAGTCAGGTTGTGTACCTGGGCCACCTTGTGGGTGGAGGCCAGGTTCAACCCTTGCAGAGCAAGATCCAGACCATCATGGACTGGACTGCTCCAACTACCCAGACTCAGGTGAGAGCCTTTTTAGGCCTGACTGGGTACTATAGGAGATTTGTCAAGGGGTATGGATCAATAGTGACACCCCTGAATGACTTAACTTCCAAGAAAATGCCCAAAAAGGTTCAGTGGACAGTTAGCTGTCAAAAGGCATTTGATGACCTAAAGCAGGGCATGTGCACTGCTCCCATTCTACAGAGTCCTGGTTATTCCAAGAAGTTTATTGTCCAAACAGATGCATCTGAATTGGGGGTTGGGGCTGTACTTTCACAATTGAATGATGAAGGTCAGGATCAGCCAGTAGCTTTTATTAGCAGACGGCTGACCCCTAGAGAGAAACGTTGGTCAGCCATTGAGAGGGAGGCCTTTGCTGTGGTCTGGGCTCTGAAGAAGCTGAGGCCATACTTGTTTGGTACTCACTTCCTTGTTCAAACAGACCATAAGCCCCTCTTATGGCTAAAACAAATGAAGGGTGAAAACCCCAAACTGCTTAGGTGGTCCATTTCCCTACAGGGGATGGACTTCACAGTGGAACATAGACTTGGGAGTAACCATGCCAATGCAGATGGACTCTCTAGGTACTTCCACTTAGAACATGAAGACTTAACTGGGCAAGGTTAGTTTAATGTCCCTACGTTTGGGGGGGGAGGGTTGTGTAGGAGAGTAGGATCTGCTTCACATGGGTACCCCCACTTTTTGCTGATGCTTCACTGTTTTTCGACTTTAGTCTGGCTGGGGCCCTGCTAATCAGAACCCCAGCCTAGCTGCTTCCTCTCTGAAATGGTTTCCATGTGCCCTAGGCACATCTCTGATTGGAATCTGGAGTGCCCTTATAAGTCCCTAGTATATGGTATACTATGTACCCAGGGCATAGGTACCTCAGAGGCCTGCCAGGGGCTGAAGCATGTATTATGCCACCCCTGGAAGGCCAGCCAAAATGACACCAAAGGTCTGCTACTGCAGCCTGGGTAAGGTGGTGCATGCACCCCTTACTGTGATATAGGCTACCTATATCACTACATACATACACACATATAAACCTATAAGTCACTCCTATGGCAGGCCTTATCAATCCTGAAGGCAGAGTGCTTGGTTCCTATGTGAGAGGGTGCCCCTGCATGAGCAGAGCCCCTCTGCAGCGTTCGGAGACCCTTCTCTGATGCTGTTTGTAGTGCAGCCTGACCATATACTCTCAAGCGCATTATAACCTCGCGTTAAATGCTAACTTTGGGATGGCTGCACGGAAACATGTCGTGTTTGGTGTCAAACATCTTGGAATACTACCCCCCCGCCAGTTCTGGCGGCGGGGGTAGCATTCCACCCTTCTAGAGGGAGAGACATGTACACACCGGCCTGCCCGGTAACTTCTTTCCAAGCCCTGGCATCACAAAATGGATGCCGCTGCCACAGACACGAGTCTGGCCTCCTGCTGCTGACCGAAACTCCAGCAGGGGAGGCCTGGACAATAGGTTTCCTGTTGCAGGGAGGTGTAACCACCTCCCCAGACAGGATAGTGTGTATTGGGGCTGGGCGGGAGCACTCTCTGGTGCTTTGAAGTCCTGCACTGGGGGGCACATTTGGTGTCCCTGTGCATACCCCAGTTCAAACCGGCTCAGGGGCTTCCAGCCCCTGCTCTGGCGCGAAACTGGACAAAGGGAAAGGGGTGTAACCACCCTTCTGCCCTGACCCTCCCATAGGTGGGTCCCCAGAGTATGTCCAACCCCCTATCTTAGTATAAGTATGGGACCCCAGTCCTTAGGACTTTAGATTTACCTGGACGAAACTCTGACACAGAATCCTGGACCTTCGACGCTCTACTTTAAGATTAGAGGACTGAAGAATCTCCCTTGGGGTCAAGGAGTGACTCCCCTGCTTGGCAGGCACCAAAGAAGCAATTGTCCGGTCTGCATCGCTGAAGCTCCCGCCGGACGCCAAAGTCTTTGCATCACCAAAGGTAGATTTCCAGACTTCCCTGAGGCTGCCCTGAGTCCCCAGCAAAGCTGAGGGCCGTAGCTGTCGTGGGTAACGTGGAACTGTGACCCCTGGACACCAAGCATATTTGCAAGTGCGTCCTTTTCCTGGGCTCCCATGAAGTTGTGCTTTGGGCTCCGAGTAGCCCCTGCCTCCAGCACCGACTGCACTGAAGATCACTGGCCTCCACTCCACGAGTGTCCCGTGAGCCAGCTCCAAGTGTGTCCACTCGAGGCTCCTTCACGGTCGCTAGTCCGTTGGCTAGTAGGCCCTCCCGAAGGCCAATCTTCTTCTGCTTGGGCTTCCCTGGTTGCTCCAGGCGTGCGCTGACTTACCCTTGCTGGGTGAGTCCCTCAGACCTTGCTGGTCTGCACCAACGTCCTTCTTCTATTTCCACAAGACTTGCCATTGCCAAGGCTTGTTGGGTCCAATCCGGTCGCCGATGCCTCAGCAATCGACAGACGTTGTGGGACAGCTCGTATCCAGCTCCTGGTCATCGTCGACACCTCTTGGACCTCGTGGCTGAAGAGTCAAGATGACCATCAACCTACCTGAAGCACTCGACATCGGTGGGCATCCGCTCATCGCCTTCCTGGTCACTGGCTAGTGACCCAGACTCTGTCCCCTCTGCTTTCAGGTTCTTCAGATCTTCGATCCACCTTTGGATCCACCCGAACACTTTCGACTTGCCCGCCAGCAGCACTTTGCAGCAGATCGCCATTGAAAACGACGACGAAACCCGACCCCGAAAGAGACCTATGCACCCGGCTTCCCTGGGTGAGGTAACACGAGTACTCCGGTGCTCCCGTGGGTATAGACTCTAGAACGACCCAGTTCTAAAAGGGTTTGCTCCAAGTCCTCCTCTAAGTGTCCCTTTTCTTTAAAATTCCAACCGCGACTTTCCCCATAGAAGTCAACGGCGATTCGCGGCTGTGTTCTCACACTGCACGCGTCCCCCGTGGGTCCCCTGTGTCACTACCTTGGGTGGTTCCTTGTGGTCCAAGCACTTCTACAGGCTCTAGGCCTTGTGTCTAGCTCAGTCGTGGTTCTTATACCACTTTATTGGTATATGGTTTGGTACGCCCCTAGGGCTCAAACGTGTATTTGTGCTATTACTGTTGATAACTAACTTATAACTTATGTACTTCGAACTCTAGCCTCATAAAGAGACTAGAGGGGTGTGTTTAGCAATAAATACATATATTTTGAATATATACCTGGTGTGGTCCTCTTTCATTTGGTCACTCAAGAGATTATAGGCTGGTAAAACAAGCTGCTTTACATTCCTTCAAGACTTAGCCTGAAGGCTGCTCTCCATAGCTACCACTAGGATAGCTTTCAATAAAGGTTGTCTTTAACCTATCTCCAATAAGGGGTTGTTTGGACTGGTGCAAGGTGCCCACTATAATTAGTGGACAGCATATACCAGGCCAACTTCTCACACCGTAGAGTTGCTGATTGTTGAATTTAAGTGCTAAACTGGTACTAATGTGGTTAATCTTTTCCCATCCAGTAGTTATTGTTACAGATATTGGGGCATATTATCAAGGAAACACGATAAATATCGCGTTTCCCGTTTTGCGCGATTCAGATTAACGCTGCATATCGCAGGATTTAATCGCCGAGATATCGCGTTATTATCAACGCATATCTCCACGGCGATTAAATCCTGCGATAGCGGCGTGAAACAGAATCGCGCAAAACGGGAAACGCGATATTTATCGTGTTTCCTTGATAATATGCCCCAGGGTCTCAGCCGTACGATCCACCTGCCATATCAAGTATGGCTAAGTCGGATTCAAACCAGGCGTTGCAAACCTGCGATAACCGCGGTTAGCGCGGTTAATTCAATCGCATCGCGGGTTTGCTCGAGGCTTGGTAATAGTGCGCTGCCATGTCAGCGCGGATTTCCAGGGAGGAATGGAAGGAACGCCCACTTTGCATGTCATTAGCGATATTCTTCGCTGACATGCAAAGTGGAGTTAATTGGGCTGCTTACTCAAGGAAACACGCGTTAGCGTGTCCTTGATAATTGTGCGGAGTAAAATTCGCCGCTTTTCGGCCGAAAACGGCCGATAAAGCGGCGAAAATGGGCTTGATAATATGCCCCATTGTTTTTAGTAAAGCCTTTTATGTGCAATAAAAAAAAACCTTTCAAAATAAACATAGATGCACAGATAGACACACACAAACGTGCAAGCACGGATAGAAAGAAACACGTATACACAAACGCATGCATAGAAATGCACACATTTGGAAATAGCCAGCTGCAGCCGCATACACAGTTAGATGCAGCCACACAAGCATACACACTCACTTACGCACAAACACACACATACAGGCACAAGCACATAGAAGCACAGACACACGCTCACATAGACAAGCACATAAGCAAGCATGCACATACATATACAGCATTAACAAGAGGAGATACATTTACAAACTCACACAAACATGCAGATATACACAAGCACACATACACAGGCACTCATATATACCTACGCATATGTGCACTCAGATACACATGCATGCAGGCATGCACGCACACATTTACACGCACAAACTCTTGTGTTTCTTGTCTAACCCCTGTGAGGTGTCTTGAATGAAATATTTATTTCACATTTTTTGCAAATGTAAGCATTTGAAGTGCTTTGACGGGGGCAGCTGATAGATGGAGATAACAATAGAGAGAGATGAGTGTGTGAGATGGAGGAGAGCGATATGTAAAACACAGACGAGAGAAATAGAGATACAGGTTTAAAGAAACAAAAGATGTTAAGGACAGAGAGCGAGATGGGGCAACATGGGTGGATGGGTACATAGAGAGCAAGAGAGAAAGGGGAGACAGATGAAGACAGGTGAGAGAAAAGGTAGAGGTGAATGTGTAAGGTGAGAGAGAGAGGTGGAGGGAGAGAGAGATGGGTCGACGGGTAAAGAAGTAAGACGGAGCAAGAGAGAGAGTGGGATGAAAAGACAAGAGGATGTGTAAGGTGAGAAAGACAAAGAGGTGAGAGAGAGATGAGGAGGCAAGGGATAGGGACATGTGAGATAGAAGGAGAGAGGGAGGAGAGAGAGAGGGAGAGATTGGGAGACGTGTGGGCTCGCAAATTGGGAAAGAGGGAAGATGGACGAGTGAGATTTGGAGAGAGAGAGAGAGACACTTAGAAAGAGAGCACGAGAAAGTGAATGAGAGATAGGGAAACAGGGTGTATGATAGAGACACAGATCAGCCAGAATAAAATGTTTGCACAGACCATGGAAGGTAGAGTGAGGAGCTGGGACGGGGTGTAACAAGTGAGAGTTAAAGGCGCAGAGCCACTGCACTTTTCTCCCAAATACTGCACCGAGGCAGGATCTGAATCTACGGTCGAGTTTTTATTTCTCTTTGAGGTTTTTAGCAGGCACGTACAGCAAACAAGCTTGCCTACAGCTGTTGTTACAAATTTCAGGTAGAAGAACTGGAGAAATACAGTCTTCCCTAGGCCTTCAGTAAGTATATCCACCGTCTTGGTGAATGTAATCTTCTTTGCAATTGTAGATTTCTTTGGATTTTTTTGGGGGGGGGAGCGAGGAAGGGGGGAATCTTATTTAATGCCAATTGGTTGAAACAAAAATACCTAATAAAATATTTTAAGTGTTGGAAAAGTTCCGGTTAAAGACAAGCAAAGACACTAAAACGCACATATAAAGGCTTTCAGAACAACAATGAAGCAAGTGGCTTGCTGGAGGCCTTCGTTAATGAGCACATCTGGATTCCCACTACTCCAGAGGTGTCCCTAGGCAGGTCGAACAAGCGGAACACTCAGGTGGTACTGCATTGCAGGTAGCACACCACAGGGTATGTGAGAAACCTATTTTGTGACAAAACGGGGATTTGAAGAGTAAAAAGCTGTTAAACTGACCAACAATTACATCTTAAATGTCGCTGGGAGTATGGTAAAAATACTTGGATGAAGAAAAAGGAGATGTACTGATAACATGAGGATGGTCCCAGAGGGAAATGTATGTCCATAACGCAAGGAAACTGAATGGAAAAAAACCAGGACTAACATTTTAAACAACGCAATGGAGTTGTTTTGTGGTTCGAGAATAAGTCTGCATTGTTTGGTCAATAGTTTGGTCTATGGGAAGGGTAGCTGATACAGCAGTGTTTGATGTCTGTGAGGAAGCAAAATAAAGAGCGAAAGAAGGCAGACGAGAAGACAGGCCAGTGAAAGGGAGCACAAATAATTTAAAAATAAACCCTAATTCAGAAATATGAAAAAGAATAAGAATCTAATAAATCAGTAAACGATAGCTATCAGCGTAGCCACCACAGAGCAGTATTAAACATTGCAGGGTCAGCAATTGGGGGACTGACTACGTACGGTTGCCAGCAGCAAAAAAATTAAAACACTGAGCAATGAAATGCAGCTTTTTATTAGCACACAAGTGCAAGGTTATGGCCAGGGCTTTAAGTGGGCCCGCAGTTCTAAAAAGCAGCTGCTGAGACGGGTCCCATTCGGGCTCTCCATTTTTGCCCTCGCTGTGAGGTTGAAAAAAATCTTAACTCAGCAGTAGTACCACCTTTCACTGCCTTTAATGTAACTCACAAGAGACTCGTTATAGTTCTTTCACTGTCTCATCATGTCAGAACTGAAGCATTTTCAATAATATATACAACGAAGCCATAGTTGGTTTTTCTTCGTATACAACTAACAACTATTGACAAAGCCAATAGTCCTCGCTTGCTGTCGGTATAATGTTATTTGTTGCATTATATATGTGGGTACAATGACAAAAACAACAAAATACCTGTCGGACGGCACACCATGCTAAGCACAGAGTTTTAGGTTTCATGCTTTTAAGCTACACCCTTAATAACACCAGCCATGCCCCTTTGAGAGATCCGCATGTTTTTTCATCCCACTTAAAGCCCTGGTTATGGCCAAAAACGTAACGCAGACATGCCAATACAAACAGAATGTGGTGCCTCACAATGCTCAGCAAATGAAAGCATACACAACCTGCTGCTAGCCTGCTACAAAAAACAGGAGAAGTTGGCAAATATTTAAACACGCTTGTCCATGTAAAGGGTTCTTACAAATCAGCATGAAATATCGGACATAAGGAAATGTTTGCCCCCCCCAAATCAGGCCACCTCGCTCCTCTCACTCGCAATCAATCAGGCCTGCCTGCTCACAATCACAAACTGGCCTGCAGGCTGGCAATCACCCTCCCGGTCGTCTCTCCACTGCTGCGCAGCGCAGAACAGGGCCGGGGCCTGGTACTGTATCAGTGGTCGAAGTGGGGGAAAAAAAGTAGGGGAACTGTGGGCGGAGAATCAGAGGGCGGGAATAACCTGTGGATTGGGTCAGTGGGCGGAGTCAGAGGTGTGGAAGAAAGAGCAAAATATCCCAATTTTTAGTATTTGTTTCCCTTTTCACTAACCGGTTACAGCTTATTACCTTATTTAATTTAACCAATGGATACACATGTTTATTTAAGGTTTAATATGAGTTATTGACATTAAAAAACATTCACAAAGTGGGATACGTTTCCAATCACAGAATGTCCCAAATATCCTTAAAAGTGGAATCGCAAGCCATGTGTCTCCCAGCCATGGAGTTTCTGTCATCAGCACTTCTCCCTTTTTCCACAAGAGCAGTTCAAACATGAATGGCAAAATATCCTGTGACCTCAGTGACAGAGTCACTGTCACTCTATGGTGTGCTGCTTCTTAGGCCTGCCTGCAAGACTGGAGGTGAACTTCAGAATGAATCGTAGCGGACAGGCCTTCAAGGTTAACCCACACTTGCCACTGCTAGGGTCCACCTGCTGGTGCTAAGACACCAGGGCTTTTAAGATCTTGCGGGGCCTTCTAAGGTCTAGTAGGGGAATGTGCTCCCTCGGGGAGAGTGGTCTGGTGGACTGGTCATGAAGGCTGAACCTGGTTCCCCAGTTCCAAATTCAGCAGCTATGAGCAAAGTGCCACATCCTGTCCCCCACTGAACACCATACTGCCCCACTGAGAGAAACTTGCACTGCACTGACCCGCTATAAACACCCAGATGTGAGACAATTCAAATTACGCACTAGACAAGAGCAATATGCTGCCTTAAAAAAAATTAACATCTTAGAAAAAAACAAACACTCATAGGGAATGCAAGATTAAGTAAAGCATGTGAAATGTAAGCATGAACAACATGGTTACCTTTTTCTTTTTACACTAATTATTCAGAACTTAGTGAGTGCTTTTGCCTCAAAAGTTAAGGCCATGACTACAGGGCCCAGAAGGGACCTGCTTCAATGCACATTGCTTATATCCTTACAAAAGGAAAGCAGTATGGTTTAAAAAGACCAAATTTGTGAATACAGAGCCTCAGTATGCATTTTGTTTTCCAATTCACCCAACAAGCAGGTATTTCAGTACCTTCAGGAATATTACACTTTCCCACCCAGGGAAAACATCGTTGTTCAAAGAGCGAGGAGACAACAAAAGTAGCGCTTCACTGGCAAACACTGTAAAGTGGCGCTAATGTGTTTAGGTGTGAATGCATCAATCTGGCCACCTTGCAACCACTCTGTCTTGCTTTAGTTAGTTAGTTATTTTTCATATTTTGAATGTTTTATTTCTCTCCACCCTGAGGCTGCACTTAGAAATAGAAAAATGTCAGAAAAAGACGACGTTTCCAGCAAGTGTTTTTCTTTTTTGGATCCATTTCACAGGGGAGCAAATAAATGAAAGGTGGAAAAAAAAGGTAATTCCCGTTTCTTGAAGTCTCGGTTGTTACTACATGAGGAGGAGGGAGACAGAGAGGGAAGAGGGGGACAAAGATAGGGCAGCTGCCAACGGCAGGAGAACTGGACACACTGTCCTTGTCTTCTTTGGGCACCAAGGAAAAGACAGAGTCCTTTTCCTTCTCTGCCCGTTCTGCCCGTCCCCAAAGGCTGAACCTTAACCATCGGCCTTGGCGAAATTCTGCCGTCGGGGAGGCAAGTTTAAATAAGAAAGTAGGGGAACAGACTTTAAGAAATTAAAGAAGTAGGGGCACCCTGCCGATCCCGCCCACTTCGACCACTGTACTGTATTAATTAAATTACCTTCCACTTCGACCACTGTACTGTATTAATTAAATTACCTTCTAGGCTTCTACTCGGCCCGGACGCGGGGACAGCCCCGTGCAGTTGCTGCGCTGCTGCTCGCACCCAGCGTGAGCCTCGCCCTCAAGGCCTTAATGCGCATGACAAATTTACAGCCCCACGCCCCCACCCTAAGGGTGAAGACTAAGAGCGCGGCGCGCACACACAGAGACAGCGCAGATGTCTCTGTGTCTGCGCGCTGCGCACCAGCACCATCACCTACCTGCCTCTGCCAGCAGTGCAGTTGTGCTTTTTCCCCCGTGCTTTTTCCCCCGCAGTCTGACTCTGACTCACGGAGTCAGTCATGGCCCGAAAATCGGCCGCACTCAGAGGAGGCTGGTTTTGCTGGGGCTGCCCCAGCAAAACCGGCCCTTTCCGAAAAAACCGGCCTCCACACCATCCGGCCTACCGGGGGATTGCCCGGTGCCCGGAATCGCCAGTCCGGCCCTGGTGAGCACATGTTATTGGGCAGGTGGATCGTACTCATCCTATTTGGAATGGTGGAGCCTGACTGGCTTCATTGCATCTTAGTCAGCCCGAAACCACTGGGTATAAGACCAATCCATATATTTGGGCTGATAGTGGCTGTTGGGATGGAAAAGTCCTCTACATGGCAAAGACGTGGACCCCTGCCCTGGATTATATGTGTGCACCATGACATAGGCCTGCCTCATGAATTGCGGTCTTGTTGGATCGGGAGGGGCACCCTAATCGCTACCCTCATAGTGGTGAAAGGTTACTGCCTTCATCAAGAGTTAAACAGCACAAACGCAGTGGAAGCAGCATACGGTGTGATGATCAGTAGTAGTTACCAGGTCCATTTTATCCTGTGTCATTGGCCTACAGGCTCTCTCACCTTTTTAAAAAGTTCTGCTACTGTGTGTTTATATCACAGTTGACCTACATAATGTTGATGTAGAAGTGCATGAATAGTGAAAACATGTGCTGAATGCATGTGAGCAAGCAAGACATACACTATACAGAGGGTGCAGTGTGGAACAGTGTACACATGGTAAATGTGTGTGCGCTGGCAGAGGGTGTTCAAAGTGGCACACTGTGGTGCAGTACAGAGAGACGGTAATATGAACAGTGTGTGCAGACTAAGTGCATGTACTGCATATGGAATTGCTGATGCTAGCATGGTGCATGGCCACAACAATACTAGACAGTGGAGTGTGCTGTGAATGTATGCTGACTATAAAAGTGTCTGCACTTGTACATTAGAAGGAGGACCTTGAGTTCTATTTTGGGGAGCCCAGGCATGAAAAATGAGGAGTAGAGAAATCTCCCGAGACAGACATGTATATTGCTGCTTTCCTGTAAGCTGGGTGGGACAAGCATTGGTTGAGGGGGAGCCTGGCTCTCCCTGTGCATTTCAAAGGGCTCTTTGATTCAGTGACAGATCACAAGGAAAGGCATCTGGACACATCTCAGGAAGAGGGAGATGGGCTGATAAGAGAATCATAAAGGGCAGGGCTGAGGGCCCAGGATTACTCTTTAATGCACAGATCACTGTGGCTGACATCCAGGTGTGAACTCTGGTCACTGCCATGAATCTTATTGTGGGTTAATCAGCTTCAGAGTTCTACCTTCTGTGACAGGAAAGGTGAGAGATGTCCATTTCAAAGAATCAGAACCCCAATATGAAACTTCTAGGGTCAGACCCTAAATCCCATTTTGTGTCTGGAAAAAAACTATAAGTAGGGGAGTCTGAGACCCCATACTTTGTCATCTGGTGAACAGCCAATCAGGCTGCATGAGGAGGAGAAGCTCTGCAAAAAAAATACTTCTTGTATACAAAATAAGTATTTGACTGGACATTGCGTTTTATTGTGTGCCCTGTGTGCACATTGAGTTATGAGTTGTGTTCACTGATCTGTATCTACACTTCCCTCTAAGGGAGACTTGACTTCCCATGCTACGCTAATAACTGAAAGTCATGTGCAGAAGGAGGTACTTGACCCAGTTGATCGGGATCAATAGAAGGGTAGGCTCCTGAGCATCAGGCATTAAGGGCCTCAACCACCTCGGTTGGGCCCTGTAACCCCTGCGTGTCGTGTAGCCCTCTGAACGGGGTTCTGACAGTGACCAATAGTGATTAAGCAACATCCTCCTGTGCAGCTTTTTTTGGGTACATTCATGCACAGGAGGCAAAAGGTTTTAGGTCTAGAAGAAGAGAGAATGGCTCATTTATCATCCAATATCAACACAGGAATTGGAGTTGGTAAGCTGAGTCCTTTCTCATAAAAATCCTAAAATTTTGACGTTAGCTCTGGATTTTCATGTTAACCAATGCAGGTAACTAAATGGCTGTACCTGCTTCTACCGTATCAAGATATTATGTTAAAAATGCACCAGCTTTGGTGTATAACCCTGTGTTGAAGACTTCAGTACTGTTAACTCTTAACTAATACCAGAAAACTCTGTACGCAATTAATTAAAGGTCAATTTAAACCCTGTAACACCTTGTACCTTATAGTTTAAATAAATTGCAGGTTTGGGTGCAAAAAATTACATCCGGAATACTGAATATATATGTGACACTAATACAAAATAGCCCTTCTTTAAAATTACCTTTCACTAAGTCTTTCATTTGGACTCTTTTGTCCTGTCATTAAAAGAGACAGGTTTGATGAAACTGATGTAACAAGTCAAGACCAGCATGCACTCTCTAAGACTCATGGACTGCAGTGGTGGTACAAGCCATTGCTACCAACATTAGAGATAAATATCTGATGGTAATAAACCGATGAGATCTACATAAATGAGTCCAATCAAATCTCCACTGGGATAATACTCAAGTAAACTACTAACTAACTCTCAATCTGCCTATCATGGATACGATTATGAAAATGGCTGACAGTAATAAATTATAGGAACACATAGAGGGGAAACTCCTTTCAACTAAGGCATGCCAGATAAACTTGTAAAACTCCTTAGGAACTCTTATGAGGGAATGAGCTGGAAGATAGTCCATGGAGGACAACTCAAGGAAGCCTTCCAACTGAGGACTGGAGTCTGCCAGGGTTGTTTGGTCTCGCCTGTTATCTTCTGGCTGCCATAGACTGGATCATGAATATAACCAGAGCAAGGGGAAGAAATGGGATCAAGTGGACACCTTGGATGCAGCTCGATGACCTGGACTTTGCTGATATCCTGGCCCTACTCTCCCATACCCATCTGTAGATGCAAAAGAAGACAGACAATGTGGCAGCTTTATCAGAATAACTTGGCCTCAATATCGACAGGGAAAAAACCAAGATCCTGAAGACTAACACATCCAGCACTACTGCATTCACTCTTTCACTCGATGCATTGAAAGAGGTTAAGGTCTTCACCTACCTGGGTAGTGTCATAGATAAGTAGTGCAGCACAGATGCCGACATCAAGCCAAGAATCGGCAAAGCAAGGGCTGCCTTCATTCAGCTAAAAATCTGGTGCTCCAAGGACCCAACTCTGCAAACCAAGATCAGGCTTTTTAACACCAATGTAAAATCGATCTTTCTGTATGAAGAAGAAACTTGGAGGCCAGCAGTGACCACCACCAACAAAGTCCAGACCTTCATCAGCACCTGTCTGAAGAAAATCCTCCAAATCCACGGCCAAACACCATCAGCAACAACAACCTATGGCAGCAGACTTTCCAACACCCTGCTCATGAAGAAATCCTGAAAAGATGCTGTGGCTCGATAGGTCCTACACTCCACAAGCATGAATCAAACACTACCAGACAAGCCTTCTGAAGGCAGGAGAACTAGGTGGACTATGACCTGGAACTCTCAATAAATAGGAAAAGAGGAAGGCCAAGACACACCTGATGCCAAGGCTTCGAGGCTGATTACAAGGAGAATAGATGGGTTACACCTTGAGTCAGAGTGAAAGAAAAGCCCAGGACAGAAAGGGCTGGATGCTCCTGGTTGATGGCTTTAGCCCAGGATGGTTAGTAGGCATAAGTAAGTAAGTAAGTATAGTGGGTAACAGCCTATTGGACAACTAAAGCAATGCTTTCAACCCCTAAGAGGAAATACTGGGTGTATTTATTTCAGCAGCCTTACAGTTAAAGCCTTATAAGTACATCTCATGTTTTCTTGGAATCCATGGCTCTAAGGAACTCCTTTTCATCTGCAATCGCAATGGCTTTGGTTTAGCCTACCAGGCTCTTTGGCAAGATGTGGAATTTGCAAAGGACTTTGTGAACGCTCAAAAAATCAAGCACCTTGCCGGTGGTTTCATTTTTACAATCAAAATTATTTTAAAGTCCAACCCATAAGACAGGAGGTATCCTATACCTAATCTGTGTACCAAGCAACTTGGTCCAAGTCACTTCACTCTTACTGCTCCACCAGTTAAATAAAAGTACAGTCTTCTGTACAACTGTCTCAAATTAGGAGCAGGCTGGTAAGCCAGCTATCAACGGAATGCTCTAGAGCATTAAATAGATGGAGTCAATGTAATCTGAGCCATTTTTACAAGCACACCCTTGTAGCTCTGGTATAAGTAACCGTGGCATTTTATTAAGGTCATTTGGTAGTAAATTAATTTTGGTTATAGAAGAGCTGACCTTCGATACCCATGGAAACGTGAACTCTATGGGCCAAGCAAAACTAATTTTCTGTGTAGTTATGAAAGAAAAAAAAGTTAAGAAATGTAAATCCTTGTGACAGAGAGCCTTGCTGCTATAAACATTTCATCAAAGAAATTACAACAGATTATTTTTCAGTATGAATAAAAAATATGTTCAATGACTAATGAATTGTCCCATCCTACATATATTTTCAATATTATTTTCAAGGACAGTTCAGAATTATTAATGCCAAATTATGGAACATATTGCTTGTAACAATCTTATGTTGCTCGGTAGACATGATTAAGTCAAAATCTCCTTTAAATCCACGACTTGCATGCCTGCCTAAAATATTTAAATTCATAGATAACTCATACCTCTCAACCTTTTTTAGTAACTTGGTCAGTAAGACTCAAATCTAGCAGGAGCCTCACATTTTTAGGCAAATTGTATTTGAATGTGTGTGTTTATGGTACACTGGCTAAACATTTGTTAAAGTGCATACCATATTTAATAGTGCTCATTTTATACATGGGATCTGTTGTGTTTCCCTCTTTTCTCAGTTGTGAAATGATGATCAGCATACTAGAGGAACAGCTCAATGAGCTGAATGTTCCTGCCTTTGAAAACGTGTGGATCAGCTGGTAATGTGATTGAATTCTGACATAGGCCACCTAGTCCGCCTGCCTTCAGAAGGCTGGTAAATTGAGTATTGTAAATTGGAAAATAGTAATAACTGTTATTTACAGTGCATAAAGCGCTGTATAAAAGATATACTATTATTCTATGCAGAATGGTAAAAAAATGCTGTTGTTAGTTATCTGACACTTTAGCCATCATCATGTTGCTCCTGTTGCAGCGGAAGCCAAATACACTTTCGAACATAACCAAACACTCCTACTGGGCCTATGTGGGGAGGATTTCTACTCAGGTTCAATACTTCACCTCAGAGGTGATGTTCCTCCGATGGACCTTTCTCTGTTGTAGTGAGGGGTGAGGAAACAGGATGTCCAACTGTCAGCTACCCAATGAGGACCATTAATTGGTAGCCATCTCACAAATTGGTAATCAGGGTCAGGTAAATTACTTTCAAAACCATGCTAAAGAAATAAAGTATTGTAATTGGTAGAATGAATCTCCTAAAGAAGTTTAGTCTAACAAGAATCATAGAGACCAAAAGCTCTGCTGTGGCTACACAGAACAAGATTAAAGGAACCTGATGTTCTGAAAATAATCTGTGACTATCTTTATTATACCTCTAGAATCAGTACAGTTTCTACGGAAAAGACATTACACACAATAATACTCTAGACAACTTTAGAAAATATGGTTATTGCATTAAAGATCCCAAAATAATGCATATAAGTGACATTTTAAGAAGCTCAGTCATGAATCTAACAGTTGGAAATATAAAACCACACATCTAATCTAAATAATCTTTCCTATATAAAGGAATCCATTAGAGGATGGTTTAGTAAAAAACATAATTTCTATCACCAGCAAAGAAAGAAATTGGTTCTTAAAGGTTTTCTTAGCAGGGGCAAGGGGATCAAATTAAAGTCCACTAGGGGCACAGTCAATGAGAATGGGCAAGGGGAATGGAGCATAAATCAGGAAAGTTCAAGTCTGGTTTCTCACCAAACTGCTCCAAATCATCCGACAGGCAAGTTAATCAACAGGGCAAAAGCAAATGGGCATAATAGAGATAGTCCAGCCGGCAGGTTGGAGGCAAGTAAAAGTGACAAGGGGTGGCCTGAGCTTAGACGTAAGCTCTCCTAAAAAAGCGCAAGAAGGAGCAATGAGCACCCACTCCTTCTCCTGAACGATGTAGTTATATAGTTCATATTTGTGATCATGACATCAATGGTCAGCCCAAAATGGTCTGATCGACATGTGATCCTCCTTCCATCTTTTCAGGTACAAATTGTTACTCCGGCATATTTTCTCACACATATCATGAGAAATGACTGTCCATCAATCCTCACAGGTTAGTTGACAAAGAGCTTGTTCATCTTTGTTGCTCTCCATGGAAATAGTCCGAAGGTCAACTTCCAACCATTCACGCATAATGAGGTAAAAAGAAAAGGCCTTTGTTGTCAAAAGGAATGTCGCATCAACCAAGAACAAATAAACCAACATTTAAGAAACATTTCGAAGTCCATTGTACAAGGCTATGGAATAATACAGCCTAAGGAGAAGAAGCATCTCATTTTTTAAATTCAACATTTCATATTTTAGTAAAATAAAATCCTAATTAAGTTTAAGCATAATGAAATAAATCACACCTATCAAATATAAACATTTTGAAATGTTGTCAGTAATGATTACACAGAAATGTTCAACCTACTGCCACTATTTTAAAAGGTAACAACATGTAAATTAATTCTGAAAATCATTAAAATAAAATCATTCTTGAACACAAATGCTCCTTATCACATTAAGCACTTATACTGAAAATTTTAAACATCTAATACATTTAGTTTTTGAATTGCACCAATATCGAGTTTGTTAGGACACTTCTACAATGAAGTCAATAGCAATGCTGAGTTATTATCACATTTTATGACATCTCTGTTAATGAATATAAGGTAATCAGTTACTTAAACATCTTAAATTCCCTAGTAGATTAATCCTACTGTTTCTACCTAGTCAAGCACTCTTTTACAGTGCTGGTACATCAACTTTCTCTGTTTCTATGTCCTCTTTCTAGACATGTGCAAAGTGCACATTTATTTTTATTGTCAAGATTCGGTTTACTGTAGAGCAAGGCAAGATCAGCATTTACGCTGCATCAAGCCCCTCTCTGATGGCGACTGAAGCCATCACAAAAATTCCACATCAGGTCATCACAAATCACATTTGTGTTGTCTTCAGCCTTTTTCTTCTAAACTCTTCAAAATTTTTCATTTAATCATAACATCATTGTTTGTCTTCTAGTTCAAGTTCGGATCTTGTTCTTTCACTTCTTTTTTCTCCTTTTTATATAGCTAGCATAGTCAGCAGTATTCACAAAGAGATTGCCAGTAATGGTCCCAAAATTGAAATCACTAGTCCATTACCTAAGTTATCCAACCAGTCGCTAAGGGTTGATAATTCCTTCCCTATTATTTCCCAAGCACCATCAGATTTTAATTCTTCTAGGTCATTGTTGAGGTCAGTGATATTTTAAATGTAGCTCTTTAGATCTCTACTCTTGTCTGGCATGTAAGTGCAACATTGTTTGACTTTTAACAACTAAGGGGCATATTATCAAGAACAGCGTTAATAATTATCGCCGGTTTAGCGGCAGAAAACTGCCGCTAAAGCGGCGATAATGGGCTTGATAATATGCCCTTGAGAATTCCAATAGAAGTCCATGTTCTGGTGTGAACATGGGCTTCTATTGGAATACTCCAGGGCATATTATCAAGCCCATTATCGCCGCTTTAGCGGCAGTTTTCTGCCGCTAAACCGGCGATAATTTTAACGCCGTTCTTGATAATATGCCCCTAACAGACTCTGCTCTCTTTCGCGAGAACAATGTCAATGGCAAGTCGATTTTGCATCACCATTGATCTTATTTAAATCATTTCAATATCTACAACAGAAAATCCCCCAGTTGTACTGGTGGCTAACTTATCTACTATAGTGGAAAGTTTTCAAATTTTATGTGAGTTTAATGCTACTCCTACAGAAGGTATTAAACCTCTAAAAATATCACCCACTATTTCACTAGCAATCACACCTCTCTTCATTCTCCCGTTTGTCTGTCTTAATTCTTCTTCAAGTTGTTTCACATGATACATTTTTTTAAAACAATTCCTAGACTACATCTTCTATACCATCCTTTTGGCAATTTATAAGATGCATGTATAAATCACTCCAGCAGAGATAAGATCAACTCCTTCTAAGTATCTTCCCCAGTTCTCATAAACATCAAAGGTATGTTCACATTCACTATGACCTACAAATTCATGTTAGTATTTGATCTTTTTCTGTATATACAAAGTTTTCCTTTATGCTGCCAGTCTAAGGCTAAAGTAGCCATCCCTTCTGCTGTTTTATTTGCTTCTCCTGTTAAATTAAAGAGTTAATTTTAAAGTTGTATCAGTTTTATTAGTCGCATGATTTCGTCTAGTCTACTAAATCTATGAATTTCTCAGAATGCTCTCTCTATCTTACATGTTAGGTTATTTCTAGGTGCATAAGCCATATCCAAAGATTGAGTCGGTCTAAAAAGAAAGCCCATAATTTCAACAAGCGAAGCTTCAGGATATGGGTTTAAGCTTTTTAGTATAGGAAGTTCAGAAAAGATCAGATCTTGGTTTGAATAATAATATTGTAAGCAATCAGTACCATAAAACAAACTAGTGACTGGGTCAGCTCCCCTCGCTTCTGCAGGCTGAGCTCCCCCTCAAGCCTGTACTGTAATTCTCACCTTTTGTTTCTACAGGGGCTAGATACAAGATATGAAGATAGGTCCCAACTTCCCACACCCACAAATGTCAGCCCAACAGTATCAAAGCAAACACAAACAAGGAAAGGGAGAAGGAAAAAAAAAACACGGTACCAACACGCATCAGGTATGGATATTCTTGTTGGAAGGTCGTTATGTGATTTCTGAGGTAGAGATAAGGTTATATGTATTACAAAAGAATGTAGAATGAATAGAACGCTGAGGTCCAATTTGCAATGCGATAGGATAACTACCTGAAGAACACCCTCTTCCACTAAAGTATATCGATCTTTAACAACAGGGTCATTGGTATATATATCTATATGGAAGAGGTATGAAATTATGAACAAATACTTGGGACAACATGGCACAGTAATCAAAAAAGGTATACATATAACCAACCTTAAAGAGGTTCGGCATAGAATCTAAATAGGCCCCAACTTATTCATATCCGATAAAACCAGGAGAAAACCAAAACACATATTCTCCCGGCAAGGATTATAAATAATTTAAAAAAACACACACAAAAATGTGCAGGGCTAGTTACTAAGAATGCAATAAAGCCCCTTTAAAAACAGGAGACTGATATTATCTAGCTTTCTAATTTATAGCCATCAAGCAACACCAGGAAGGGAGCAGAATCTCCATGCACCTAGGAGACTATCTCATATAAGTACCATGCATGATTTAAGCAATAGTAAATTAAATGTTACCACATAGAAGAACGTGGGTTCTTTGTGAGCAATTTTGTTTGTGTGTATTTTGTTTTGTAGGAAACAACTGAAGGAAGGGGAGACTTAGAAAGCCACGCAGCGTCGGGTTAACCGCCATAAATTGGGAAACTCAGAAGGCCCCCGGGCATCTGGAAACATCAGCAGAGCAGAACAAGGATTGAAGGCCCCTGCGGCATCGGGAAACATCACCGGAGCAGAATAAGGATTGAAGGTCCCAGTGGCATGGGGAAACAACAGCGGAGCAGATGAAGGATTCCGGCAAGAGTACTTCAACGGCCAATGGAGCTACCTGGAAGGAAGTCAGGTAAGTAGAGAAAGTCAGGACGCGATACATGCATGCGTCAACTAGAACGCAAATCGCTCTTCCGTCCTGCTCAGCCCCTTTTGTTTCCAGCTCGCTCCGCCCCTGTACACACGCGATCAGGAGCCGAGTAAGCCTGACAGTACACCTACCCCCAGAACACCCCCGGATAGTGTCTGTGGAACAAACGCAACAAGTCGATGGGCATGGACATGTCCTGCCGGTTCCCAAGTATAGTCCTCTGGACCATACCCTTTCCAATGGACCAAATATTGCAAACAACATCTCACTCTACGAGAATCCACAATAGCCTCCACTTCATATTCAAGGTCGTCATCGACCAAAATTGGGGGGTTGAACAGGTAAACTTGTACCTTGCACTGCTCGTTTCAATAATGACACATAAAAAACTGGGTGGATTTTGAAAGAGGAAGGGAGGTCCAATTTCATGGCAACTGGATTGATTACCCTTATAATGGTATAAGGACCTATAAAACAGGGTTTGAACTTTCATGCCTCCTTCACTGCTATGTTATGTGTGGATAACCATACCCTGTCTCCTGTGGCATGATCAGGGAGTGGCCGGCAATGGAGATCTGCATCCACCTTGTACATGCTTTTAACTTTGTTCAGATTCAATTGGGCTGTCTTTTGTGTTTCATGAAGGTGGTTTGCAAATTCTAGGGCAGGAGGGGTAGGTGGAACAGGCAAAAGCAACAATGACCGAGGATGAAATCTGTAATTACAAAGAAAAGGAGAATACCCAATAGAAGAATGCTTCCCATTATTAAAAGCAAATTCAGCCACCCATAAAAATGTATCACAATCAGCAGTGGAAATAAGCAATTGACATCTTAGATATTGCTCTAAACAGTGGTTCACTTTTTCCGTCTGACCGTCTGTTGAGAATGATGGGCAGATGAAAGATGCACATCAATGTGTAACAGGGATCCCAAACCCTTTCAGAATTTCAATGCAAACTGGGGGCCTCGGTCTGATACAATAACAGATGTAAGACCATATATTCTTATTATGTGTTGTAGGAATATGGTAGCCAACTCTTTAGAGGTAGGCAATGTTTTCAAAGGAATGAAGTGTGACATTTTGTTCAACATATCCACAATTACAAGAAGCACAGTGAACCTTTGAATAGTTTTTGGTAACTCTACAACAAAAATCCATAGAGATGGAATGCCATGGAGTGGGGGGTGTTGGCATGGACATCAATAATCCAGCTGGAACCTGGTGCAAACTTTTGCTCTGAGCACAAACATGACCTTGTTGGATAACTGGTGGGTATCCTGAACCATAGTAGGCCACCAAAAGGATATTTTGAGGAGTTCTATGGTTTTCTTGTAACCTGGGTGTCCTGATAACATGTGAGAGTGACACCATTCAAGAGATCGCAGTTGTAGAGGTGTTGTGGGAAGCACCACCCCCTTGGATGTACAGGAGAGCATGTATTTTTACACCACTGTGTTTTTGTTCCAATTCCTTGACTTCCCTACAATCCTGTACTTGCAACATTGCCCTCAGCAAAGCCTCTTCTGAACATACAGCCCCCAAAATGCGTTCCTGTGCTATGATAAGGGGGTGATCTATGGCATTTACTTCTTCCTCATAGCTATATCGTGATAAGGCATCTGCTTTACCATGTTTTTTACCTGCCTGAAACTGTATAACAAAATCAAAGTTGCTAAATACTGTGTCCAGCACAGTTGTCGCATAGAAAGAGCTCTAGCTGCCTTCAAGAACTGTAAATTCCTATGGTCAGTTAAAACAGCCACTGTATGCATAACGCCCAACAAATACTGGCGTTACTCTTCAAATGCACATTTTATGGCTAGTAATTCCCTGTCTCCCAAGGAATAGTTCTGTTCCGCTGGGTTTCATTTATGATAATAGAAAGCCACAGGATGCAAATGTCCAGTTTCTTTATCTCTTTGTGGCAGAACTCCTCCAATGGCAACCTGAGATGCATCTGATTCTACTATAAATGGTTGGGATGGATCAGGATGTTTTAAAACAGGGGCAGTGACAAAAGCATTTTTGAATTTAGTAAAGGATTCTTCAGCCGCAAAAGACAAGCAAAAGGAAACCCCTTTTTTCAACAGTTTAGTAATGGGAGTTGCCAGAGCCGCAAAATGATCAATAAAACGCCTATAAAAGTTAGCAAAACCCTGAAAGCTCTGAATTCCTTTTATGAAGTGGGGGAAGGGCAACACATGATGGCAGTTATCTTTTGTGGGTCCATTTTTAACCCCTCAGAAGATAGCACAAATCCCAAAAAGGTCACTTTTGCTGTTTGGAACTCACACCTATCCAGCTTCACACATAAGTGGCTCTCTCTCAAGCGTTCCAACACAGCCCTCCTATGTCTTACATGTTCAGTGGTAATAGAGGAGCATACTAGGATGTCATCTATATATGCTATAGCACATACATCTAACATCTCTCTCAAGGCTTCATTAATAAAAAAGTGAAAGGCGGCAGGGGCATTACAAAGGCTGAAAGGCATCACAAGGTATTCATAGAGCCCGAATTTTGTGCAAAATGCTGTTTTCCATTCATCACCTACTTTTACTCTCACTAAATGATATGCACCCCTTAAGTCCAATTTGGTAAAGTTTTTTGCCTCTTTAACCTGATCAAGTAAAGATTGGATAAGTGGCAGAGGGTACCTTTTTTATGGTTATATCATTTAGGGTGCAGTCAATACAACATCGAAGTCCTCTAAACAAACTAGCTTTAATTGAAGAAAAATCCAAATATTGCACGCATTAGATCAAAAATGCTACATCTGCTGGAGAACTCGTTAAGGTAATGCAGCAGATCTCTGCCCCTGAGGTCACAGGAGAGCCGGAGGGCTCACAACTATTTTGCAATCAGTTAGCAAATTTCTTTCACTCTAAGATCGCAGATGTCCATGAAGGGTTTGAAGCAACCCCTAACCCATCTACGCAGTCTATCTCAACCAGAGGGCCACATCTGACATCTCAAGGGATGTCCGTTCAAATAATCCAAGAGACCAAGCACTATCTGTCTTTTCAACTCTTACCCCTAAGATGGTGAAACAATATCTTCCTAATACAAAATCAGGGTCACCCCGGGAGGCTTGTCCTCCTGCAGTTCTTCACCTGGCAGCCGGCACCATAGCTCATCCTCTTTCCAATTTAATGAATAAAGTGATCATCTCCGGATCTTATCCCTGGAGCTGGAAGAAGGCATTTAATATGCCCCTTCTAAAGAAATCTAATCTGGATAGTACGGACTGTAAAAACTATCTTCCAATTTCTCTGCTTCCCTGTCCAGCAAAGATTCTAGAGAAGCACCTTAATATCCATCTGATGGAAATTGCAGAACAGCAGCATTGGCTGAATAATTCTCAGTTCGGCTTTAGGAAACATCATGGAACAGAAACTGCGCTGATCTCAACCACAGATGGCATTAAGCTGCGAGTGGATGAAGGGCAGGGTGTGGCTCTGTTACTCTTGAATCTATCAGCAGCATTTGATACTATCTTGCCTCTGCTGCTGTTGGATTGTCTCCAAGGTCTGGGTATTTCTCATCAAGCCCTGGCCCTTCTGTCCTCATTCCTTAGGGATAGATCTCAAAAAGGTAAAGGTACAGCACTTCTACTCAGAGGCATTTTCACTGCCCTTTTGGAGTGCCGCAGGGCTCCTCGTTGAGCCCCACGCTCTTTCAACTTTATGTGGCCCCCCCCTTGCTGCAATAATTCAGGCACTAAAATTCTTGTGTCAATCCCCAAGAATTCATGCTCCATAGCAGATAATGTCTTGCAATGTATGTCGACAGTAGCAGACTGGATGGGACAAAAGTTTTAAAAACTTAATGGGGAAAAGACAGAGGTGCTATTTTTTGGCATAGGATCATCTAGCTGCAATAGTAGCTGGTGGTCAGAATCACTAGGAACCTGTCCAACCCTGGGACGCAGGCTAAGAATCTTGGAGTGCTCATTCATACCAATTCAACTGTAATGCCCAGGTGAATTGCACGGTAGCAACCTGCATCTGGATCATAAGGATGCTTAAAAAAATCTTTCCGCTTATTTAGCAGTCTGCCCGTAAGCAGGTTGCTCTTGCCCTAGTTATGTCCAGACTGGATTACAGCAACTCACTATACTTGGACTCCAATAAGTGCACTCAGTACAGAATTCAGGTGATACAAAATGCGCTTGCCAGATTAACTCTAGATATCTCTAGGCACCAGTCTGCCACCAAGGGACTAGAGGCCTTACATTGGCTTCTGATTAGAAAGCGCATTATGTTAAAATCTCTATGCATTGTGCACAAGGCCCTTAATCTCCCCTACCCACTAGGAATCAAAACTATGGGGCATATGTACAAGCCCCTATCACCACCACCACAAGGTCACCTATATTGATGTTGTGGTGGCGATAGGGGCTGCGCCTTATGTACAATGCAGCTTTAAGCCACTTAACGTGGCTTAACGCTGCCTCGTATTTAAGGCCCCCTTTCACGCTATGCTTAAGGTGAAAGGGGTGGGCAGTGGGTGTTTCGTTGGGCATTCCACTGCAACACCCATTCATTCTGATGCTGCCCCCTATGTACAAGGGTGGCGTACATTGGAGGCAGCACCAAAATTAAGACCAGGTAAAAACTGGTCTTAAGTTGGCGAAACGAGGAGAAATGTATTATTTCTCCTCGTTTTTGCTTTTTCCATGTGTGCTGCCATGTGCAGCACACATGGAAAAAGCAAAATGCCATTGTTTGTTTATGTGTAGGAAGGTGTCCCTTCCTGCACATAAACAAACTTTTAAAAAAATGCCATTTTGTCACTTTCATGTGTGCTGTATGAAGCAGCATGCATGAAAGTGACAGGATGGCTTTGCTAGGATTGTTTATGTGCAGGAAGGTACACCTTCCTACACATAGACAATCCTCCCCTGCACGCAGACACCCTTACACTCTGGTGCAAGGGAGCCTGCGTTTAGCAACTTAGCGCCATCGCAGGGGGAAACGCAAGGCTGCACCACATTCTTGTAAATATGGTGCAGCCTTGCATTTCAGAAGTGGAGGAGAGAGGCGTTAAGCCAGGAAGGCTAACGCCTCTCTCCTCCACTTCCTTGTACATATCCCCCTATGTTTGGTTGGTACCTCCCAGGAAGAAATCTGCGATCAGCGCATCAAAACCAGCTCATGGTGCCGAGAACTAAAAGAAATGGGGTGATAGAGCATTTTCAATGGCGCCATGCAGACTCTGGAACTTCCTCCCACAAAGCCTTAGGGCTATTCCTCAGTTGATGCCCTTTAGGAAGGCACTCAAGACCTGGTTATACTCCCTATAGATTATTTCCCAAATTATCTATAGGTGCAGTAGGGTTTCTCCAGACGGTCGCTTACAGTGCCTTGATGCCTTTGGGTAATTGCTGCACTTTACAAATTTAAATCAATCACTCCCTTTCATTTTGGGATAAAGAAGAGAGGAGAAGAAGCAGGTGAATGGGAAGGACGGATAAACCTTATTCTGAGCATTTCATCCAAATATTCCCTCAGATAGATATTCTCTTTTTCAGTTAGAGCATAAATCCGATAGCCCAGAATTTGTGCTCCATTGACCAGATCTATACGACAGTCATAAGGTCGGTGTGGCGGCAGTCTAGAGGCTTTTTCCTTATCAAATACCTCCGCCATATCTTGATAACAGACAGGTAAAGCAGGTTCATTGGAATCTGTAAGTACAGCTATATCTTTTGTGCTACAAGTTCTTGATTGCAATGGAGCTTACAAAATTCGGAAGAGAAAGACAAAGAATGAGCCCTCCAATCAATGGTGAGATTATGTTACGTTAAACAGGGGATCCCTAGAATTGCTTGGAATTGGGGTGAGTAAATAAGATCAAACTGAACTGTTTCTCTATATTGATCTAATATACAGAGTTCCAGTTCAGCGGTCGCATGAGTGATGAGGCTGGATTTTATATTACTCCCATCAATAGTTTTTACTACATCCACTACAGACTTAGAGACCACAGGTAATTCCATGCGTTTGACCCATTGCATGTCAATTAAATTTCCCTTTGCACCAGAGTCAATCATAATCTGTACATCAATTGACTGATCTCTGCACAGAAGTTTTACTGGTATCAGAAAATGATAAAGAAAGGATAAGCCATGATTTTGGGGCTAGGAGTTGGGAGACTATTAGTCCCGATCGACCCGATGAGCTTGTCTCCATAGTCTTCGGGCTCTTCAGTTTCCTGACTCACTACGTCTTTTTGGTTTTACTGGATAGCCATGTAGGAAGTGCCTTTGTGTTCCATAATAAAGTCACAACATCTTATCCCTCCGTCGCTGTCTCTCTTTGTCACGCAGATGGCCCCAGACACTACCTATTTCCATAAACTCAGGTTCTTCTGCGCCTTTGTCAATTTCTGCTCTCTTATCATTATACTTAACCAAATTGGGTTCAAAACACCTTTTTCTTGTCTCTGCTCATGAGGCTGATGATCTAATTTAACCACGAGGTCAATAAGAGCATTACAGGATTCTGGGGGATCTACTATATATGCCAGTACATCTTTAAGTTGATCTTTTAGCCTTTTATAAAAAGGAGCACTCCGTTTTGCCTCAGGCCACCCTGCCTCCACAACCAATCTATTGAAACAGGAAATGTAAGTCATCACATCTTTGGAACCTTGTTTTAGATTTAGGTTCAGTGTCCACAGATTGCACAAATGAAAGCCTATCAAACAACTTACGTAATTCGTTCTTGTACTCTGTATAGTTGTATAATAAGGGACCATTTTGTTCCACTAATGGTACAGACCAAGAGGCAGCCATTCCTCCTAGGTATGACAAGACTTTAAATTGTTCAGTGGGGAAACAAGATGCTTTACACATGAAATGCAATTGCCATTGATTTATAAAAGTAGCAAACTTGGCAGGGTCCCCCAGAAATCGCTCAGGAGGAGCTAAAGGTTATGGTCAAAGGAGTAGTTACATAAAAAAACAGATGACCCACACTAGAAGAGGAGGGAACCGAGGAGAACAGATTACCAGCAGCCCCAGCCTTGGAATCAGCAGAGGCTGCAGGGGAGGAGCCTTACTGCAAGGCATCTACTCTAATGGTAAGAGATTGGGTTTATTTCTGCAAATTCTCAATCATGTGAGCTAAGTCATCTAAAGTGATCTGACGTTCTTCCATCTCGCCCGGGTGGAAAATAAACTTGGGCTTCGCGTTCTGTAAGACTTATCTATTGTTTCCGCAGGGGCGAGATGCAAGAAATGAAGATAGGTCCCAACTTCCCACACCCAACAATGTCAGCCCAACAGTGTCAAAGCTAACATGATAGATATGGGGGAAGAGGGGAAACAAAACAAGGAAAAGGAGAAGGGGAAAAAAACACGGCAACAACAAGCATTAGGTATGGATATTCTTGTTGGAAGGTCCTTATGTGATTCCTGTAGTAGAGATAAGGTTATATGTATTACAAAAGCATGTAGAATGAAAATAACACTGAGGTCCAATTTACAAAACAATAGGATAACTAACTGGAGAATTCTCTCTTCCACTAAGGTATATCGATCTTTAACAACAGTGTCATTGGTATATATATCTATATGGAAGAGATATGAAACTATGAGCAAATACTTATGACAACATGAGACAGTACTCAAAAGAGTTCTACATATAACCAACCTTAAAGAGGTTCAGTGTAGAATCTAAATAGGCCCCAACTTATTTATATCCAGTAGAACCAGGATAAAACCAAAAAACATATTCTCCAGAAAGGATAATAAATAATAATAAAAAAGCATGCACAAAAATGTGAAGAGCTAGTTACTAAGAATGTAATACAGCCCCTTTAGAATCAGGAGACTGATATTATCTATCTTTCTTATTTATACCCAGCAAGCAATGCCAGCAAGGGAGTAGAAGCTCCAGGCACTGAGCAGATTTTCTAAGATAAGTTCCATGTATGATTTAAGCAATAGTAAAATAAATGTTACCACATAGAAGAATGTGGACTCTTTGTGAGCAACTTCTTTGTGAGTATTTTTTTGTAGGAAAGAACTGAAGGCCCCTGCAGCGTTGGGCGAAACACCATAATCAGGGAAGACTTTGAAGGCCTCGCGGCATTGGGTAAACCACCGTAAAATGAGAAACTCAGAAGGCCCCCACGGCGTAGAGAAACATCAGCGTAGCAGAACAAGGATTGAAGGCCCCCGCGGTGTTGGGAAACATCAGCGGAGCAGAACAAGGATTGAAGGCCCCCACGGCGTCAGGAAACATCAGCGGAGAGGAACAGTGATTAAAGGCTCCCGCGGCGTCAAGAAACAACAGCGGAGCAAAACAAGGATTCCGGCAAGAAGACTCCAATAGCCTTCAGAGCTACCAGGAAGGAAGTTAGGTAAGTGGAGAAAGGCAGGACTGGAGACATGCACGTGTCAACTAGAAAGCAAAATGCTCTTCTGTCCTGCTCAGCCACTTTTGTTTCCAGCTCACTCCACCCCCTGCACACACGCGATCGGGAGTTGAGCAAGCCCAACAGTAACCACTGTCAGCCAAACACCTCACCGCTGCTCTCAACCTCTCCCAATAATCTTGTTCTACTTCCGTCTGTGCCCGTCCACACCTGGACCACGCCCTGCACCAGAACCCCTGGATCTCCAACCACCCACAACTACTCCGGAGCCGAGTTAACTGCCCTGATCCCAGGACCTTGCAGCGACCTCTGCAGTCTCACTTCCCCTCGATCAATGGCAGGACCATTCTATTGCCGACTTTGCAGATTCTCCTTCAACGTCGACCCACCCCCCCCTTGGAACCCAGCCAATACCCTCCGACAAAAGAGAAATCTAATGCCTCCTGATCAATGCCCATTCACTACACAAAGGTGCCACAGAAATCTGAGACACCATCGCCCCCATCATCCCTGATGTCATTTTGCTCACTGAGATGCGGTTCAACCCTGCTTCTGCACTGGACATTGCCACAACCAGTGGCTACAAAATCATACACAGAGACCAAGTCAACAAGGGAGGTGCTCAAGCCATCATCCACAAAGAGCCCCTCCACTGCACAGCAGCTGCTGATGACACCTCCTTATTATGAAACACCTCAATTTTAAACTCAACACAGACAGCAAGTCCACCATCAGGGGCCCCCTGGCATAGAGAACACCAGCCCACCAGAATCACGCCCCGTCTTCTGAAAAGATATGTCCCACTTCCTAGCCCCCCCCCCGGCCATCCGCTTTGAGAACTTCATCTTCCTTGATGACCTCAATTTCCACATCGTCGACCCAGGTGACGCCAATACTGCAAACTTAATAGAAAGCATGAACAAACTTGGCCTTACCCAAATAATCACCGACCCCACGCACATAGTTGGAAGCACTGTTGACCCAATCTTCACAGCCAGCACCAGAATCAAATACAGACACACCTAGGAGATCACCTGGTCTGACCACTCAATAGTCCACTTCTCCATCTCCACCACCCTCAACACTGCCACCAACCAGACGAGCACCGCCCATAGGAGCTGGAGCAAGGTAATGGAACATCTATGGGCCAACACCCTCAAAACCTCCCCCCAGACACCACTGCTGACCTCAAGGTGGCCGTCCAAAATTTCAACACCTGGATCACCGAATGTGCTGACATAGTCGCACCCCTCAAACCCACAAAATAAGGCAGACCCTCCAAACAAACTAGCTGGTTCACGTTTGAACTAAAAGCATCCAAACGCTATTGCAAATGACTAGAAAGAATCTGGTGCATCAACAAAACACCCAGCAATCGAGCCAAATTCAAAGTGACTCTCAACAAATATCATATACATCTGAAAAACGCCAAAAAGGAAGCCCCAGCCACCTGCCTTGAAGCTAGCTCTAACCATAGCAAGGAACTCTTCAGCATCATCAAAAAGTTCACCAACCCCTCAGCAACCAAGAACACCGTAACCCCCCTTGCAGGAGCTCTCCAACACTATCACAGACTACTACAAAAGAATCGCCACCATCTACGAACACTTCGACCCGCAACCAGCCAGCAACAACTTCGATAAACTCCTCAACAGCAGCAACTCCACCTCAAACACCATAATCACTATGTGGGATGAACTAACCACGCAAACCACCGCTACCATAATGAGCTCCATCCACTCAGGAGCACCCAGACACACCTGCCACCACCACATGTTTAACTTGAAGAGCAACTCCATCAGTAAGTAACTTACCGCCATCCTCAACTCATCCATCACCTCCTTCCCAGAAGGATAAAACATGCAGAAGTAAAGCCACTGCTAATAAAACCTACAGCTGACCCAGAAGAACTCAAGAACTACCGACCCATCTTCCTGCTCCCGGCTAAAGTCCTGGAGAAAGAAATAAACAGCCAACTCTCCAACAATCTAGAGATCAGCAATCTCCTGGATCCATCCCAATCGGGATTCCACACTAATCACAGCACAGAAACCGCCCTAATTGCAGCCACAGATGACATCCGATCTCTCCTAAACCAGGGCGGACAGCAGCCCTGCTCCTCCTTGACCTTTCTGCAGCCTTCAACATCCTTTCACACAACACCCTCTTACACGGACTCCATCAGATGGGGATCCAATCAAATGCCCTTAAACGGATCGCTTCCTTCCTCACCAGAAGGACCCAGAGCGTCCACCTCCCGCCTTATACCTCAGGACCAAAGAACATTATCAATTTCCACAGGTGCAGGACCAGTGTAGCCAGCTGGATGCAAAACAAATGCCTCAAACCGACAAAACAGAGGTACTCTTCTTCGGAGCAACACCTCCCATGGGACGACACCTGGTGGCCAGCGGAGCTGGGCCCCTCACCCACTCCCACAGACCACGGCAGAAACCCCAGCATCATACTCGACAACAAGCTTACCATGAAGAAGCAGATAAATGCTGTCTCTTCAGCCTGCTTCCTCATATTCCACATGCTCCAGAATATATTCAAATGGCTCCCCATCAACACCAGATGCACTGTCACCCAAGCCCTCATCACCAGCCACCTGGACTACGGAAACTCCCTCTACATGGGCATCACCTCACAACTACTGAGCAGACTGCAAACCATCTAAAACGCTGCATCCAGGCTCATCCTCAACCTCCCGAGAAGAGTCCACATCACTCCCCACCTCAGAGCACTCCACTGGCTCCCCATCCAAAAAAGGTGCCAGTTCAAACTGCTGATCCATGCCTACAAGGTCCTGCACATCAAAGGACCAGCCTATCTCAGCCACAGACTGAACTTCCACCAACCCGGCAGATAACTACACTCCGCCTCCCTCTCCCACACACCCCGCTTCCACAAATGTAGAAGTGGCAGCCGCACCTTCTCCTACCTGGACGTCAAGACCAGGAATGGCTTCCCACTCTACCTCTGGACTGCACCCACCCTACAGAAGTTCAGAAATGGCCTAAAAACTAGATGTTCAACTGACAACTCCCAGCAGCAGCCCCCTCTCCAGCGCCTGAATACCTTCTCGGGTGGTAAGCAGTTCTCTTCAAATCATTGAATGATTGATTGAGTCAACACACTGCAAGAAACTCCATATGTTAATGTTAAGTTATGGTAAGTCACACCTTCGGCAACTGATGCAGGTAATTGCATTCATACGTAGCAATCACTAGCATCCATTGTATCCATGTACTCATTAAGCTATCTATTATAGACATTTAGTGAAGGTTCAGTATTTGTCATTCAAAGCAGTAAAATCAGTTCCATTATTTTTAGCAGTGTTGAAAGAATTGGTAAGCTTAGGATTTACAACAGGTACAAAATGCAGCAAATTTAAAACAATAAGTAATGCAACTAATATCAGAACAATAACAGAAATAATTCCTGCATACACATGTTTCCATCTATAAGAGTTTTCAATGTTAGACCCCATGGCTTCTCACAACTCAGACCATTTAAAAATTGAAAATTGCAAAAATATAGCAGCAAGTGGTTTCAGCAATTCGTTAGCACAAAAACACCAAGGCAC
Organism: Calotriton arnoldi; assembly: GCA_963921515.1. Classification (NCBI taxonomy): domain Eukaryota; kingdom Metazoa; phylum Chordata; class Amphibia; order Caudata; family Salamandridae; genus Calotriton; species Calotriton arnoldi. The sequence continues at coordinate 125,981 of CAWUFW010012474.1, read as the reverse complement.
AGTTCGATGGTTCTGTTCAAAATGAGAAATGCTCAGATCAGCTTTGTTGATGAGTATATTTAGGATAAATGTGTCAGTCCTTGAAGTGGTACACCAAGATTTAAATTCAAATCCACAACAAAGTTTGTTTTAAGGAGGTTCAGGTGGACTCGTATCGTCAAAGCAAAAGGTAGCAAACTCCTGCTCCCATTAATTTGCAGCCAGATAAGTCCATTCTTGAGACGAGTATTTTTGGCTGGGTACTCTTGCTCTTTTTGATCTCCTTACAACTGTTCGCTAATCATCACTGTCACTCTGGTTAGACTGCTCAGAACTTTCAGGAATGGTCTGTGGTACACTCACTCTTCCTTCTGTTAAGCAATGTCGCAGTTCCTCACCTTTTCTGTGCCAACCATCTCCGGGTATAACTCACTTTGTTGGTGCACTAGGCCTTTCGTTAGGGTCAACACTTCTCGTAGTCAACTCTACTGGCTGAGACCCTTCGGTATCAGGACTGGTTGACTCTCTCACACACCTCTCAGGCCAAACGAGTGCTGTCCCAGCAGCTTGCTGGTCCACAATAGCTTGACTAACCTGTTCTCTCTGTCTCTCTCGAACCACCAGCACAGCAGGGACAGGTGCTGTTATATCATCAAGGAGACATGGGACTCTGCAAGTATGTGCGGCATGTTCCTAGTTCGGGAGACTTCCACATTTTACAGCAGTGTTTGTAACCAGGATCACCTGGTAAGGTCCTTTTCAACTTGGCCCGAAGCACGATTTTCGCACAAGTTTCTTCACCAGTGAAATCATGACACTGCTCCTGTTGAGTCCCAAGGGCAGCCTCTCCAATCTGGTGAGACAAAACATACCATATCAGCCAAACCTTTGTAATAGTCCAGGACCATATAACCTGTTATGTTGACTAAAGCTTTGGCAGGCACAGCCTCTCTTCCTTCATGTGCAGGACCATGTCACACCGTGTACATCAGTGTAAACCCAAACATCATCCTCCCTTCTGGTACAACCTGCCAGCACCCAACTTTGTTGTTCTGTTTCTGACACGTCTTGCTGCAATTGTCTAACGTCCTCCCATGTGTCAATTGTGGGTTATCAATAGGTTGCAATTTGTGATGTCTGATGTGTCATCTATTAACTCCCCATTAACGGTATGGGAATTTATGGCACAGTACTTAGCCAACTTGTCAGCATATCTATTGCCAATGGTCATATAGTCAGTGCCTTGCCTATGAGCTACGCACTTGACTGCTGCAATTTGGGCATCAACAAACAACATATGATCAGATTCATGCAATGGTTCATCCATTATATCAGGTCGGGGCTTAGTACATAATTCAATCACATTCAAGCAATCATGTTCAACTTCATCAGTCACAGTTTAATATCTAGGCAGTGGCAACAAAGTGGACAGGTTCAATATTGTGCATCTTTTAAGTGTAATATTCACTGCACCCAGAAGCAACTGTTCATATTTAGTCAAATGATTATTGATTAAATACTGTGTCCGAGTAAGGGTCAACAGTATTTCCACTGAGTGAGACACAAACACAGTCAGCGGATGTCCCATAACTGTGTTTTCACACTGCTCAAGACTCACACATGCAGATGCAACCGCTTTCGAACATCTAGGTTATGCTGCGGCTACAGGATCAAAATTAGCTGAAAAATAAGCGTCTGCTCTGTGATTGCGTCTGTGCATCTGTGTCAGTACTGAAAGAGCACAATCTTCCCTTTCACTACAAAACACCACAAAGCACTTGTTGTAATCAGGCCTTCCCAGAGCCGGTGCCCTACATGGCATTCTTGCAGCTCTGTGAAGGCTGTCATACAACTTTCATCCCTAGGTGCCCGATCAAACATGTCTTTGTGTGTCTACGGTTGACACACAAAGCCTGTTAAGATAAATTAGGAATCTATTGTTGTCAAAAGCCCACCATTCCTAAGAACATGCAGACTTCTTTCTGGGTAGTTAGCGGACTCATATTTAGAATCGCTGCGATTCTCTCTTGTGACACTTTCTGTGCTCCTTTTTTCAATGTGATGTCCTAAGTACAGGACTTCAGTTTGGCAAAACTGTATCTTAGTCGGGTATACTTTCTGTCCATTTTCAGCCAGATGATTCAAAAGGACAATGGTATCAGTCTTGCAAGCTTCCTTAGTGTTTGACGCCACCAGTAGGTTGTCAATGTACTGCACTAGAAATAAGTGATTTGGCATTACCAGAGACTTGAGATTTTTCTTAAGAATCTGATTAAAAAGTGAGGGACTTTCTGTATACCCTTGTGGAACTAAGCATCATGCCAAGACACGATTGCCAAAATGGAAAGCCGAGAGAAATTGACTATTCTCATGCAAGGGACTAGAAAAGAAAGCTTGGCACGAATCAATGACTGAAAAACATTCAGCTTCACATGGAATTTGAAACAGGATTACAGCTGGATTCGGTACCACAGGACAATAATGGACAACAATCGCATTCACCTTCTGCAAATCCTGCACAATACGATACTTGCCATTCGACCTCTACAAGCCCATAATGGGAGAGTTACATGGACTCCCCATTACCTCTTTTAGGATCCCTCGCTCATTGAGTTGATCACAGGAGTAATTCTGATAATAATATATTGAGTACAATTGTATTGTGGGACTCTTGGATATTCTGCATTGGGTTTGACTGTGATTCGGACTGGTTGAACACCTTTGATTAATCCGATATCTTTAACTGTAAAGTCCCAGACTTTAGGTAACATGGTATCTCTCAGCTCAATGGTTAAATCCTCTTTGGTCAGTAAGGGATAGATTCCCATGTCAGATCTCTGTGCGGAAGAGTTTAAAAACAGTATCCTCATCATTGGTATGAAACTCAATACCATTTGGAGTGTAATAGATTGAACAATTTAACTGACATAGCAGATCTCTTCCAAGCAGATTTACTGGAATTGAATCACACACCACAAATCGATAATGATCCTCAAAGGACCCTATTTTAACAGGAACTGTTTCTGAAATTGGGAAGGACAACTTTTTATTTGTAGCTCCTACAACTTGGATACATTCTCCCAAGAGGGGTAGTTTAGGAACTTCCTCTGTTCTCACAGTAGAGAGGGTAGCACCAGTGTCAAGGAGGAATTAAATATGATTACCGTTTACTTCTCCATCCACATATGGACCACTCTGGTCTACCTCTAAGGCTGCGCCAAGCACATAGTCCTCCTCCTCCCTCAGGCACTGTCAGGCTGACAGGTCCTGTTCGAAATCGTCTGTCTGAATCAAATACTGTTGTGATGCATTTTGATTTCGGAATGATTTTCTATTCATCTGCTGATTCTGATTCATATTGTACCCCTGTACCTGAACATTCTGTTGAGGTATTGGAGCTTGAGATATCTGCACTGATTGGAATATATTAGGATTTTGCACTCTCTGTCTTCATGTCTGTTGAGGCTGGACCATGTAATTTCCCTGAAACTGTGCATTACCTCCATTCTGCATCTGATTTCCCAAATCATTTACATTAAATTTACACTTGCATTTCCAAAGTCCAAATTTTCCACATGCATGACAAGGATTCATTTTTTTCAAAACTGATAAATCAGCACCCATTCTAGAGTCCACTGAAACACCAAAACCTCTACCTTGTCACTGGAAATTCTGGTGCTGAAAACCATTAACACCTTGCATCACAGGAAATGTGCTAAATCCTCCCTGTGCTGAAACTGCATTGTCAGAAGGAATTTTTCCTTTTTGTACTGCTCTCATTTGCGCTATCATTAAGGTCTCTTTCAATTTCTTTTGCTTTCATTCTAATTCATCTCTGCAGTATTTTGCATAACGCAATATCTCATCAATCGGTGTGGTCTGCCAAAACTGTAAATGCTGCTGAATCATGAATGTAATCTCAGGACACAAACCATTCACGAATCTGCAAACAAAATGTCCCATATCTTTACTGCAACATTGTCTGTTCTGTTGCACTGTCTGAAAACCTCTACCAACCTCTCATAAAAAGTATGAACTGCTTCTTTACGTTCTTGAGTAGTTCTGTCAATTTTAGCCATTCGATTTCTATAGGAGAAATCTTAGTTTTAAGGAAAGTAATCACTCACTGATATTTCTTCAATACCACTGGAGATGGGGCACCTGTACTAGGATCCCTCTCTGATTCTGCATCTGGCCAATCTACAGAAATCTTACACTTGGTCCACAATTCTCCAGGAACCAGAATATCAAACAGGGTATTCAAATATATCCACAGGACTTTTGAAATCTTCACAAACATTTCAATTTGTCTAAACCATTCCACTGGATTATCTCTCAATTTTGGGAATTCATTTGTGAATGACAAAATATCACCTCTATTCCACAGCACATGCACGTACCCTTCACCAGGTACCTCCCTCATAGGAAGCATATGTATTTGATCTAATCCTTCATCAATCATGACTGGAAGTCTCTGCATCCTAACTTTCTGTACTTCCTTCTTTTTTTGACCATCTACCGTCCCATCTATCTATCTCGCTTCATTTCTTGATTAGTGTCATTGGTGCCTTAATCTGTAGTTTTATTCCAGATGGTATTTCTGTTTCTTCTCTTACAGGAGAAACCAATGTAGTTTATTTTGGTATTTACGGCATAACGGGGGCATTTGGAATCTCAGATGTATTTCTGTCTATAATATTCTCAATCTGGGATTCATTGTCCGGTGGTGGATGATTCAACAAAGAATCATTTAATAGATCATCATCTATGTCATTATTTTCTTCTTCCACTTCAGCATCACCCTTTTATACCTCAGTGTGTTTCCTTTTCTCTTTTTGTTTTCCCTCAACTTCCTCTTCAGCAGGTATCAAGGGATACATTCTTGTTCCCTGAACAACATAAGCTCTCCATGCTTTTTGTTCTGCATCCCATCTAGCTTCTACATAGTAATCTAGGGTTTTCTTATACCGTGCATGATATTTTTCTTTCTCTTTCTGATGAGCTAGGTGTTCCCCAAGTATATAATGCTTCATTCTGAACTGCTCCAGGAGGTGGTTTCATTTTGTACAGTTCCCTCCTCTTATTCTCAATGATTCTCAAATTGAATGTCCCATAACGAGGAAACCTTAGACGCTTGTCGATCTCTGTAATTTCTTGCAAATGTTTGAGCCAAAGACATGCATGTAATCCTTTGTCCAGCAATATGATGTATCCTGGCGTACCCTAAGGCGGTGTATCTTCTCGTATTCTGAGAGGTATTGTCACATGTCCTTGTATCAATTTTCGTAAAGCTTTGAAAAATTAAATTTGTATTCAATTTTGTATTTCGCAAATGTTTTTTACAAAACCAGGAAATTATATTCTCCTACAATTCTCTAGTTTGGCAATCTTGACCAATAACAGTGTGACTATCTATGACATTGTTAACCAATCTCAGCATGGCTTCACACCAATCAGCGCGACACACTGTGACGTCAATATCGCTCCTTGCAGCAGCTCACCCTCCTTTACAATTTTCGGCAGCGTGCTTTGTCAGCAAATACACAAGACAATATGCAAGCGTTTCAACATAAAACTGCTCTACTGAAAGAAAAATGTCTCTCACTCAAAGGTAATATGAAATAATCTTATTTCTATACCTTTTTTCTCATTCACTTCAAATGAAATCTCGGCCAGCGGGATTTCTCCATTAAATGATGCAGTTATTCCCTGTGCATCTGAGATTAACTATACCAATCTTTTTTCACTAACACTAACAAGTATTTGCAATGCAATAGGTCTTGCATTTGTGAGAGTTAGAGCTACTGCCATTATAACTGACAATGTCTTTAATACATGTGTTTTGGTTTTGAGTGGAATTATGTGGGTTGTATTGGAATTGCTAGTTGTGTACTTGTGTGTGGTGTGGAGTGGATTTGCGTGGCATGGCATGGTGTGCAGTGGAATTATGTTGATAGTAATTATGTGGTATTGAGTGTATTGGACTGGAGTGGGTTTGTGTGTGGAGTGGGATTGTCTGTCATGGAGTGTAATTATGTGCATTGTTATTCTGTGTTGTTAAGTGGTATGTTGTGGATTTTAATTAGGTGGTTTGCTGCTGAATATTGTGTCATGATGTGGAATTCTGTGGTTTGGATTGGATGTATGTGGTGTGTTATGTAATTGTGTTGTTGAGTTATGTGGTTTGTTGTCGAATTATGTGGTGTGGAATGGAAATCTGTAGAGTTGAATTGTGTGGCGTGGAAGTGTGTGCAGGCAGACAAAATAAGATCTAAAACGCACTCTTCTGCCAGGACACCTTGCTTATAGGCATGCCTAACGAAGGGCTATCAGCTTCCTAATTTTTGAGTCCTACCATTGGCCTTTCCTTGAATTAAAACTGCATGCAAGTGGAACTCTGATAAATGTGTTAGGGATAGACAGGCCATTTTGATGATCATTTTCGGCACACACACACACACACGCATAAAGTAAGTCAATGCAATTACCAATTTATGTTATTACCATGAAAAAGCCAGTCAACTGTAAAAATACCTTCAAGTGTTTTTGCTTCATGGTATATGAAGTGACTCTGATTTCACTTACACTGTGTACAGTGGTGGCTGGTGAAATTTTAAGGTGGTGGGGCAGAAAGAACTGAGAGGTACTGCCTCAAGCATGCCCGGATGCTTTACTATCGCAGACCCAGGTGTGCAGGATCTTTTTATATAGCACTTCATGCCAGTTATTTCTAAGCATTGTAATTAATAGATGTTACTAATACCAAATAAAATTGTACTCAATGGGGCATATTCTCAAGGAGCTATCGCCGAGTTATCGCTTACCGCAGCCAAAGTCGCGCTAAATTTACCGCCCCATTCACAAGCTGGTGCTAACAGCCCTTAACACCAGTTTTCCTGTGAAAGCAGTCGCAAAAAACATCGCCACAGATGACCCTGGCAACTAACGCTAATGAGATGCAGAGTAGGCGTTCCCGAGCAAAACCCAGCAACAACACCACACCTCAACATTCTCAACGACCAGCCACATCGGCGATAAGACCGCAAAACAGGCGATAAGGCGCGTTAGCAGCAGGAAACTAACACCTCCTCTGACCTGGTGTAAAGTCAGACGACAAGCTGCACCATCAAAGGGAGCCCAGCCCAGAGCCACACAGGAAGAACAACAGATGCCATGGAGCCACTCACCATGCACCCCGGAGCCCTGAGGGGGCAACAACACCCACCGCCACCACCCCCAGGACAGCCACCCCCCCAACGGACCCCCCCGCCGCCCACCCCGGACCACCACAGATGCAGCGCAGACAAAGACAGCGGACATACAGGAAATGCACCAGCCCTACAGACCTAACACCAGACAATGCCGATGCCCACTACAGGCCCAAAAGGACATCCATCCTCCGCTTCCTGAACATCATTGCCCACAGGCTGACGGTACCAACACAGCGGACAACCAACATCCCTCCGCAGACAAAGCTGCCGGCTGTGCTGCACCTGTTGGCCTCTGGTATCCTCCCAAACAACAACCGCCCGAGTCGGAGGAGTCTCACAGCCAGCCCCATCCAAGTTCCTCACACCTGGCCTGGATGCCCTCACCAGCTAGGGACCCCAGCACCCATACGTCCCCCACAATGCGCAGGAACAGCTGGAGACCAAGCAAGGACTATACGCCATAGCCAGATCCCCGCACATGTCGGGGGCAATCGACTGCACACTTGTCCCACTTGTGCCCCCTGCCAGCACCACACACAATACCCCAACAGAAAGCACACGCATCCCATCAACATGCAGGCAATAGTGGACCACAGGGGACTCCTCTCCAATGTCATAGCCAACTACCCAGGCAGTGTGCATGATCCCTTCATCTTCCGACAGTCCAACATCAACCAGCACTTCCAGAATGGCACCTATGGAAATGCACTGCACGTTGGCAAGTACCAAATGAACACACCTCAACTCCACAATCATGCAACTCACAACTCTGGCACTGCACACGTCACAAAATCACATACAACATGCCAAACAACATGCCCCCCCACCAGACACGACAGCACAACTTACTGTGGCAACCTTGGTTAGCCATGTACATGAGCCATCAACGGCATGGCACCTCAGCCACACAATACCCGAATGTAGGGAGAGGTGGGAAACAGGCATGTGCAAAGGAGGCGTGACCCATGAATGAGAATGTACACAATGCGAAGTGTTGCGGAGAGGTGCTGGACAGACTGCAGTATGCAGACCACAGACATAGCCATATCTACATGCACTGCTGGTTTTTGGAGTGTAGTGGACAGTGGACGCAACCATGTCACCCCAGCCAGTGGGGAAGATCGCGGAAATGTAGCTTGTGACGTCCCGCCCTGTGTGCAGAGTGGGCTGGCCCGGAGGATGCCAGGCCAGCGTAGGGGTGTGAATAAAAAGCACGTAGCCCTGGCCGTGGTTCTCTTCTGGAATGCCCAACATGCCTGCCAGGGCGGCGCCTCCCACCCCGCCACGAGGCCGACACCATGAGCGGTGTGGCCTGCGATCCTGTGCGCCTGCTGCACCCCGGGCCGCTGGTCCCGAACCCGTGATGCCCGCCCCTGCGCAGCCAGGCCTCATTGCTCACCTGCCGACACCGGCATGTGTCGAAGAGGGCCCACCACGTGCCGGCGCAAGCTCCAAGCCCGAAGCCCGCAACCTTGGCAGCCTCTTCAGACCATCACGGCCTCCGCGACACAGGCCCGCATTACTCCTTTCTCGTTGACATACTCCACCGCTGCCTTCGGCCTACACTACAGTCAAGTAGGTCACACATTTGGAACTGAGTCTTGATTATTCAATGGCAGAGTACACACCTTATGGCTGAGTTTATATCACTGTACTCCCTTCGATGTGGTGCCACCAACTCTGTGCATAGCATTCAAACTACTCCTGTCTGTGGTCCCTTGCTGACTACTGCCTTTGCCCCACACTGCGGTCGAGTGGGTCACACATGTGGAACTGAGTCTTGTTTTCTGCATGGCGGAGTTCATATCAATGTACGCAAGGAGATGAGTAAGAGGAAGAAGCGGTTCAGTCCGGAGGAGAAAAGGACCATCGTTACGGAGGTGATCGAACACTGCCGACAACTGCTCTGGTGTCACTAACTCTGTGCATCGCGGGCCAACGACACGTGGCTGTGGGTCCCTGCTCACCGCTGCCTCGGGCCCACACTGCGGTCAAGTAGGTCACACATTTGGAACTGATTCTTGATTACACAATGGCTGAGTACACACTTCATGGCTGAGTTTAACTCACTATACTCCCTTCGATGTGGTGACACAAAGTATGTGCTGGGCATCCCAACCACACGTGTCTGTGGGCCCTTGATGTCTACGCCTTCGGACTACACTGCGGTCCTGCAGGCCCCACACAAATCCATGCCAGTCCATACAAGGCAGGACACGGCATCGTTGCTGGCTAAACACCCGCTCAGCTCAGTCGCTACTGCCTCGGTCAACCACGAGTCATCCCCACATGCCATTTCAACGCCGTGTGTCAGTGTTCCAGGAGGAGCTCGCTGAACAGCGGTTGGCCCGCGCTGGCCGCTGCCTCCGGACTACACATTGGTCGAGCAGTGCACACATTGGGAACTCAGTCATGATTCATTTATGGCAGACCTGATATCATTGTACTGGCATCGTCGCAGACTGCATCCCCTTCCAGCTCCGGGGCCACTAAGTCTGTTCCCCGACAACCATGGACACTTTCTTCTTGAGATTTGTTGGCGACTGAGTCCATGGACTGGGGGTTGTCTTCATCATCATGTCGGTGATACTGACTATGTGGCCAAAATGAGGCAGTAGCATTACAGTTCCAGTCTGTGGCCCTGCGCTGTCCGCTGCCTCCGCCCTCAACTGCGGTCCACCTGGGCTCACACATCAAATCAAGTCCTGACCTGCCTGGAAGTCGCATCACCGCAGGATGCATGCGCCACCACCGCCAGGACCAACTCTAGACAACAGGTGCCAGAGTCGAAAGTGTCTTACTGCCAGACTTTCAGAGTAGCTCACACCAGTCATGGGTGCCATCATCAGCTTGATACCCTGCTCAGCTCCTCAGGTGCCACTAACTCAGTGCACCACAAATCAAGGACCATTCTGCTTGCATGTAGGGTGAACACTGTACTCTCTCCGGCAACCACCATGATGCTTCACAGTTGTTTCTGTTATGCTGATGTTTTATGTTCCTGCTTCAATTGTGATCACTGTTCAAGTTGTTCATTACAAACTCCAAACAAACTGCGGCTGACCCTTTGTTCAGCACCTCAAACCCGTTCCATCAATGTAATTGTCACACTTCTGAAGTCCGCCGCAGAAGGGGCTTCACTGGGATCCAGACCGTAAATTTTCACAAAAGAATAGAAGGTGCACCAGGAAAAGAAGTCCCAACTATAGCAATGGAGTCCTTTAGGTTTCTTTTATTTGTTATGACATGATATTCAATAAGACATCAGCCAACGCGTTTCATTCTTTACAAAAGAACTTCTTCAGGGCAATACAAATGATTGAAAAACGTCCTATCCAATCCTGAGTGTCGCGGGATATAAATAAAATCCCAAACCTTAACCTCCTTGACGGGAGTTTCAGTATTAAAAAATCGCCGTTGTAGATGCTCTCAGTTAGTGTCCTCAGTCACATTCATTTAGTAGTGAGGAACAAGTATTACATAGAATCCCATCCGGATACCTCCAATTCAGAGTTCCAGTTGGTCAGGGTCCTGAAGACTTCAAGAAGGCCCGTACGCCATGCACAAAGTAATACTGTTCAAGTTGTTGCCAGCACCAATGACTCCCTGCGGGCTGGCTTACACTCACCCCACACACATCCAGCACATGCGTCACTGTACATGTGACCATGCCAATAAAGGTGTCGAGCGCACGTGCTCGTGGCCAGTTCAACGAACTATCTGAGTGTGTCCGTGTGCTCATGATGTATGCATTAGGGCCCAGGCCCCACAACCTTACATTGTGCCGTGTGCAGAGGACGCAGCCATGTCACCGCAGGCAGAGGGTGGGACATTGCACATGTAGTTTTGTTCTCCCCCATCCAATACGTAAGAGGAGTGAACTTGGCCGGCATATGCCAGTCCGGCGTGGGGGTGTGGGTGATTATCACGTGGCTCTGGGTGTGGTTCAGTACTGGAAATGTGCAGAGGCATGTGTCCCTGTCGCAGTGTGGGTCTCCGTTCGGGTGTGTACGTGGTCCATGATGGGTCTTTGACACCCACGTATGGGATCTAGTTCGTCTCCCATGAGGTAGTACCCCACCCGCACATGTTCGGCCAGCCCCTTCTGGCAGTCTGACAGCTGGCCTTGGAATGGGATGTGTGCTTAGGTGGGCTGCTGTGAGCCAGCCGGGGTGGTGGGTGTGTCCAGCTGTGTTGTCCGTGCAGGGGGTGGTGTGACCTAGGTGCAGCGGGGCTGCCCTGCTCCTGGAGCTCTATTGCCTGAGATGTCCATGGACTGTTGTAGGGCATAGGTGTCTGAAGTGTGGAGGTCCTCTTCAGCATCACTGATGGGTTGTCTGGTCTGCTCTGCTGGAGGTGTTGTTTGTCCCTCTGCAATGTGAAGGGGAGATGCTTGTTGACATTGTGTTGGCATGTATGTTGACGCATTGTTCGGGTTTACATACAGACTGCATGACAATGTACATTGTGACTGTTTTGGATTGGCGGACTATTTGATGCGGGATAGTGGACAATTGGACTACATGACGTAGGTGATGTTGATACACGTACATTTTCATCTCACAGTTTCCTGCTATGTTCGATGTGATTGGCCATTTTCTACGCACAGGCGGAGCCAGTTGTGTCCTCTGTTCTGCAGTGTAAGTGTTGCACTGTGTCCCACATTGCCGTCCATGTGGATGTGCTGTCATTGCTATGTGTGTGTGCTGCATTGTGTGGGAGTCGCACCTGCTGCTGTGATTTTGCTGCCCCTTATCCCTTGGAGGCAGTGTGCCTTTGGCTTTTGTGCTTTTGAGGTGCTGTGATGTTGGCGACTGGGGTCATTTGTGCTCATGGACGGATTTTGTTCTCTTGTGCATTGTTTGTCTGCAGATGTACTGTTGACGTCAGTGGTTGTTTGTGCACATGGATGTGTCAGGGTGTGACCTGCTCCTTCCGGATGTAGTCCACACTCAGCCACCTCAGCCTCGTGGCGTGCACAGTGTCATGGTGATTGTACTCCGGCCATGCTGCTCGTCATGTGGTGCCACTTGCATTGTCAGTGTGGCTCTCGCATACGCATCTTTGCTGTGTTTCGCACTGGTGCCTGTGTGTAGTGGAATTGGTGTTGTGTGGGGTGGGACCCCTTCGGGCACAAGGTGGACGGAGGCCTACTTGGTGTTTGTATGTGTGCTGCAGTGTGCCACGGGGATCAGGGACATGACCCAGGGTCGTTGTGGGTGTGCGGTGTGCTACACGTCATTGTGCATGTGTGCCATTGTGCCCGACCCCCCAGTCCCTGTTAGTTACTCACCCTGTTGATGTTTTGTCAAGTCATGTCAAGCAGTGTCAGGACTCCCGACTCCTTGCACCGTCTCCACACTCATGACTGTGCCCACCATTTGCTCAAGCTCCTCCTGTGGCGCAGGACTCCCACCTCCATTCGCCATTGCTGCCTTCCCGGTGGCAGCGGGTTTCTGCTTGGTTTGGCTTTGGACTTCGTGCCAGCGCTTCTTGGCCTACTCGGCAGTCCGACTGCATTCACAATGGAATGCCATTTTTCCTTCTGTGTTGCCAATGACACGGTGGTGGAGACGGACAGTTGTTGTTAGTGCTCTGTCACCTCCGTGACGACGGTCAGGTTGTCATGCGGACTGTACCCCGTCTTCCTCTTCCTCTTCTCCTTGGCCTTCCCCGACCCCGAGGTTCCTTGCTGGTGGTCTGTGGGGCTTGTGGGGTTCGCGTTGACCTGGGCACTCGTTCCGGGTGCGTCCATGTTGCTACGCATTTTATTTTGTTTATGGTGTATTTTTCTTGTTCAGCTTTTATGGTGCATTTTCCTGCCAGGCGCGTGGGAATTGCAGGCCTGTCGCTTGTTTTTGCTGTTTTTTTTTTCGAGGTTGGCCTCATCGCAACTTTATTCGCGTTGGTGTTTCGCATTTTTGGGGCATCACGTTGTTTTCTACGGGGTAATTTGGGACGTTATCGTGGGACTATCGCATGGTGCCGCCAGGTTGAGAATGCTACGTTAACACGGCGTTGTTTTCCCGCGATGGACTGCGATGTGAGAAGTTGCGTTAAGCTAAACTTCCGGTGGTTATCACACGTTCTTGAGAATATGCCCCAATGCGTATTGAACTAAGGCTGATAAAAATGCTGATTTGGCCTTGCCTTGATTCCAGATCATCGCACCTCATGTCACACCAGATAAAAGCAGTGACATTTCAACTCACTGAGCCATCAGTGTTAAGTTTTTCCATCAAAAGTAAATGTCTGCACTTGCCTTTTCAAACTATGACCAAAAAGATGCACTCCACATGTTAATTACACAGATATCTGCTGTATTGCAAGTAGATCCGTGGCAGCAATGTCTCTAATAGGCATCTCTTCTGCCATTCTCCTCATCAAATGTTTCCTCCTTCAGTAGTACAAACCTATAATGCAAACTCCCTGGCAGATGGCATGTGAACCTCTGCCAACAGCTAATGGCAGGATGCAAAGTTACACATAAGACAAGGTTTTTTTAATGTTAACATCATCTTACTGACAACCTCTTACTGCTGTTTCTAAGAAGCAAGTAGGTTTTATGCAGTGGAGAGGGACTCCCTTTAGTTAATGTGACAGGCACTAATCTTCTGAAACACACTTTTTCCATTCTTCTCATTTAGTGAATGATGCACCTGAGCCTTTCATGTTTCTCAAACACAATTGGCAGATGCCCTCATGTCATGTGTGACAACTTCAACCAGTTCTTTATCTTCATCTAAAAGCATGTTGCATTCTGGGGCTCGTAGTTTTACTTTAGAAAATTATTGGGTTCAGAATTCACAGTTTGCAAAGTGACGCACATGACATGGAGCTTCTTGTCAGCAGTGCATCTATGTCTGAATACATATATCAGACAAAATGGCCCCATTGTAAAGGTTACCATGTTTGAAGTAATGCAGCGGCATGTGTCTCGCATTTGGAAAATGTGAAGCGTTAACAAAACGATGATGCTTCACAGACACAGGTGTTAATTCAAAGACCTAAGAAAGATCAAAACAAGCTGCTTCTTGCCATGCGTACTGCCACATTTATGACCCTTTCCTCCACCTTCCCTGTCCTGACAGAGCCTGACGAAAGCGTAACCGAGGACAGCACAGTCAGTGTGCACACATCACATCAATAGGGTTGAGATTAATTAAGCAGCCTCACTTGCATGAGGCCCGATTTCTTCTTTTATGATACTGCTGTCTCATAAAGGGCACTCACCCTATGCGAACTGCTGCATCATGTTATACACAGTAACTTGTGGGCAGACTCCTCCTGCTCCAAGAAATTTGTCCTTCTCTGATAGGCTGGATGCAGTGCTCATGACGTGGGTCTCCTGTATGACACAGTGGCACTTTCTTACCATTGACCCACTGCTGGCCAAGTGGGGAAACAGCAACGGCGGAAAGCAGCAATAAAAAATAAAATCATGATAGCGGGCTACGTGCTAAAACATATAGTGCAGCCCGTGCATATTAAAGTTATGGCTGATTTCTTCTCTTATGATACTGCTGTCTCATAAAAGGCCCTCACCCTGCGCGAACTGCTGCAGCATGTCACACGCAGTGAGAGATATTGATGGAAGAAGCACACTTCAAACATATATGTTTACTTTCAAAATGAGCCAAAAAGGGTAACATAAACTCCCAGGTTCCTGCCAGAATTAGGAATAAGTAACAACATTCAAATAACTCCACACGACAAGACATCACAGATTCAAAGGTCTCGTTTTTAAAGACTTGCTCTTCATTTTCTTATTTCTTGTGAGGTAACAACCACAGCCAACGTGTTTCGTTCCGCAAACACAGGGACTTCTTCAGGGCTGTTATAAAACATGACTGACAAAGCTTATAAATAACACACAATAAAGGTGGGATATAATTTTTTACAAAAAGATAATAAACAGAACACCAAATTATTTAGGTAATCCTAAAATATTGTTCAACAATTATAAATCTGAAAAACCAATCATAGAAAAAAAAAACAGTTTAGCTGAGGCAAACATTCGTAAAATGCAATCTAGCATTATTGCCTCAAAGCAAAACTGCTAAAATTACAAAAAGCAGTGTTGCGTTTACTCCACATTCTATTATAATAATCTCAAAGCAATATACAAACAACAGTAAACATCCTAGAGCTTGTTTATAATATTCCGTAATGTCTTGTCTATAAGCAGCTTGTAATATTCTTATATTGGTAGCCTATAATTTGATTTGTACCTATTCCTGAAAAACCAACAAGTTGCTTAACTAATTTCTGAGAGTTTTAACACAATAGGTATAAAATTAACCAAAAGGAAACCAAAAGTGCAACATCGGATACCAAAAAGGACTCCCAAAGTAGAATTTAGTATTTCATTTTAACAAGAAGGATAAGGCATCTGTATGTGCCTCATCCCATCATGAATAATCTCAAAGTGTCCATACGGATAATCCAGTGGGCAGACTTCTGCTCGAAGAAAAATGTCCCAATCTGATAGGCTGAGTGCAGTGCTTGTGACGTGAGGTCTACTGCACGAAGCAGCATCGCTTTCTTACCATTGACCTGCTGCTGACCAAGTGGGGAAAGAGAGATGGCGGAAAGCAGCAAAAAAAAAAAAATCATGAAAGTGGGTGCTGTGCTAAAAAATATAGCGTGGCACCTGTGCATATTAAAGGTATGTGCATAGCAACCCATGAAGCTGGTGCCATGGTGATAAAAAAAATCATGAAAACGGGTAGCATGCTAGATGCCATGCTGGTGCAATATCACTAGAACAAAATAAAAAAAGTAGTCCCTAAACAAAACACATAAACACCTACAGCGTAAGTAAACTGTAGTTGGCTGGTGCTTCTCACCATAAAACGGAAGTGATGTATTGGGAGCGCCAACCAGTAAGGAGCCAGGAAAGAAGAGCTACGCAGGAGTTAACCAACGGCAAGCAGCAGGCAGGATTACACTAATATACTGATTACAGCAGGTTATGCAGCAGTGCATGCGTGCTGCCGAGGCTCGACCTAAATTGTAAATCCCTTTCCTTACGATGTTGTCGATGACATCTCACAACAAGCTTTTTTTACAAAAGGATAGGGACAATGGGCTTTTGGAAAGGTCCAACGTACATGCCCTAGATAATCAATAAAGAAGAAGTACGTGGTTCCTCGGTGAATACAGAGTATTTATAGCAGGTCGTGAATGGAAGGGGATTCTTCCTTTCGGAACTGGTGCCCTCACACACCCAGCAAGCTAGGTGTCATGCTTCATCATCTGGGCCTGCTCCTAGTCGGGTCGGCGCTGCAATACCCGACGGGCACCCAAAAGGGGCTCTTTATCGGAGATCTTTTGTTCCTTGCCGGTGGGTGCCGTGGATGTAAGGGCCCTTTTGATTGTGTGGATGTAGTAGTATGTGAAGTGAGTTAAAACAAGTCAGGGTGCCTTATGGAACATATTTTATTCTTGGTAGGCCCCCTGCCTGATTTAAAATAGAAAAAGGAGAGGCGTCTATCTGACTATAATGGGTCAAGATCAGGGCGCTCTATTCCTAGTGGGTCAACATGTTTCTCGCCATTGTTGTCTTAAGGATCAAAGGCGATTCTTCAGGACCGTAAAGTGAGTCTATCTACACCCAGTGGTGTGGTGAACTACCTACTACTCTTGAATAAGCGGGTTGTGCGCCCGTTGTTTCTATGGACGACCCAATGACTAATTGAATCGTGCCTCGTCAGTATCCAGCGGGCCGTGGACACATATAAGTTATGTGTCTGCTTTCAATGAAAGCCGTATGGTTGACCTACCCCTCTCCACTGGATCTGCTTCCCAGATCCAGCGGAGAGGGTAGGTCAACCACACGGCTTTCATTGAAAGCAGACACATAACTTATATGTGTCCACGGCCCGCTGGATACTGACGAGGCACGATTCAATTAGTGATTGGGTCGTCCATAGAAACACCGGGCGCACAACCCGCTTATCCAAGAGTGGTAGGTAGTTCACCACACCACTGGGTGTAGATAGACTCACTTTACGGTCCTGAAGAGTCGCCTTTGATCCTTAAGACAACAATGGCGAGAAACATGTTGACCCACTAGGAATAGAGCGCCCTGATCTTGACCCATTATAGTCAGATAGACGCCTCTCCTTTTTCTATTTTAAATCAGGCAGGGGGCCTACCAAGAATAAAATATGTTCCATAAGGCACCCTGACTTGTTTTAACTCACTTCACATACTACTACATCTACACAATCAAAAGGGCCCTTACACCCACGGCACCCACCGGCAAGGAACAAACGATCTCCGATAAAGAGCCCTTTAGGTGCCCGTCGAGTATTGCAGCGCCGATTCGACGAGGAGCAGGCTCAGATGATGAAGCATGACACCTAGCTTGCTGGGTGTGTGAGGGCACCAGTTCCAAAAGGAAGAATCCCCTTCCTTTCACGACATGCTATAAATACTCTGTATTCACCGAGGAACCACGTACTTCTTCTTTATTGATCTCACAACAAGCACCACAACACAGAAGAGAACTTACTTAGGGACTAAGTACCAGTTTGGTGCAGTCCATGCCTTGCAGGTACTGGGGTGCATGCACACAAGGGGATACAACATGTGCCCCCTGCATGGACCCTGTGGCCCTGAGGCAGTAGGGCCCCCTTTGTTTCCTCTCCGCCTCGGTTTTCATGGAGTAGGAATCGCCATGAAAACCGTGGTGGAGAGAAAACTTGTAATATGCTTGGCGGGACTGCGGCGGTCCTGCCAAGCATATTGCATCCTCAAGACTGCTGCACCATTACCAGCATTCTTTGATCCCTGGCGGTTGTGGCAGTGCAATGGCGATCTGACCGCCCTAGTTGTAATAGGGCAGTCAGAAGGCCGCGAACACCCTGTAACCCATGAGTCTGATGGTCCGTTGACCACCAGACTCATGCTCAGGCCCTAAGTGTCTTCTACGCTAAGACCATCCCATAGGAATATATCCCAGGTTCTTAGCACAAGAACGGACCTGATTGCAACTTTAACTTCTTTGCATTTAAGCGCCTCAATCATACATGGACTTTGCTTAGACAACACAGTCATTTTAAAACACTGCAATTTTAAGCCGCAGCAATCGCAATGTGCATCCCTATTAATACCTTCACTCCGTTTGCTACTACAAGTCATCAAAATGCATCAGTTACTCCATCAATCCTTCTGTTGAACCATCAGATTTTTGGGCTTTTGGACTGGACAGGGAAATCTATTTTGGACTCCATAAATCCTTTACGTCACTAGACAAATACCTCTACTCTGCTACCAAGATTTTTTGCAGCAGAATCCAAATACTCTTTTGAACATAACCTTAATACTCCTACTGGGACAATATGGGTACGATTTCTACTCAGGTTCAATACTTCACCTCTGAGGTGATGGCCCTCTGATGGATCTTTCTCTGTCGTAGTGAGGGGTGAGGAAACAGGATGTCCAACTGTCAGCTACCAAAGAGGACAATTAATTGGTAGCCAACTCACAAATTGGTAATCAGGGTCAGGTAAATTACTCTCAAACCCATGCTATAGAAATAAAGCATTGCAATTGGTAAACAAACCTCCTAAAGAAGTTTAGTCTAACAAGAATCATGCAGACCAAAAGTTCTGTTGTGGCTATACATAACAATAGCAAATAACCTGATGTTCTGAAAATATTCTGTGACTATCTTCATTATACATCAAGAATCAGCACAGTTTCTAGAGAAAATACATTAGACACAATTAGACTCAGACAACTTTAGAGAATTTGGTTTGTGTATTACAGATCCAAAAACAATGCATATAAGTAACATTTTAAGAAGTCAAGAATCTAACAGTTCAAAATATAAAATCACATATCTAATCAAAATAATCTATCCCTAAATAAGGGAACCCACAAGAAGATGGTTTAGTAATCAACACAATTTCTAACACCAACAAAGCAGGAAGTTGGTACTCCAAGGTTCTCTTAGCATGGGCAAGGGGATCACATTAAAGTCCACTAGGGGCAAAGTCCATGAGAATGGGCAAGGAAATGGAGCATAAATCAGGAATGTTCAAGTCTGGCTTCTCACCAAACTGCTCCAAATCGTCCAGCAAGCAAGTTCATCAGCAAGGGCAAAAAGCAAAGGGGCATAACAGAGATAGTCCAGCAGGGAAGGAGAATGAGGACCCACTCCTTCTCGTGAATGATGTAGTTATACAGTTCATATTTGTCATCATAACATCACTGTTCAGTACACAATGGTCTGATCGACGTGATCATCCTTCCGTCTTTCCAGGTACAAGTTGTTACTCCGGCATATTTTCTCACACTGTCTTTCCATCCTCCCAGGTTAGTTGACAAAGAGCTTGTTCATCTTTGTTTATCTCCATGGATATAGTCCAAAGTTCAGCTTCCCAACATTCGCACATATTGGGGTAAATGGAAAAGGTCATTGTTGTCAAAAGGAATGTCGCATGAACCAAGAACAAGTAAAACAATATTTAACAAACATATCAAAGTCCACTGCACATCGCTATGAAATAATGCAGCCTAAGGAGAAAAAGCATCTTGATGTTTTTTAAATTCATTTTATATTTTAGTATAATAAAATCCTACTTAAGTTTAAGCATAATGAAATAAATCACACATATCATAAATAAGCATTTTGAAATGTTGTTAGTAATGATTACACAGAAATGTTCAACTTCAAGTATGGCCTACTGCCACTATTTCGAAATGTAGCAACATGTAAATTAATTCTAAAAATCATTAATATAGTACTTTATCATATTAAGCACTTATACTGAAAATTTCAAACATTGATACATTTAGTTTTTTAATTGCACCAATATCGAGCTTGTTAGGACACTTCTACAATGAAGCCAATAGCAATGATAAGTTATCATCAAATTTTATGACATCTCTGTTAATGAATATAAGGTAATCAGTTAATAAAACATCTTAAATTCACTAGTTGATTAATCCTACTGTTTCTACCTATTCAAGCACGCTTTTGCGGTGCTGGTACATCAACTTTCCCTGTTTCTATGTCGTCTTTCTAGCCATGTGCAAAGTACACCTTTATTTTTATTGTCGAGATTTGGTCTATCTGTCGTGCAAGGCAAGATCAGCTTTTAAGCTGTCTCACTCCTAACAGCAAGGTGAGCAAAGAAGGGAGGCTTATATGGGAGCAGGTGTAAGATATCTCAGAGCAGGTGAGTTCAGAGGGATGGATACGGTTATAGTGGCCTTGCTCTGTTAAACAATAATGCATCTTTCTTGATTATAGCACAACTAAGTTATAGCCTAAGTGCTTTAGTTAACCCCCTGCTAAAGCAATCTAATTTAGATCCAACTGAATGGATTATAATAAGCACAGTTCAAAATTTCATTTCTAGGGTTAGCAGAGGAAGTAATCAAGAAATGCTTTGGAGATTACACTGATCGAGAAAATAGTTTTTCCGGCTCCTGAAAGTCGGAATTTAGCGTGGCAAGAGGTGTCATCAGTGATGTCACTGACCATGTCATGAGTGATGTAATATGTGAGGTCATAAGCAGTGCGTTGCGGGGGCGTTAGTTATAGTTAACTCAGGTAACTATAACTGCGTGGAACCTACTGGAGGAAACAGGAGGGCTTGTTGGTCCCCAAGGACCCTCAGCAGCCAAGGGGACTTCATCCCCCAACCAGTAGAGCACCAGGAGGTACTTCTGCAGAGTGGTGGAGAAAGGGGGCAGGGCCTTCAATGACCTCTCAGCTATCCCACTGTGTGGGACTTACTGGAGGTAACAGGAGGGGTAGTTGGGCCCCAAGGACCCTTAAGAACCCTTAAGGATCCTTAAGAGCCATGGGGACTTCATCCCCCAACTAGTAGTGCGCCAGGAGATGCATTTACAGAGTGGTGGTGAAAGGGGGCAGGGCATCCTGCGACTAACCGGGTTGCTTTTTAAAAAAAATGAATTATTATTAGGTGAGGGGGGCCATGTGGCCCCCTTCCCATGGCCAAATTGGGCCCCGGGGGCCCCATCCTCTGGAGCCAGGCCTTTTCGAAATAGGGAGGGGGCTGCGCAGCCCCCTTACCTGGCCAATTTTGGCACCAGGGACCCTATCTCCCGGGGCCCAGCCTTTTGAAAGTTACTTCCCCTCAGGGCACCCAGTCTCCACTGGGACTGTGGGGGAGCCTGAAGACCCTGGCAGTCCCTGCTGGGTACCTGCCTCCTGCGGGAGCCGGCATTGCTTTTAGACACAGGGAGCTGCAGGAAAGCAACTCCCTGTGTCTAAAAGCAATTCTGCTCCACTTCCAAAAAGCGAGAGCATTTTTAATGCGCTCACTTGCTGGAAGTGGAGCATTTGCTGTGGGTTGGCGGGAGCGGTACCTGGGGGATGGTGGGCTGCAGGGCCATCTATGGCTCCAGGAGGGGGGCCGTGCAGCCCCCTCCTTTCTCATGTGTAGGGCCTGCCCTGGGGAGGTGGCAATCCCCTGGGCTGAGAACGGCCTGGTAGGGGGGCTATGTGGCCCCCCTCCCAACAATTTAAAAAGAAGATAGCCCCCAGGAGTTGGTGGTCCCAGGGCCTTGGGGGGTACCTGAGGCCCCCCAATACAAATTTATGACCGCCTGCAGAGGTGGTGGTCCATGGGGCAGAGGGGATCCAAAAAGCCCCCTGTTTCATACTGAATAAGCCCTACAGAGGTAGTGGTCTCCGGGGCATTAATAAGCCCCAGGAGAGAGGCCAGTGAAACCACTTCCTTTATTAGCAACATGTCTCCTAGACCTAGCCCACCCAGGGGCCAATTACTAATGAAGCACGGAAGCCCGCACTTAATTTTTTTAACATTTTCAGCATGATCTGTGGATCCAGCGCGACTCCCACCAAAACTTTTTTTGTTAAATCCTTTTTTGGCTCTTCGGGGTCCTTCTGGGACCTCCTCAAAAGGCCTAAGGGGTCAGGGTGCCCTGCCTCTTTTTCTTTTTTTTTATGCTTTTCTGGGACTCTACTCAAGCCGTGTCCCAAGCTGGCTGCCAGCACTTCCTGATTGAAGTGTTGGCAGACAATCAGATTTGAGCACGGGGACTTTCGAATCCTCGGAGGATCCGCATCCCTATATATACAAATTGGGATTCTCCTTATTATTTCCAAAACTATTGAAGCGATTTATGTCAATTTACAAAAAGGGGGCTTTCTGGACCAACATCTACCTTTCTGTTACATTTGGTGTAATTCCGTTTAGCAGTTTGGAATGTAGCTGTGTCTAAAGTTCCTATGGGAATCAACATAGGAAATGTACGTTTTTTGAGCCCCCTCCCCCCTTTTTCTCACTCCGCTTGACGGATCACCCCAAGGCTTTCCATGTGCAACAAGATTCACCAGTGCCATTTGTTTGGAAAATTTCTCAAATTACATCACTGATAACTATAACTACCTACTGGCTTATGAGTTTAAGAATTGGTTGGCCTGCATATTTTACATCACTCATAACATGGTCAGTGACATCACTGGTTGCATCTCAAATGACATCACTATTGATATCATCATCTGAGTGTGAGTTTTTCATAAAAGTTTCTGACACTGAAAGATATATACTGAGCTACTGCGTAAGTTAAATTACTATTCTTTCTCTATTACTAATGAGTGTTAATATTTCTAGCATATATCATCGAAACAATGATCCTGTTTTTAAAGTGGGTGTACTATTTATGAGTGAACTAGCCCCTACCCTGATACATGTCCCCTGCTGATGCATGTGAATGGTAGTGCTTTGCGACAGTCTAAGCTGTTTATTGAGACTTCACTTCACAGTGATGACTGAGTATAGTTGTGTTTGACGAAATACTGACCACTTTGCTTAGACCTCTCTTGTTTGTGATGAATGAGTGTAGTAGTAGTTTGCAATAAATTCATCTTTTCACTAAGACCTCTCCCTAGGGTGATGGCTCAGTATAATAGTGGTTTGCAACAGACAGACATTTCTGCTGATACCTTTCTCCAAGATGAAGAATAATTTAACTAGTAGTGCGAGGCATAGTAACCTGTCCTCAAAGGCCTTTTTACTGAGTGTGTGTTGTAATGGTTTGTGTAAATCTGACATCTGAATAAAAACCTCTTTCCAGGTTGATAAATGGTGTTGTTGGATTTGCTGAATTCTGTTTGAGTGAATCTATGAGTCTCTGAGTGAGTGTCTGAGTGTTTATTCGGGTGTATAACTCTGCATGAGTAGCTGTATAGGACTGTGAATGGGTGTATGACTCGTTCTATGAGTGGATCTGGGTGTGAGAGTGTCTTTATAAGTGTCTGAATGGATGTAAGAGTCTCTGTATGGATATGTAAGTGCGGCTAAGAGAGTGCCTATATGGGTATGTGAGTGTCTGTGTGTATATGTAAGTTGGTGTGAGAGTGAGTTTATGAAGTCAATTGAAATCGATACATATATAAATTCCATCTATTTGAGCATCTACAAACTGTTAGAAAATATTAGAAGTGTTGCAAAGCAGCTGAAATGGAAGGACAGTAAACTACTATCCAGTGAATAAAGGAGTAACCTACTGACTTTTCCACATTAAATACACTTGTATGATAAGCAGGTACACTTTCTTTTGTACAGCCTTCAAAAGGTCTTGTTTCATTTTTTGGTGAGTGAAAACTATCAGCGCTCAAAAGTACGATCTTTTTACAACAGTTACCTACTGAGCTATTTATCTATTATTTGTAAAGCGCACTGCCACCCGAAAGGTATCCTGGCGCTGTATTACGCAATTATAAATATGTGATGCCAAAGATATTGGATCATGGCCTGCAGTACAATCGATATATGGTATTTTGCTTTAACTGTCACTCTAAACTTTTAGGAAGAGTCAGGTTTTTAATCCTTTCCTAAAGTGAATTATTTCATCAGACATCTGTTGGGAGTCCATTCCATAGCCGAGCAGTCTCGACCATGACAGCTCTCACACCTTGTCTGTTTTCTTTTAATCTGGGTAAATTGGCCAAGTTGGCTGAGGAAGAGCGTAAATTTATTATGGGAGCATGCCAGTTTATTCTATTTTGAAGAGGAGCTGGTCCAGTGCCACTGTTTGGACTCTCTGTAGCCTCCCGATTAGATATTTCGTGGCTCTACTATTAGGGTGTTACAGTAGTCCAAACAGCTCAGAATTACACTTCGTACACAAGTGCTCTTGAGGAATAAGGGAGTACTGGAAGAATTCTGTGCAGTGCTCTGATTAGGGAGAAGCATGTTCCTGCTGTTTTATTCACCTGTGCTTCTAGAGTAAACTTCTGATCAAGTATAACACCCAGGTTCCGGACTGTCTCTGAAGGTGTGAGTGGCTTTTCAGCTGGTATAGGCCAGAAGTTCAACAGGAGGGGAAAAGGTTACTTTGGCCACTGGACAGTATAGGATCTCTGTCTTATCACTGTTGAACTGAAGCGTATACACATATTATGTAAGATATACGTTCTTTGCAGCAGGTACAGTAACTCTCTGCGCTACATTATTGTGACTGCTACTAGACTAAAGCGGGAACATTAATAATGGTCCATTTATTCCACTTATCCACTGACTTAGTCAGGTGTTTTGCTTGGAAAAATTAGGAGCACCTCAGGCTAATGGTATTGGTGCAGCAATCTGTGGACTCCTATTTATGTAAATGTGCTCAGGTGATTTGCTGATGGAGATATTAGAGGTGCTTATGCTCCTTAGTGTCTGCAGTACTGTATAAGTTGTGATGAGAGGTGAGTATTAATTCTATTTTTGTTTTTAAATATTTTTGTGTTCCGTAGTTCCTCCACGTTACATAGACGGGCAAAACTCTATGGTTTTTGTTCCTATCATGTGATCGGAACAAGCCTGATGTTCCAATCAGTGGTTTCGTCGAATTTTTTACATTTACAGTTTTTAAAGTATATAGGATTCACTCTTTGTAAGTATAACATAAGGCTGGAAATATTTGGAAGCTGAGAATTCCTCCTGTATATTTTATTTCTAACATATCTGTGTTTTTATGGTTTGCGTAGATCCGTTAATCTGCAGTTCCTGAACCGCAGTTCCGCTTGATGGGAGAAGAATATTCTGCCATTTCATTGAATAATATTGGACCACACCTAATTTTGAGTAGGGCCACTCCCTAAATTAGTTATTATGATTCTAGCTGTTGTGGGAGAAACATCTGTTTGGATATCTTTTATAAACAGTGGATTCACAATGGCTGAAGGGAGTGCTGCACCTCCACCTGCAGAACCTGTGGTAATTCCACACGAAGAGGAAGATGAAGAACTGACTTCAACATCGCGAAAGGAGAGTGAGGTATGGCAGTTCTTCACAATACCCAGTGGTGAAAAGAAATTCTCTGCAAAATTTGTGAAATGCAACCTTTGCGTAAAGTATTTGTCTCGTGGCACCGCAAAAAAATATAGTCACAGAACGTCAAGCATGTGGAAACACATTTGCACAATCCACAAGTAGGAGCACATCACCGAGGGGCCTCCGAGGACGGCTGAACCGTGAGTAGGGGAGCTGCGAGTTGTGGGGATGTGAGCGGGCGTCCGTCCCCGCCCCCCCTGGCTTCCGGCACCCGGTCGGAACCCACGGTGAAGCGGAGCGGTAAGCGGCGCTGCTGGCCCCCTCCCCCGCCGCCCAAAGAGCGCAGCACACCGCTCGTGACTGAAAAGACTCACCGGGACACTGACACGCGGCCTGCCTGATCCCAAAATGGCGGCCAGGGTAGCCTAAATGTTAAACACCACCCACGCGAGTTACAGAGGCGGGGGCAGGGGCGCAGCAATGGGAGCAGCCCTCAGCAAACTTATCCTAGGAGACCAGCAGAACCCCCCCCGCACCCAATAGAGACTCGTCGGGAAGCAGCTACACGGCCTGCCTGACCTTAAAATGGCGGCCAAAGATTTCTAAGTAAGCAGCCTTAGCCAAATTTTGTGAGGCTAAATCAAGCTCCCCCAAAGGTCCCCCTGCACACACATGAAGGCTGGGCTGTAGCGAGCACCCAGAACGGCGGCCATATAGGGTAAGAGAAGCGGTACGCGATTTTACATAGGAGCGTCGAACCATACAAACCCTAATTATTAAAGGGGGACCAGAATCAGGATACCCGGTCTAAAAGGGATAGAGTTCTACGATTATCATCTGCCTTTATTTAGCAAGGACATACGTCTGACCACTTTTTCAGAATCAGTGATTGGGCCAGCTACCTTGTATACCTCGAATGATAGAGTGAGTGACGCCCTGTTTTATTATCAGCCCTAAACCAGAAGAATCATTCTTCAAGTTAGATCCAGCTAATCATTCTCCTGCTTGTACAATGATGCAGAGTATACTACAAAAATCCAGTGAAGGAACAAGAAGCCTTTGATCTCTACTGCCCAGGAAATATACGTTCAGGGCTACATTTATGTTGCCTCAGTAAGGTGTATTATCTTCATATCTATTAGATTTTGTTGAGAGTCTACAAAAAGATGGCAATATAGGAGTCCATCGAAACGCGTCGACGCATAACTGAAAAATACACAATCTGTTTAGTGGCTAGACCAAAGAGTACTTCATAAATTGGACAATACCTGGCACTAGCCTGTAACAAATTGTTTCTCACGGATGTGTATGCCACTGATGACATAGGATAGTGTGTCTTGTGATATGTACACTCTCTTTTTTTATTAATTTTTATTTTTATTTTTTATTATTGGTTTTTTATAATATGTAATTAGGCCTGTCTTTCAACTTTGATAAAGTTGAATGTTAGACATAAATGATTTGATGCTTAATTGTTTTTTGTACTATTTGTACTTTTTAATTAATTTTTATCAATAAATTGATTTTGTACCTTTCTATATCTGATGTTGTCAAGATTATCTATTGGGAATATATGGTCTCACTTCCAATGAATGTGGATGGTATGAGTGATTTAGGATGAGTGGATAAGATTAATTTAATAAGTTATTCTTTCTCCAAAGGATACCATTTTTTGTGATATTTTGATATATTACCCTATTCCTTTGGACAGAAGGGGGTTCCTCTCAGTTCGTAAATAGGCCATATTGGGAGCACATTTTACATTGACCGGCCCCTGACAGAGTAGCGGACACAGCGAGGTCCATCGTTAAAAGAGCCAGCCTGGAGCCGATCTTAGAGGGAAAACTGCTAAGAACGGCAGGAGTAAAGAGGACAACAACTCTGCGGCTGAAGTTCATTTTTCTGCAATCACCATTGTCTTCTTTTAAGCAAAACAACTAGAAATTCTTCATTAATAAACGAAAATCTTTAAGCCTAGGGCAACTCTACAAAAACTAACAGGGGCACTCTCTTCCAAAATGGTAGACTACGTGGGAGCTGCATAGTGCAATATTCATTGTCTACCCTGCCTCGAAGAAACTAATACATTGTTGAATGGGACTTTGGTACACATGCAGAGCGAAAAGAAGCTCAAGCCTGCTGCTGCTACTCCCGACTGGAGCAGTCCAGAGAGCTGTAGTGCCTTACCTGTGTGGCTGTTGAGGACCGGGGCACCCTGGGGGAGCCCGAGTAGCCCTTGGATTGAGCGCTGATCCCACCCGGAGTGAGCACCGATCCCGAGACCAAGGTAGTGACCAAGGTACCTTGATTGACTCTGACGATCAGCAATTCTATGTGGCCTCATGATAACTGAGGAGGTTTGAGTCTACAATGCCTGACCTTACAAAGGAGCCATACCACGCATTATGGCGACTAACCTCTCTCGACTACTGGAATTTGTGCCCTCTTCTTCCTCTTACACCACTCTATCTTCAGTCCTATCTTGTTGACACCAGTCCTGTTCTGAAGTAACAACCTGTTTCTATTCGCATCACTTCCCTGTCAGAACATCAGTTCGGGTATCTTCACCCGACTTCTGGAATATGTGCCCCCTTTCTCTCCTTATATTTCTCCTCACCACCGCTGCCCTAGTAACACCCTTCTCATATCCCCTCCTCCTCACTTTCCCAACATGGCCACCTCGCGAGTTAAGTCTGGAATTAATTGCTACAAAATCATTTATCCTCCTAACCTGACTAAAGGGTCAGCAAAACGATTCAAGCATAACACCATTGAATGTTTCCCTGATTCCCTCTTTGTTGATCAATTCTACAATGGTCGGTATGGGAGGCTCAAAAACTATTTAATTTTTTTCACTCACGACATCCCCTCCTGGTCCACCAGCTTATATAATTCCCTTAACGTCACCTCCTCCTCTTCTATCCCTCATGGGAAACAGCTACAGATTTCCCCCTATGCGTGTTTTAACGGATCCCTCACTATCTCACTCTATAACAACGGTACTGTCATGATCCAAGCTAAAGACACCTGTCTCTCTCTCTTTGACCACCTCTTCCCCTCCCTACTCCCCTCCCCTGTGACTGGACTCTCCCTTGACTCTTCATCTAACTCCACTCATTACTCCCTATCTCCTCCCCTGACCCCCCCACATAGGCTGCACCCTCGGGAGGCACAGGCTGACCCTCTTCCCCCCCTCCCCTGTTCCCTCCTCTCCCATTCTTCCCCCTCACAGTGTGCCCCCCCTCCATCACATCAGCCTTACCGCTAACTAATATGCTCCTCGTCCAATCTGCACCATCCCGGTACTCCAATCTTATCTCCTCCCCCCTATCCCTACCTACCACCCCCCTATTTTGTCCACCTCTCCTCCAACCTACTCCCCTAGTCAACTTTCCTTACGTTCCCCCTATTCCCTCCTCTTCTCCGCTCTTCTACCCCTCCTCCCCTCACTATGTACCCCGAATTCTTTACAAACCCATTGCATCTCTCTTCTTCCCCCCACTCCTCCAGTAAAGCTGTGCTACCCCCTTTCCCCCCTTGGTAACCCTTTCCCTTTCCCTCTCTCGGACCCAGCAGAACCACTTTCTCTCTTCAACTTCCCTATCTCCCAACCCCCCTCACTCTGCCAGGTGCCCATTCCCTCACATTCACCTCACCTAGCTTACAGGACCCCTCCAACCCCCTCCCCTCTCTTCCGCCCAAACCTCCTCCCTTCCTATGACTCCACTCATTCCCCCCTCCCTTTCTGCCCCACCGCCTCGTTCCTCACCTATCTCCCCCTAATTATGTCCTCAATTCCTATCCTTCTTGCAACGTCAACAAAGACAACTCTCCTTTCACCTCTGATGCACCAACGCCCGCTCTCAACCACCACCTTTCCCCACCCCTGAACCCTGTACCCCAACTCCCCTCCTGTACCCCCACCTCTCCCTGCCCTCCGCCGCCAATTGCACCCCCTCCTGTTTCTATCGAGCCACCCAACATGCCGTGCTCTGCCCTACTCTCTCTGGAAAATAAGCTAGGTTCTCTCATCACCTCCATCTCCCAGCTTGAAGCTACCATTTCACTCTTAAGCTCCAAGATTTCCACCTTTCCATACACCTCAATTCCTTTGGAAAACACTCACCTTCCCACGAGATGCACCTCGCCCCCACCCCCCAAAATAGCCAATGATAACCTGTCGTCTGCAAACATCGCAAACTCACTCAAGTCCTCAAACGCCACCCTTCTTCCACTTTCCTCTCCAAGTAACCCTACTTTCTACACCATTCCGACCATCTCCTCTGTCAGAACCAATCATCCACCTAAATCCTCCCGAGCACACTCATATAAGTACAATATCCCTATCACCCCTCATAGCCCAAGTGCCCCTGTCACCAAAACAGTCTCGGCAGAGTTGCGCTGTCTGCTCCACAACTGCAGATCCGCACTAAAACACAAACTTGAAATCTCCGATACCATCACCCTTCACAATATCGACATGCTCTTCCTCACAGAGACCTGGTTCAATGATACCTCTCACTCTATGTTTGATCTCCTATTACCCACAGGCTATTCTATATTGAGAAATGACAGAATAGACAAAGTTGGGGGAGGTGTTGCAGTCATCTTTAGAAACTCCCTTCAACTCAAGGCTTTTCCTAACAGCTCCTTCCGCACTTTTGAATGCCTATCTCTTGAGCTTCAATTGCACCAACGCTCACCCCTCAGATTCCATGCCATTTACTGGCAGCGGCCCTTCGTTTATGGAGGAACTCACTGACTTCATCAGCGACCAATACTCGCAAAGTGACAATCAGAACTTTGTGGGTGACTTCAATCCCCACTGGGGCTCGCTGGAAGACTCATCTGCGAATATGCTGGCCACCTTTCTCTCTGCAAACGATCTTATCCAACACTGCACAGAAACAACACACTCTAAGGGCTCAATCCTGGACCTTGTTATTTCTAAAGCAGGCATGCTTACTATCGCTATCCCTATTCATGTAGACTGGTCTGACCACCTCCTCATCCCATTCTCTCTTCACCTATCACACTCTATAACTCTCGGCCAACCTAAGAGGACTACTTCCTGGTTCCGTAACACAAAAAATATTGACCTCAGTACCCTCTGTGATTCGGCTTTGCTATCACTTCCAAGGCTAGACCCGAACCTGGATGTGAATGAACTCACCTCCCAATGCCTCTCAGTCTTTGCAGACGAAATCAACAACGTCGCTCCTCTTCAAAGCAAAAGGAAAAGGCCTACTCCCTCAGCACCTTGGTTCAACAAATCCCTTTATGAAGAAAGGAAGTACCTAAGAATCCTGGAGAAACAATGGAGACAAGCGCCCTCCACCAATAATTTGGCCACGCTTCGTTCACCAAGATCCAAGTACCACAAGCACATCTTCCTTGAAAAAGCATCGCACTTCAGAACCCTCCTCGACTCAGCCAAAAATAGACCCAAAAAAACTATTCGACCTCATCAAGAATCCAAACTGCTCTCCCCCAACCTCCAAGTTGGAGGATTCTACAAAGAAAGCAGCGGAATTCGCTTTATTCTTTGACGAAAAAGTGAAATCACTTGTGGATCAGGTCATTCATCCTACCCCTCCAGAGGAGCGCAAATCCTTAGCCATTTGGCAGAACTTTGACTCCATCTCTGAAGATGCCCTCCTCAAATGCATCCTCTAAACAAAGCCCTCCAACCATTCTCTTGATCCCATCCCTAGTGCCATTGCAATCGACTTCTACACCCATTCTCTTTCCTATTGGACCACTCTGGTTAACCTCTCCCTCTGTCAAGGCTCCCTTCCTGTTTCCTTCAAAACTGGGCAGGTTACCCCTCTTCTTAAAAAACCCACTGCTGATGCGAACAACCTCAACAACTTCCGCCCCATCACTAACCTACCTTTTCTTGCGAAAATCACAGAAAGATGTGTCGCGAAAGAACTTTCCCGTCATATCAAGGACAATGATCTTCTTGACAATTTCCAGTCTGGCTTCATTCAAAACTGCAGCACTGAAACAGCCCTGCTGCAAGTTATTGATGACGCACTGCGGATACTCGATTCAGGGGAGTCTTGTCTTCTAATTCTCCTTGACCTTTCTGCAGCCTTTGACACTGTCAATCACAACACTCTCCTTAACACTCTTCAACAGAGAATGGGCATGGAAGGCACAGTGCTTAAATGGTTTGCTTCCTTCCTCTCTGATAGATCCCAAATGATCAAAATAGCGAACAGTCTTTCATCTCCTTTGGCGGTAGGTCAAGGTGTTCCTCAAGGCTCTATACTTGCACCCACTTTGTTCAACCTCTATTTGGAACCATTGGGAAATCTCCTAAGTAAATCTGGGATCCTCTATCATCTCTATGCGGACGACACTCAAATCTACCTCAAGGTGTCCTCCACACACGATCTCTCCATCCTAAACTCTACTCTCGACTCCATTCAAAACTGGATGTTAACTCATCAATTGATTCTGAATCCCTCCAAAACTGAATTCCTCCTCCTCTCCTCCTCACTCTCTCCTCCTCCGGTTCAATCATGGATGGATCAGATGAATCTACTTAATAATAAACCCATCATTGTTGACAGCGCAAAATCCCTTGGTGTCATACTCGACAGAAAACTCAATCTACTCTCCCACATCAATTTCATTGCAAAGTCTGCTCGATACCAACTGCGCTTTCTCTGGGGGATTCGACGCTTCTTCCCAGAGCAAGACCGAAAAACCCTGGTCCAATCGCTGGTTCTTTCTAGACTGGACTACTGCAATTCTCTTCTTACTGGCCTCCCCAAATCCCACCTGTCCCCCCTCAAATCTGTGCTCCATTCAGCAGCTCGTTTCATATATGGGACTAAAAGTAGCGACCACATCACACCCATTTTATCCTCCCTCCGTTGGCTTCCCATCGAGGCAACATCTATCTACAAGACTGCCTGTATCACCCACAAAGCCTTGCATTCCTCCTCTCCTCGCTACTTGGCGAATAAACTGAAACTCTCTGGAGGCTCTAGACCATCACGCAATGCGGAAAACTTATTGCTTGAACCTCCCACTTTCAAAAAGGAAAGATCGATGGCCCAATCCTTTTCAGGCAACGCGGTGAGAATCTGGAACTCACTTCCGCCTAAGCTCCGGACCACCACCTCTTCCCGGTCCTTCAAAACTGACCTCAAATTTTCTCCTTCTCCAAAGACACTTCCAAACCTAATTCATGCCCTCTCTACTCCCTCAAGGAAGTTCTTCCACTATAGGAAATTCTGTACTCCATGCCTATAGAAGTGCCTTCCCAGTGTGTTCTGAGTGACTGCCACTTATTGCAGTATTATACCTCTATTTGTATTTTGTATCTTATGTATCATGCACACTTGTCACTTTTTCCTCTTGTAACGTATCATTTGCTACCTCATTTTGTATCTTGTTTGTTTTTGTTATTTGCACAATTGTCACTTTTTCCTCATGTAATGTAACGCTTGCTTTTTTATTATGCTCACTTGTAATTTTCTCCTCATGTAATGTTACTGTTCCTATTGTGAAGCGCTCTGACACTTTCGGGTAAAGTCCGCGCTATATAAAAACGCATAAAATAAATAAATAAATAAAAAAGTATATATGTGGATGATCAGGGAGTGGGAAGGAAGAAGCTCAGATTTGAAGCTGCATCATCGACTACCCATGCCACTCCTGCAGAGATCACAATGGCAGCTACCTGCAGCCAATCGGGAGGCATGGTTACCCACTGTGCCACCTGCCACAATCTTCTGATAGAGAAGTTGAAGGATGACACCAATTGTTAATTCAAAGACCTAAGAAAGATCAAAACAAGCTGCTTCTTGCCATGCGTACTGCCACATTTATGACCCTTTCCTCCACCTTCCCTGTCCTGACAGAGCCTGACGAAAGCGTAACCGAGGACAGCACAGTCAGTGTGCACACATCACATCAATAGGGTTGAGATTAATTAAGCAGCCTCACTTGCATGAGGCCGATTTCTTCTTTTATGATACTGCTGTCTCATAAAGGGGCACTCACCCTATGCGAACTGCTGCATCATGTTATACACAGTAACTTGTGGGCAGACTCCTGCTCAAAGAAATTTGTCCTACTCTGATAGGCTGGATGCAGTGCTCATGACGTGGGTCTACTGTATGACGCAGTGGCACTTTCTTACCATTGACCCACTGCTGGCCAAGTGGGGAAAGAGCAACGGCGGAAAGCAGCAATAAAAAATAAAATCATGATAGCGGGCTACGTGCTAAAACATATAGTGCAGCCCGTGCATATTAAAGTTATGGCTGATTTCTTCTCTTATGATACTGCTGTCTCATAAAATGCCCTCACCCTACGTGAACTGCTGCAGCATGTCACACGCAGTGAGAGATATTGATGGAAGAAGCACACTTCAAACATATATGTTTACTTTCAAAATGAGCCAAAAAGGGTAACATAAACTCCCAAGTTCCTGCCAGAATTAGGAATAAGTAACAACATTCAAATAACTCCACACGACAAGACATCACAGATTCAAAGGTCTCGTTTTTAAAGACTTGCTCTTCATTTTCTTATTTCTTGTGAGGTAACAACCACAGCCAACGTGTTTCGTCCCGCAAACACAGGGACTTCTTCAGGGCTGTTATAAAACATGACTGACAAAGCTTATAAATAACACACAATAAAGGAGGGATATACATTTTTACAAAAAGATAATACACAGAACACCAAATTATTTAGGTAATCCTAAAATATTGTTCAACAATTATAAATCTGAAAAACCAATCATAGAAAAGAAAACAGTTTATCTGAGGCAAACATTCGTAAAATGCAATCTAGCATTACTGCCTCAAAGCAAAACTGCTAAAAATACAAAAAGCAGTGTTGCGTTTACTCCACATTCTATTATAATAATCTCAAAGCAATATACAAACAACAGTAAACATCCTAGAGCTTGTTTATAATATTCCGTAATGTCTTGTCCATAAGCAGCTTGTAATATTCTTATATTGGTAGCCTATAATTTGATTTGTACCTATTCCTGAAAAACCAACAAGTTGCTTAACTAATTTCTGAGAGTTTTAACACAATAGGTATAAAATTAACCAAAAGGAAACCAAAAGTGCAACATCGGATACCAAAAAGGACTCCCAAAGTAGAATTTAGTATTTCATTTTATCAAGAAGGATAAGGCATCTGTATGTGCTTTCATCCCCTCATAAATAATCTCAAAGTGTCCATACGGATAATCCAGTGGTCAGACTCCTGTTCGAAGAAAAATGTCTCAATCTGATAGGCTGAGTGCAGTGCTTGTGACGTGAGGTCTACTGCACGAAGCAGCATCGCTTTCTTACCATTGACCTGCTGCTGACCAAGTGGGGAAAGAGAGATGGCGGAAAGCAGCAATTAAAAAAGAAAATCATGAAATTGGGTGCTGTGCTAAAAAATATAGCGTGGCACCTGTGCATATTAAAGGTATGTGCATAGCAACCCATGAAGCTGGTGCCATGGTGATAAAAAAAATCATGAAAACGGGTACCATGCTAGATGCCATGCTGGTGCAATATCACTAGCACAAAATAAAAAAAGTAGTCCCTAAACAAAACACATAAACACCTACAGCGTAAGTAAACTGTAGTTGGCTGGTGCTTCTCATCATAAAACGGAAGTGATGTATTGGGAGCGCCAACCAATAAGGAGCCAGGAAAGAAGAGCTACGCAGGAGTTAACCAACGGCAAGCAGCAGGCAGGATTACACTAATATACTGATTACAGCAGGTTATGCAGGCAGTGCATGCGTGCTGCCTAGGCTCGACCTAGATTGTAAATCCCTTTCCTTACGATGTTGTCGACGACATCTCACAACAAGCACCACAACACAGAAGAGAACTTACTTAGGGCCTAATTACCAGTTTGGTGCAGTCCATGCCTTGCAGGTACTGGGGTGCATGCACTGCAATTTTAAGCCAAAGCAATCGCAATGTGCATTTCTATTAATACCTTCACTCCGTTTGCTACTACAAGTCATCAAAATACATCAGTTACTCCATCAATCCTTCTGTTGAACCATCAGATTTTTGGGCTTTTGGACTGAACAGGGAAATCTATTTTGGACTCCCTAAATCCTTTACGTCACTAGACAAATACCACTACTCTGCTACCAAGATTTTTTGCAGCAGAATCCAAATACTCTTTTGAACATAACCTTAACACTTCTACTGGGACAATATGGGTAAGATTTCTACTCAGGTTCAATACTTCACCTCTGAGGAGATGGCCCTCTGATGGATCTTTCTCTGTTGTAGTGAGGGGTGAGGAAACAGGATGTCCAACTGTCAGCTACCCAAAGAGGACATATTAATTGGTAGCCAACCCACAAATTGGTAATCAGGGTCAGGTAAATTACTCTCAAACCCATGCTATAGAAATAAAGCATTGCAATTGGTAAACAAACCTCCTAAAGAAGTTTAGTCTAACAAGAATCATGAAAACCAAAAGGTCTGTTGTGGCTATACATAACAATAGCAAATAACCTGATGTTCTGAAAATATTTTGTGACTATCTTCGTTATACATCAAGAATCAGCACAGTTTCTAGAGAAAATACATTAGACACAATTAGACTCAGACAACTTTAGAGAATTTGGTTTGTGTATTAAAGATCCAAAAACAATGCATATAAGTAACATTTTAAGAAGTCAAGAATCTAACAGTTCAAAATATAAAATCACATATCTAATCGAAATAATCTATCCCTAAATAAGGGAACCCACAAGAAGATGGTTTAGTAATCAACACAATTTCTAACACCAACAAAGCAGGAAGTTGGTACTCCAAGGTTCTCTTAGCATGGGCAAGGGGATCACATTAAAGTCCACTAGGGGCAAAGTCCATGAGAATGGGCAAGGAAATGGAGTATAAATCAGGAATGTTCAAATCTGGCTTCTCACCAAACTGCTCCAAATCGTCCAACAAGCAAGTTCATCAGCAAGGGCAAAAAGCAAAGGGGCATAATAGAGATAGTCCAGCAGGCAAGGAGAATGAGGACCCACTCCTTCTCGTGAATGATGTAGTTATACAGTTCATATTTGTCATCATAACATCACTGTTCAGTACACAATGGTCTGATCGACGTGATCATCCTTCCGTCTTTCCAGGTACAAGTTGTTACTCCGGCATATTTTCTCACACTGTCTTTCCATCCTCCCAGGTTAGTTGACAAAGAGCTTGTTCATCTTTGTTTATCTCCATGGATATAGTCCAAAGTTCAGCTTCCCAACATTCGCACATATTGGGGTAAAAGGAAAAGGTCATTGTTGTCAAAAGGAATGTCGCATGAACCAAGAACAAGTAAAACAACATTTAACAAACATATCATAGTCCACTGCACAACGCTATGAAATAATGCAGCCTAAGGAGAAAAAGCATCTTAATGTTTTTTAAATTCATTTTATATTTTAGTATAATAAAATCCTACTTAAGTTTAAGCATAATGAAATAAATCACACATATCATAAATAAGCATTTTGAAATGTTGCCAGTAATGATTACACAGAAATGTTCAATTTCAAGTATGGCCTACTGCCACTATTTCGAAATGTAGCAACATGTAAATTAATTCTAAAAATCATTAATATAAAATTGTTCTGGATCCCAAAAGTACTTTATCATATTAAGCACTTATACTGAAAATTTCAAACATTGATACATTTAGTTTTTTAATTGCACCAATATCGAGCTTGTTAGGACACTTCTACAATGAAGCCAATAGCAATGATAAGTTATCATCAAATTTTATGACATCTCTGTTAATGAATATAAGGTAATCAGTTAATAAAACATCTTAAATTCACTAGTTGATTAATCCTACTGTTTCTACCTATTCAAGCATGCATTTGCGGTGCTGGTACATCAACTTTCCCTGTTTCTATGTCGTCTTTCTAGACATGTGCAAAGTACACCTTTATTTTTATTGTCGAGATTTGGTCTATCTGTCGTGCAAGGCAAGATCAGCTTTTAAGCTGTCTCACTCCTAACAGCAAGGTGAGCAAAGAAGGGAGGCTTATATGGGAGCAGGTGTAAGATATCTCAGAGCAGGTGAGTTCAGAGGGATGGATACGGTTATAGTGGCCTTGCTCTGTTAAAAAATAATGCATCTTTCTTGATTATAGCACAACTAAGTTATAGCCAAAGTGCTTTAGTTAACCCCCTGCTAAAGCAATCTAATTTAGATCCAACTGAATGGATTCTAATAAGCACAGTTCAAAATTTCATTTCTAGGGTTAGCAGAGGAAGTAATCAAGAAATGCTTTGGAGATTACACTGATCGAGAAAATAGTTTTTCCGGCTCCTGAAAGTCGGAATTTAGCGTGGCAAGAGGTGTCATCAGTGATGTCACTGACCATGTCATGAGTGATGTAATATGTGAGGTCATAAGCAGTGCATTGCGGGGGCGTTAGTTATAGTTAACTCAGGTAACTATAACTGCGTGGAACCTACTGGAGGAAACAGGAGGGCTTGTTGATCCCCAAGGACCCTAAGCAGCCAAGAGGATTTCATCCCCCAACCAGTAGGGCACCAGGAGGTACTTCTGCAGAGTGGTGGAGAAAGGGGGCAAGGCCTTCAATGACCTCTCAGCTATCCCACTGTGTGGGACTTACTGGAGGTAACAGGAGGGGTAGTTGGGCCCCAAGGACCCTTAAGAACCCTTAAGGATCCTTAAGAGCCATGGGAACTTCATCCCCCAACTAGTAGTGCACCAGGAGATGCATTTACAGAGTGGTGGTGAAAGGGGGCAGGGCATCCTACGACTAACCAAGGTTGCTTTTAAAAAAAAATGAATTATTATTAGGTGAGGGGGGCCATGTGGGAGTGGGGCCATGTGGCCCCCTTCCCATGGCCAATTTGGGCCCCGGGGACCCCATCCTCTGGAGCCAGGCCTTTTCAAAATAGGGAGGGGGCTGCGCAGCCCCCTTGCCTGGCCAATTTTGGCACCAGGGACCCTATCCCCCGGGGCCCAGCCTTTTTAAAGTTACGTCCCCTCAGGGCACCCAGTCTCCACTGGGACTGTGGGGGGAGCCTGAAGACCCTGGCAGTCCCTGCTGGGGCCCTGCCTCCTGCGGGAGCCGGCATTGCTTTTAGACATAGGAAGCTGCTGGAAAGCAACTCCCTGTGTCTAAAAGCAATTCTGCTCCATTTCCAAAAAGTGAGAGCATTTTTAATGCGCTCACTTGCTGGAAGTGGAGCATTTGCTGTGGCTTGGCGGGAGTGGTACCTGGGGGACGGTGGGCTGCAGGGCCATCTATGGCTCCAGGAGGGGGGCCGTGCAGCCCCCTCCTTTCTCATGTGTAGGGCCTGCCCTGGGGAGGTGGCAATCCCCTGGGCTGAGAACGGCCTGGTAGGGGGGCTATGTGGCCCCCCTCCCAACATATTAAAAAGAAGATAGCCCCCAGGAGTTGGTGGTCCCAGGGCCTTGGGGGGTACCTGAGGCCCCCCAACACAAATTCATGACCTCCTGCAGAGGTGGTCGTCCATG
This sequence comes from Calotriton arnoldi, assembly GCA_963921515.1. NCBI lineage: Eukaryota > Metazoa > Chordata > Amphibia > Caudata > Salamandridae > Calotriton > Calotriton arnoldi. The sequence continues at coordinate 87,004 of CAWUFW010012474.1, read as the reverse complement.
GGGCAGAGGGGATCCAAAAAGCCCCCTGTTTCATACTGAATAAGACCTACGGAGGAAGTGGTCTCCGGGGCATTAATAAGCCCCAGGAGAGAGGCCAGTGAAACCACTTCCTTTATTAGCAACATGTCCCCTAGACCTAGCGCACCCAGGGGCCAATTACTAACGAAGCACAGAAGCCGCACTTAATTTTTTGAAACATTTTCAGCATGATCTGTGGATTCAGCGCGACTCCCACCAAAACTTTTTTTGTTAAATCCTTTTTTGGCTCTGCGGGGTCCTTCTGGGACCTCCTCAAAAGGCCTAATGGGTCAGGTTGCCCTGCCTCCTTTTCTTTTTTTTAATGCTTTTCTGGCACTCGGCTCAAGCCGTGTCCCAAGATGGCTGCCAGCACTTCCTGATTTGAAGTGTTGGCAGACAATCAGATTTGAGCACGGGGACTTTCGAATCCTCGGAGGATCCGCATCCCTATATATACAAATTGGGATTCTCCATATTATTTCCACAACTACTGAAGCGATTTATGTCAATTTACAAAAAGGGGGCTTTCTGGACTAACATCTACCTTTCTGCTACATTTGGTGTAATTCCATTTAGCAGTTTTGAATGTAGCTGTGTCTAAAGTTCCTATGGGAATCAACATAGGAAATGTACGTTTTTAGCCCCCCCTTTTTCTCACTCCGCTTGACGGATCACCCCAAGACTTTCCATGTGCAACAAGATTCACCAGTGCCAATTGTTTGGAAAATTTCTCAAATTACATCACTGATAACTATAACTACCTACTGGCTTATGAGTTTAAGAATTGGTTGGCCTGCATATTTTACATCACTCATAACATGGTCAGTGACATCACTGGTTGCATCTCAAATGACATCACTATTGATATCATCATCTGAGTGTGAGTTTTTCATAAAAGTTTATGACACTGAAAGATATATACTGAGCTACTGCGTAAGTTAAATTACTATTCTTTCTGTACTACTGAGTGTTAATATTTCTAGCATATATCATCGAAACAATAATCCTGTTTTTAAAGTGGGTGTACTATTTATGAGTGAACTAGCCCCTACCCTGATACATGTCCCCTGCTGATGCATGTGAATGGTAGTGCTTTGCGACAGTCTAAGCTGTTTATTGAGACTTCACTTCACAGTGATGACTGAGTATAGTTGTGTTTGACGACATAATGACCACTTTGCTTAGACCTCTCTCGTTTGTGATGAATGAGTGTAGTAGTAGTTTGCAATAAATTCATCTTTTCACTAAGACCTCTCCCTAGGGTGATGGCTCAGTATAGTAGTGGTTTGAAACAGACAGACATTTCTGCTGATACCTTTCTCCAAGATGAAGAATAACTTAACTAGTAGTGTGAGACATAGTAACCTGTCCTCAAAGGCCTTTTTACTGAGTGTGTGTTGTAATGGTTTGTGTAAATCTGACATCTGAATAAAAAGCTCTTTCCAGGTTGATAAATGGTGTTGTTGGATTTGCTGAATTCTGTTTGAGTGAATCTATGAGTCTCTGAGTGAGTGTCTGAGTGTTTATTTGGGTGTATAACTCTGCCTGAGTAGCTGTATAGGACTGTGAATGGGTGTATGACTCGTTCTATGAGTGGATCTGGGTGTGAGAGTGTCTTTATAAGTGTCTGAATGGATGTAAGAGTCTCTGTATGGATATGTAAGTGCGGCTAAGAGAGTGCCTATATGGGTATGTGAGTGTCTGTGTGTATATGTAAGTGGGTGTGAGAGTGAGTTTATGAAGTCAATTGAAATCGATACATATAAAAATTCCATCCATTTGAGCATCTACAAACTGTTAGAAAATATTAGAAGTGTTGCAAAGCAGCTGAAATGGAAGGACAGTAAACTACTATCCAGTGAATAAAGGAGTAACCTACTGACTTTTCCACATTAAATACACTTGTATGATAAGCAGGTACACTTTCTTTTGTGCAGCCATCAAAAGGTCTTGTTTCATTTTTTGGTGAGTGAAAACTATCAGCGCTCAAAAGTACGATCTTTTTACAACAGTTACCTACTGAGCTATTTATCTATTATTTGTAAAGCGCACTGCCACCCCAAAGGTATCCTGGCGCTGTATTACGCAATTATAAATATGTGATGCCAAAGATATTGGATCATGGCCTGCAGTACAACCGATAAATGGTATTTTGCTTTAACTGTCACTCTAAACTTTTAGGAAGAGTCAGGTTTTTAATCCTTTCCTAAAGTGAATTATTTCATCAGACATCCTCAGGGCTGTTGGGAGTCCATTCCATAGCCGAGCAGTCTCGACCATGACAGCTCTCACACCTTGTCTGTTTTTTTAAAATCTGGGTAGATTGGCCAAGTTGGCTGAGGAAGAGCGTAAATTTATTATGGGAGCATGCCAGTTTATTCTATTTTGAAGAGGAGCTGGTCCAGTGCCATGAAGAGCCTTATATACTATACAGAGCAACTTGAACCTTATTCTCAGCATCAGCGGGAGCCAGTGGAGTTCATTCAGGGAGGCAGAGGACCTTCTAGATCTATTTAGGGCCAGCTTGGCTGCCACTGTTTGGACTCTCTGTAGCCTCCTGATTAGATATTTCGTGGTTCTACTATTAGGGTGTTACAGTAGTCCAAACAGCTCAGAATTACACTTCGTACACAAGTGCTCTTGAGGAATAAGGGAGTACTGGAAGAATTCTGTGCAGTGCTCTGATTAGGGAGAAGCATGTTCCTGCTGTTTTATTCACCTGTGCTTCTAGAGTAAACTTCTGATCAAGTATAACACCCAGGTTCCGGACTGTCTCTGAAGGTGTGAGTGGCTTTTCAGCTGGTATAGGCCAGAGGTTCAACAGGAGGGGAAAAGGTTACTTTGGCCACTGGACAGCATAGGATCTCTGTCTTATCACTGTTGAACTGAAGCGTATACACATATTATGTAAGATATACGTTCTTTGCAGCAGGTACAGTAACTCTCTGTGCTACATTATTGTGACTGCTACTAGACTAAACGGAAACATTAATAATGGTCCATTTATTCCACTTATTCACTGACTTAGTCAGGTGTATTGCTTGGAAAAATTAGGAGCACCTCAGGCTAATGGTATTGCTGCAGCAATCTGTGGACTCCTATTTATGTAAATGTGCTCAGGTGATTTGCTGATGGAGATTTTAGAGGTGCTTATGCTCCTTAGTGTCTGCAGTACTGTACAAGTTGTGATGAGAGGTGAATAATAATTCTTTTTTTGTTTTTAAATTTTTTTGTGTTCCGTAGTTCCTCCACGTTACATAGACGGGCAAAACTCTATGGTTTTTGTTCCTATCACATGATCGGAACGAACCTGCGGTTCCAATCAGCGGTTTCGTCGAATTTTTTACATTTTTTAAAGTATATAGGTTTTACTCTTTGTAAGTATAACATAAGGCTGGAAATATTTGGAAGCTGAGAATTCCTCATGTATATTTTATTTCTAACATATCTGTGTTTTTATGGTTTGTGTAGATCCGTGAATCTGCAGCTCCTGAACCGCAGTTCCGCTTGATGGGAGAAGAATATTCTGCCATTTCATTGAATAATATTGGACCACACCTAATTTTGAGTAGGGCCACTCCCTAAATTAGTTATTATGATTCTAGCTGTTGTGGGAGAAACATCTGTTTGGATATCTTCTAGAAACAGTGGATTCACAATGGCTGACGGGAGTGCTGCACCTCCACCTGCAGAACCTGTGGTAATTCCACACGAAGAGGAAGATAAAGAACTGACTTCAACATCGCGAAAGGAGAGTGAGGTATGGCATTTCTTCACCATACCCAGTGGTGAAAAGAAATTCTCTGCAAAATTTGTCAAATGCAACCTTTGCGTAAAGTATTTGTCTCGTGGCACCGCAAAAAAAATATAGTCACAGAACGTCAAGCATGTGGAAACATATTTGCACAATCCACAAGTAGGTATATATGTGGATGATCAGGGAGTGGGAAGGAAGAAGCTCAGATTTTAAGCTGCATCATCAACTACCCATGCCACTCCTGCAGAGATCACAATGGCAGCTACCTGCAGCCAATCGGGAGGCATGGCTACCCACTGTGCCACCTGCCACAATTTTCTGATAGTGAAGTTGAAGGATGTCACCAATTTTTTCTTACAGGTGAAGAAGCACCGCTGGAATTTTTCACAAATCTATTTTGATCTCACTTTTTCTACAGCACTGTTGTGTTTTGAAAATGCAAAGTTTCTGCATTTAGTTTTCCATTAAAGTTTGCTTCAATGTTTTGGAAGAAAAGAACAAAAATACAAAAAAAATAAAAAACTTTTACAAAAACATGTTCCCCAAAAAAACCACCATTGAATCAAAGAAAGCCTGTGTCTGACTCTTTATTACTCTTGTGTGTTTGTGTATATACGTTAATAGGTGTATGAATAACTCTGTATATGGGTGTTTTAGTGTATGTATCAGTGAGTCCCAGGGTGTCTCAGTGTGTATATGAGTGAGTATTCAAGTGTGTCATTGAATGTATCAGTTTGTCCCTGGGTGTGTCAGTGTATTTATCAGTGAGTCACAGAGTGTGTCAGTGTATTTATGAGTAAGTGTATCAATGAATGGATTGGTATGTGTATGGGTGCCAGTGTATATATCAGTGAGTCCCAGGGTGTGTCAGTGTGTATATGAGTGAGTATGTCCCAGGATGTTCCAGTGTATGTCTGAGTGAGTGAGTGTGTCAGAAAATGTATGAGTGTCTGCGTGGGAGTGTCTGTATATGTATGAGTGTGTGTACCATGGTGTCTAAGTATAGGGATGAGTGAGCATCTGAGTGAGTCAGTGAATGCATCAGTGTATTTACTTGGGTGTGTCAGAATATGTATGAGTGTATCCGGAGGTGTCTGGTGTATGTATGAATGAGTGTCTGAGTGAGTCAGTGAATGCATCAGTGTGTACATGTGTGTGTTAGTATATGTATGAGTGAGTCCCGGGGTGTCTGAGTGTATGTATGAGTGACTGTGTGAGAGACTTAGTGAATGCATCAGTATGTGCTTTGATGTGTCAGTGCATGTATCAGTGTGTTCCTGGGTGTCTGAGTGTATGTTTCAGTGAATGTTTGAGTGTGTCAGTGAATGTATAAGTATGTGTTTGGGTGTGTCAGTATATGTTTGAGTGTGTCCCAGAGTGTCTGAGTGTATGTATGAGTTAGAAGCTTAGTGTATCAATAAAAGACAACAAAGGACAGTGGACCCCAGCAAGATGCCATATCCACACCGTTATGTCCCCAAATTTATTTAAGGAGATGTATATCATATACTGTGCACTCCCTGTAGACACCCTCTGCCCAAAGGGTGCTGCCCTACTATACGGAAAACTTATAAACATAAAAACCAGAGGTGCTCCTCATTTGAAATATTTGTAAAAGTTAAAAATATCCATGGAAAGTTTCACAAATTCGTAATGAATCTTCTCTTTATTGGTACTTCTTAAATGCACAGCAAAAATCAGTCAACACGTTTTGTCCAAAGGAAAAGGGACTTCCTTCAGGGCAAAAAAGTAGTAAGAGAGATGTGTGTCATAAAATCCAACTGGATAAAGTTGTATATAGTACATACATAATGGCCAGGCATATAAATGGTGCAGTGCCCAAGGTGGTCTGTCAAAAGGGAAAGAACAGGAAGTCATAAGTTAAGTGACATTCCATCCATGTAAGAATTTACAGTATGGTTCGGACTTCTTTCCGTACTGAGCCTAGCACTGGGAAACCTTTTTAGTTAGCATGCGCTTTATAAAATATGCATAATAATGTTATATCCAGGTAGATACTGTTGTAGACACAGAAACGCCCAGGCATACATATATATATATATATATATATATATATATATATATATATATATATATATATATATATATATATATATATATATATATATATATATCATTCCACAACACCCTCGAGTAGGACGCCAGTGCTCCTTCCTTGAAGCGGTGCAGTTTTTCTCCGACAGGGCAGCCGTAAATATTGCAACAAGTAACCTCTGAGCCCAGAGGTTGGTATGAAAAACCGCACTCTCTCGGAATCCGTATAACAAAATTGCTTTATTCCATAACAGCAAACATCGCTATGCCCAACGCGTTTCGGTTTGCTCCTCGAACCTTGGTCACGGGTAGTTCGAGGAGCGAACCGAAGCAGCGTTGGGCATTCCGAGAGAGTGTGGTTTTTCATACCAACCTCTGGGCTCAGAGGTTACTTGTTGCAATATATATATATATATATATCTATATATATATATATATATATATACATATATATATATATATATATATATATATATATATATATATATATATATATATATATATATATATATATATATATATATATATATCCAAACAATGCTGTTTATCCTGATCAGTAAAAACAACACGCCATGGCCCAAAGCTTCTTTCAGTGTGATTTATTGCAATAAATCACGCTGAAAGAAGCTTTGGGCCATGGCGTGTTGTTTTTACTGATCAGTATAAACAGCATTGTTTGGATATTTAGGGGCTCGCGATCCCGCCATGGCTCGCCATAGCTAAGCAGCTCGGGTTCCTGCGCGGAATCGAGTATTGGATATATATATAACCACAGGTTTCAACTTAGGACGTTATAGTTAGTTGGACATTTCACTTGTACAAAACCAGAGAAATTTGGCCGCTATAGTTAGTTGAGGTAACTATAACTCGAGCCCCTGCAATGCACTGCTGATGACGTCACATATTACATCACTCATGACATGGTCAGTGACATCACTGTTGACGTCACTGATGACATCTCAAATGACATCCCTGATTACATCACTGATGACATCATCCAGTGACTGTGTGTTTCTGTAAAGTTTAAATATGTTTTATATATATATAGGCCAAGGTGTATTAAAGAACGAGTGGGTGTATGACTGTCTGAATGGATGATTTAGTAGGTGCGTGACTGACTGTATAAGTGAGTGATTAAACGTGTCTTATCGAATGCATGGGTTAGTGACTAAACTGTGTGAATGTCTGTATCAGTCTGTCTGTTGGTGTGTAAGCAGCTGCATGGGTTGGTGAGTAGCTATATGAGTGTATATTTGGATTATTGATTGGTTGTCTGAGTATCTATATGGGTGCCTGAGTGTCTGTGTGGGTGGGTGGGGGGTGTGTGACTTTGTGCATAGATGTGTGAGTGGATGATTCACTGGGTGTATGGGTTCAAGAGTGTATCTGGGAAGTGCTGTATGGGTGGGTGAGTGTGTGTATGGGTGTGTTGGTGAGTGTTTAGATGTCTTAGTGGTACATGTGTGAGTAACTACATATGTGAAAGGCAGTATATGTGAGTGTTGGAGTATATAAATGACTATATGAGTTAGTGATTGTGAGAGTGCCTATATGGATGAGTGTGTTCTTGTGTCAGTGATTGTATAAGAGAGTAAGTATTTGTTAGTATCTGTATGAATAAGAGAGGTGATGTGTGTATAATTGTGTAGGTGAGTAAATGGGAGCGTGATTGATTATTTGCATGACTGACTATGTGTGTAAGTAACTCTATGGGTGAGTGGCGGTGTGTGAGTGTCTGTATAGGTGTATGAGTGTATATGATAGTGCTGTATTGATGAGTGACTGCATGTATGAGTGACTGTATGGGTGAATGAGTAGATGTGTGTATAGACCTAGGAATCAGTGAGTGGGTATGTAGTAACTGGTATTGGTGTGTCTTTGGTTTCGAAAATGGTAGTCTGTATTTTAGAGTGGGTGTATCAAAGGTTATATTAGGATGTGAGGAGGTGCATCAGATTATCACGTGGATGATGTCATCAGTGATGTCATTTGAGATGTCATGAGTGATGTCACTGACCATGTCATGAGTGATGTAATATGTGACGTCATCAGCAGTGCATTGCAGGGGCGCGAGTTATAGTTACCTCAACTAACTATAACGGCCGAATTTCTCTGGTTTTGTACGAGTGAAATGTCCAACTAACTATAACGTCCCTGAAACCTGTGTTTTTTTCAGTGAATTTCTAAGGTTTTTTAAATGCTAATTTCTAACTATAACGTCCCTGAAACCTATGGTTTTTTCAGTGAATTTCAAAGGTTTTTTAAATGCTAATTTCTAACTATAACGGCCCTGAAACCTATGGTTTATTCAGTGAATTTCAAAGGTTTTTTAAATGCTCATTTCTAATAATAATGTACCTGAAACCTATGGTTTTTTCAGTGAATTTCAAAGGTTTTTTAAATGCTATTTTCTAACTATGCCTACAGAGGTAGGGCATGTGCAGAAAGAGGAAAAAAGGCGCAGAAAGAAGCAACAGATATGCAGAAAGAACCAACAGAGGAGCAGAAAGAGGCCTTATTGCAGTCATCCTGTGCCCCCAACATTTTGCTGACTGGTAATGGTGGTAACTGACTCTGACTTACCAGGCCTGGAGCCAGTGCTATGCTGAAAGACACTTAGAATACAGTGAAAACACCTACATACACTAGGGTACACTATGGGTTGGGGTACCCCTGTGACTGGCATGACCTCTCCTGTAAGGCCCTAGTACATAATAGGGCAGGGGGATTAAAACAACCTCTAAGTCAGAGGTGCAGAAAGAAGCAAGAGCAGTGCAGAAAGAACCAACAGGCAAGAGGCGAGAGGGGTACAGAAAGAGGAAAGAAAAGTGCGGAAAGAAGCAAAAGAGGTGCAGAAAGAGGCAAGAGAACTGCAGAAAACGGCAAGAGAAGTGCAGAAAGAAGCAACAGAGGTGCCGAAAGTGGCAAGAAAGGTGCAGAAACAGGCAAGAAAAGTACAGAAAGAGGGAACAGGGGTGCAGAAAGAGGTAAGACAGATACAGAAATTTGCAAGAGAGGTGCAGAAAGAAGCAAGAGAGGTGGAGAAATAGGGAAGAGGGGTGCAGAAAGAGGCAAGTGATGTGCAGAAAGAGGCAACAGAGGTGTAGAAATGTGCAAGAGAATTGCAGAAACAAGCAAGAGAAGTGCAAAAAGAGGCAAGAGAATTGCTGAAAGAAGCAACAGAGGTGTAGAAAGATGCAAGAAAAATGCAGAAAGAGGCAAGTGAGGTGCAGAAAGAAGCAAGAGCAGTGCAGAAAGAACCAACAGAGGTGCAAAAAGAGGCAAGAGGGGTGCAGAAAGAGGCAAGAGGGGTGTAGAAATTTGCAAGAGAGGTGCAGAAAGAAGCAACAGAGGTACAGAAGGAGACAAGAGAACTGCAGAAAGAGGCAAGAGAGTTGCAGAAACAGGCAAGAGAGTTGCAGAAAGAGGCAAGAAAAGTGCAGAAAGAGGCAAGAGGGGTGCAAAAAGAGGTAGGAGAGGTGCACAAAGGGGCAAGAAAGGTACAGAAATAGGCAGGAGGGATACAGAAAGAAGGAACAGAAGTGCAGAAAGAGGCAAGAGAATTGCTGAAAGAAGCAACAGAGGTATAGAAAGAAGCAAGAGAAGTGCAGAAAGAGGCAAGTAAGGTGCAGAAAGAAGCAAGATCAGTGCATAAAGAACCAACAGAGGTACAAGAAGAGGCAAGAGGGGTGCAGAAAAAGGTAGGAGAGGTGCACAAAGAGGCAAGACAAGTACAGAAAGAGGCAGGAGGGGTGCAGAAAGAAGGAAGAGAAGTGCAGAAAGAAGCAACAGAGGTGCAGAAACAGGCAGGAAAGGTGCAGAAAGAGGTAACAGGGGTGCAGAAAGACGCACGAGAGGTGCAGAAAGAGAAAAGAGGGGTGCAAAAAGAGGCAAGAGGGGTGCAGAAACAGGCAGGAAAGGTGCAGAAAGAGGTAACAGGGGTGCAGAAAGACGCAAGAGAGGTGCAGAAAGAGAAAAGAGGGGTGCAAAAAGAGGCAAGAGGGGTGTAGAAAGACGCAAGAGAGGTGCAGAAACAAGCAAGAGAAGTGTAGAAAGAAGCAAGAGAATTGCTGAAAGAAGCAACAGAGGTGTGGAAAGAAACAGGAGAAGTGCAGAAAGAGGCAAGTGAGGTGCAGAAAGAGGCATAGAGGTGCAGAAAATGGCAAGAGAACAGCAGAAAGAGGCAAGAGGGATGCAAAAAAGGGAAGAAGGGTGCAGAAAGAAGCAAGAGAGGTGCAGAAAGAAGCAAGAGAAGTATAGAAATAAGCAAGAGAGGTGCAGAAAGAGGGAAGACGAGTGCAGAAAGAGACAACAGGGGTGAAGAAAGAAGCAAGAGAGGTGCAGAAAGAGGCAATAGAAGTGCAGAAAGAGGCAAGAGAGTTGCAGAAACAGGGAAGAGGGGTACAAAAAGAGGCAAGAGAGGTGCAGAAAATGGCAAGAGAACAGCAGAAAGAGGCAAGAGGGATGCAAAAAAGGGAAGAAGGGTGCAGAAAGAAGCAAGAGGGGTGCAGAAAGAAGCAAGAGAAGTGCAGAAATAAGCAAGAGAGGTGCAGAAAGAGGGAAGAGGAGTGCAGAAAGAGACAACAGGGGTGCAGAAAGAGACAACAGGGGTGAAGAAAGAAGCAAGAGAGGTGCAGAAAGAGGCAATAGAAGTGCAGAAAGAGGCAAAAGAATTGCAGAAACAGGCAAAAGGAGTGCAGAAAGAGGGAACATGTGTGCAGACAGAGGCAAGAGAGGTGCAGAAAGAAGGAAGAGGGGTACAAAAAGAGGCAAGAGAGGTGCAGAAAATGGCAAGAGAACAGCAGAAAGAGGCAAGAGGGATGCAAAAAAGGGAGGAAGGGTGCAGAAAGAAGCAAGAGAGGTGCAGAAAGAAGCAAGAGAAGTGCAGAAATAAGCAAGAGAGGTACAGAAAGAGGGAAGACGAGTGCAGAAAGAGATAACAGGGGTGCAGAAAGAGACAACAGGGGTGCAGAAAGAAGCAAGTGAGGTGCAGAAGGAGGCAAGAGAACTGCATAAAGAGGCAAGAGAGTTGCAGAAACAGGCAAAAGGGGTGCAGAAAGAGGGAACATGTGTGCAAACAGAGGCAAGAGAGGTGCAGAAAGAGGGAAGAGGGGTACATAAAGAGGCAAGAGGGATGCAGAAATCTGCAAAAGAGGTGCAGAAAGAACAAGAGCAGTGCAGAAAGAACCAACAGAGGTGCAGAAAGAACCAACAGAGGTGCAGAAAGAGGCAAGAGGGGTGCAGAAAGAGGTCGGAGATGTGCACAAAGAGGCAAGGGGGGTGCAGAAAGAAGCAAGAGGAGTGCAGAAAGAAGCAAGAGAGGTGCAGAAAGAAGAGAGTGAGGTTCAGAAAGAGGCAAGAAAAGAGCAGAAAGTGGTATGTGAGGTGCAGAAAGAGGCAAGAGAGGTATTGAAAGAGGCCAGATAAGTGTTGAAAGAGGCAAGAGAAGTGCAGAAAGAAGCACTTAAGGTACAGAAAGAGGCAAGAGAGGTACAGAAAGAGGCTCAAGAGGTGCAGAAAGAGGCACTAGAAGTGCAGAAAGAGGCAAGAGAGGTGCAGAAGGAAGAGAGTGGGGTACAGAAAGAGGCAAGTGAGAAGCAGAAAGAGGCAAGAGAGGTACAGAAAGAGGCAAGGGAAGTGCTGAAAGAGACAAGAAGGGTGCAGAAAGAAGCAAGAGGAGTGCAGAAAGAGTCAAGAGAGGTGCAGAAAGAAGAGAGTGAGGTGCAGAAAGAAGCAAGAGAAGTGCAGAAATAAGCAAGAGAGGTGCAGAAAGAGGGAAGAGGAGTGCAGAAAGAGACAACAGGGGTGCAGAAAGAGACAACAGGGGTGAAGAAAGAAGCAAGAGAGGTGCAGAAAGAGGCAATAGAAGTGCAGAAAGAGGCAAAAGAATTGCAAAAACAGGCAAAAGGAGTGCAGAAAGAGGGAACATGTGTGCAGACAGAGGCAAGAGAGGTGCAGAAAGAAGGAAGAGGGGTACAAAAAGAGGCAAGAGAGGTGCAGAAAATGGCAAGAGAACAGCAGAAAGAGGCAAGAGGGATGCAAAAAAGGGAAGAAGGGTGCAGAAAGAAGCAAGAGAGGTGCAGAAAGAAGCAAGAGAAGTGCAGAAATAAGCAAGAGAGGTACAGAAAGAGGGAAGACGAGTGCAGAAAGAGACAACAGGGGTGCAGAAAGAGACAACAGGGGTGCAGAAAGAAGCAAGTGAGGTGCAGAAGGAGGCAAGAGAACTGCATAAAGAGGCAAGAGAGTTGCAGAAACAGGCAAAAGGGGTGCAGAAAGAGGGAACATGTGTGCAGACAGAGGCAAGAGAGGTGCAGAAAGAGGGAAGAGGGGTACATAAAGAGGCAAGAGGGATGCAGAAATCTGCAAAAGAGGTGCAGAAAGAACAAGAGCAGTGCAGAAAGAACCAACAGAGGTGCAGAAAGAGGCAAGAGGGGTGCAGAAAGAGGTAGGAGATGTGCACAAAGAGGCAAGGGGGGTGCAGAAAGAAGCAAGAGGAGTGCAGAAAGAAGCAAGAGAGGTGCAGAAAGAAGAGAGTGAGGTTCAGAAAGAGGCAAGAGAAGAGCAGAAAGTGGTAAGTGAGGTGCAGAAAGAGGCAAGAGAGGTATTGAAAGAGGCCAGATAAGTGTTGAAAGAGGCAAGAGAAGTGCAGAAAGAAGCACTTAAGGTACAGAAAGAGGCAAGAGAGGTACAGAAAGAGGCTCAAGAGGTGCAGAAAGAGGTAATAGAAGTGCAGAAAGAGGCAAGAGAGGTGCAGAAGGAAGAGAGTGGGGTACAGAAAGAGGCAAGTGAGAAGCAGAAAGAGGCAAGAGAGGTACAGAAAGAGGCAAGGGAAGTGCTGAAAGAGACAAGAAGGGTGCAGAAAGAAGCAAGAGGAGTGCAGAAAGAGTCAAGAGAGGTGCAGAAAGAAGAGAGTGAGGTTCAGAAAGAGGCAAGAGAAGAGCAGAAAGTGGTAAGTGAGGTGCAGAAAGAGGCAAGAGAGGTCTAGAAAGAGGCCAGATAAGTGTTGAAAGAGGCAAGAGAAGTGCAGAAAGAGGCACTTGAGATGCAGAAAGAGGTAAGAGAGGTACAGAAAGAGGCTCAAGAGGTGCAGAAAGAGGCAATAGAAGTGCAGAAAGAGGCAAGAGAGGTGCAGAAGGAAGAGAGTGGGGTGCAGAAAGAGACAAGTGAGAAGCAGAAAGAGGCAAGAGAGGTGTAGAAAGAAGCAAGAGAAGTGCAGAAAGAGGCAAGTGAGGTGCAGCAAGAGGCAAGAGAGGTGCAGAAAGAGGCAAGAGAGGTGCAGAAAGAGGCAAGAGGTCTGCAGAAAACGCAATAGAGTTGCTGAAAGAGGCAAGTGAAGTGCAGAAAGGGGCAAGAGAAGTGCAGAAAGAGGCAAGTGAAGTGCAGAAAGAACACAGTGAGGTGCAGAAAGAGGAAGAAAGGTGCAGAAAGATGCAAGAGAAATGCAGAAAGAGGCAAGAGAGGCACAGAAAGAAGAGAGGTTTGTGCACCATTAGTACCAATTAACACCCACATTTAGCAATAAGTAACACATGACCATTCCAGCTTTGCAAAGGGCCTTCCACCACGCTGTAACACGTGAAGCTGCATTTTTTTAACATTTGAGCCGTTTGAGGGAGAAACAAGGCTTTTTTTGATCAAATCTGCAGATTAGCCAGCAGATGATGGAATATTTGACATATGCAGAAATTTTTTAATTATGTGAAAATTGGTGCAGCCGAACAGTGACATAATTCCAGTGGCCCTGCTCATACCTCTGACTAGGTCCAGAAGTGCTCCTCAGTGGTTCCTTCTTTTTTTGTGTCTCATTGAGTTTATAGTTTAGTTTCTATGGAAACGAGGAAGACTAAACCTGAGGTTACCACTCCACAACACAGACTACAATACCACATAATTACTCTCCAAAACATATAATCCCACTCCACATAAATCCTATACACTAAATACCACATACTTTCTATTCACATAATTTCACTGCACAACATACCACATAATTCCACTACACACAACGTACATCCACTCTACACCAAAAAACATTAGTAAAAAACTTTTACATTTACAACGCCAATAGCTCTAACTCTCGCAAATGCGAAACCTATTACATTACAAATGCTTCTTTAACTGGTAGTCGTGTTTGCAGAGTGGTGCAGAAAGGGGGCTGGGCCTCCAACCAGCGCTCAGGAATTCTGCTGCGTAGGACTTATAGGAGGTACCAAGAGGGCTTCTTGGCCCCCAGAGTCCCTCAGGAGTAAAGTGGACTTCATCCCCGTAGTCTGCCAGGAGGCGTGTTTTTATCCCACTCTGCAAACGCGCATCCTGGCTCACTGCTGCTCGGGGGATGAAGTCCACTTGGGTCCTGAGGTCCTCAGGACACAAGAGGACCTCATCGCCCCACCAGCAGTGCACCAAGAGGAGCGTTTGCAGAGTAGTGTAAAAAGGGGCGTGGCCTCGGATCACCTCTCAGCAATCCCACTGTGTGGGGCTTACTGGAGGTACCTGGGGGGCTAATTGGCCCCCTGGGACACTCAGGAATGAAGGGGACTTAATCCCCCAACTTAGAACGTGCCAGGGGGCATTTGCAGAGTGGTGCAAGGAGGGGGCGGGGCGCCCGGCGAGATGCCGGCTTTTCTTTTCAAATATTTTTAGAAGGGGGACTGTGTGGCCCCCCTTCTTTTAGTATTTTTTGGGCCATGGGGACCCCATCCCCCAGGGCCTGAGCATTTGTTTCATTTTTTTAAACGGGAAGAGGGCCGCATGGCCTCCCTTCCCTGGGCCACTATTGGCCCCGGGAACCCCATCCCCCGGGGCCTGACCTCGTTTTTATTTTATTTTTTTTGTATTTTTCCTGGGAGGGGGGCTGCATGGCCCCCCTCCCCTGGGCCACTTCTGCCCCGGGAACCCCATCCCCCGGGGCCGGGCCAGCCTGCTTTTTTTGAGGAGGGGGCCCCCATCTCCTGGGACCCAGCCTTATTTAAAAAAAGAAACATCAAAAGGGAGGGGGCTGAGTGGCCCCCCTCCTGGGCCACATCTGGCCCCGGGGACCCCATCCGCTGGGGCCGCCCTCAAGTTGGGGACCGTGGGGGGAGCCGCAATGCCCCCACAGTCCCTGCCGGGTCCCCGCCTCCTGCGGGAGCCTGCATTGCTTTTGGGCAAGGGGAGTAGTTAACATGCAGCTCCCCTTTCCCAAAAGCAATTCTGCTTTGCTTCTTGGAAGTGAGAGCAGGTTTCCTGCTCTTGCTTCCTAGAAGCAAAGCAGTATTTGCTATGGCAGGGCGGGAGCCATGCTCCCGCCCTGCCATAGCAAATGGCAATGTCCCGGAGGTGGGCACCGTGGGACATTGCAGGAGCCGGCCCTGGGGGGTGGCGGACCGCAGAGCCATCGAGGGCTCCCCTCCCAACATGTAATTAGCCCCGGGGGTGGTGGTCCCGGGGCTTGGGGGGCCCCCGAGGCCCCCCCTTTGATAATCAAAAAAGCCCCGGGGAGTTGGTGGTCCATGGGGTTTGGGGGGCCTGCGAGGCCCCCCGCAAATAATTAATGGCAGTATATGTATGAGTGTGTCCTGGGGTGTCTGAGTCTGTGTATATGTGAGTGTTTGAGTATGTCAATGAATGCATCTGTGTGGTGCATCAGTATATTGATGAGTGTGCCTTGTGTGTCTGTATGTATGAGTGAGTGTGGGAGTGATTCAGTGAATGCATCATTGTAATTTCTCGACTTTGTCACTACATGTATGAGTGTGTCCTGGGTGTCTGGGTGTATGTATCAGTGAGTGTGTAAGTGACGTAGTAGCTGTATCAGTGTGTGTGCAGGTGGGAAAGTATATATATGAGAGTGTTGCGGGGTGTATAAGTGTACACCTGGGTGTTACTGTGTATACAACAACGTCTACCTAGATGTATTATTATTATTATTATGCATATTTTATAAAGTGTATGGCTACCTAAAAAAGTCTCCCATTGCTAGGCTTAGTACTGAAGGAAGTCTTAACCAGAAAACTGTCTAAAGGAGTGCAAATTAGGAAAGTTCAGATGGTTGGAACAACCACTTTATACACTGTATGTATCACTGTATAAATCTGTGTGTGCCTGGATGTGTTATACTCTACAACAGTTTGTGCCTGGGTGGCTTACTGTATGATTTAGCAAGTACCTGCGTGTGTGAGTGTATGCATGAGGGTGTTATTGAGTGTATGTTTCATTCTGTGTGAGTATGTCAGTGTATAGATAAGCGTGAGGTTGGGTATATCAATGTGTACCATCAGTGAGTGCATGGATGTGTCAGTATGTGTATTGGTGTTTGCTTGAGTTTGTCACTATATGGAGCAATCTCTTCCTTTGTGTCTCATTTGATGTTCTATAAAGAGTAAATATGTATTTAGTCACCTACATTACTGCAAAAAAAGGTTCCATTGATCTGTGGTAAAAGAGAGAAATCATAAAAATAAGTTATTGTTTTATGTTAAAAATTTGGATAGCAAAGTTTAAGTTTCTGCAATAAATATGTTCATGTTGATAGTAACACATCACACAGGTACAACATTGTAAAGGAATTAAACATTTTATTTAAATCTCATTTTCCCTTTTATGCTGTTCTCAGCTTTCATACTTGTACACTATAAACTATGGGGCAGATTTACAAGCGTCACAGAACGCAGCGGCGTCGTAAACAATGCGCCACGTTGCGACATATTTACAACGTGACGCATCTAGGGAGATCCGTCATGTTGTAAAGCCCTGTGCTACATTATACCTGCGTCAGGTATAATGTATGCAGGGTGGGCGTTCCGTCGCAAGAAAGCCTCGTAAAAGTGATGCAGTGAAATCTACAATATTTCAGTGAGTCACTTTTACGACGCCGCTGCGTCAAAACCTTACGCCTGCTTGAAGCAGGCGTAAGGAGTGACACAGCACAATAAATATAGGCTGCCCCTGAGCATTGCTGGAGTTGCGTTGCGCTTGTGACACGACTCCAGCAATGCGCTGCCCTTACGACAAAAGATGCGACACGCATCTGTCTATCCTTGCGCCACGGTGCGCCGCATTGTAAATGCGACGCATCCGTGGTGGCGCAATGGTATTTTTGCGTGTCGCATCTTTACTGGCGCATCCTTGCTAATATGCTGAGATGCGCCAGTCCTTGTAAATCTGCCCCTATGTACTGCTGGAAGCTTGATCCTTCAACATCGGGGAAAAAAAACAATCATTTAGATGAAGGAAAAAAAACAGAATTTCACAGTATAACACTATGGATAAGTGGCACTATGCATTGCACTCACTGTAACTACTCAATACATTATTTTAGCTACAGCCACTGAACTAATCTAAAGAAACATATCAGAAAAAAATTAAATGTTATCATCTTGGAAGAAGTCCATTACTTGAAATAGATATAAATGATATTTGACTTTTGGAGACCGTTTTGAAGACATCAACCTGGTAGGCTGAATGATGCCTTAAACACTGATGATCGATGAAGAACAAACACTGCATAACACTTTATAAAGAGTAATCATTATTAGAACTTTGGATTAAGAAAGAAGATGAATGGATTTAAAAGTTTGAAAGGCAGTTTTTGTTTCAATGTATGCTCTCTGTCATTGTATTCCGTCCATCTACTTACACTTCTTAAATACACAGTGCAGTGTTCTGAAGTTATACGAAGTCCTTCATGATAGATGATAGACAATGTAGAGTACATTCTTCAAGAAATTGAAATTTGTCCTGCTTTGAAGTTTGTAATTTCCATTTCCATTTTAGATCCATCTGCTCTGCATCGTTGCAGCATTAGTATAATAAGTTTTCCAGCTCTCTGTATCTGCAATGTAGACATACAATCTGATCTACAATTTGGGCAGGTCACATTATGGCTAGCGTATTTGATCAGTTTATCTAAAGGCACAGTTTTAGAATCCAGTAATGGAAAGCAGAGAAATCGCTCAGAATTTATTTCAATGGTGGATGTGAAAGAGCAGTCTTCTCAGTAATGGTTCCATTTATGACACAGTTCAAATAAGTCATCAATATTTACTTCTTCTAAAACTCCAGGATGACCATTATAAATGATATTAGCAATCCGCTACAAATATATAAAACATCTCTAATGCTTGAAGCAGTATGTATTACAGTTCTGTTACTCAGTAAATGTTGGAGCAAATGATACAGTGCATAACACAATCTCTTACCTATGTTTTTGTTGAATTTGATTAACAAGATGTGATAAATGAAATAGTGCATTGAGAACAACATTTGCATAGCAGTTGACACCTGAACTGTTTTCCAGCTGGTATCCTACAATATCACACTGATTTTTCACTTTTTTCTTCTTAACACTTTCTAGCTTCTCCTTGTTTATTTTCTTTTCTTGAACATCCATCAACTCTTTTGTAAGCTTCCGTTTTGCACAGATTAGCCCTTTTTCATTAAAAGGATGCTGACCTAAATGAGAAGAAAAGACTTCTTAACCGATTGTACTCTCTTACACAGCTTGCATCAGCACTAACTCTCTTGTCATCAAAATCAACTAAGATCAAATTGGACAATGTTCTAACTCAGGATAATGCAACATACGACATACTTTGTTTAAATACTTTACTTCCAATATTAATTAAAGCAGCCTCTACAGTTAAACCTTGAGCTTTATGGATAGTTACAGCGTATGCTAGTGACAATGAAAACTGTTGCCGCCGTACATATAAGTCTTTCATAAGCAAAGAATTCACAATACATTGGCCAATCTGCTTCACGCCATCAATCTAATCAAATTTTATGGCTAAATGTTTCCAGTTCAGGGAAGACCTGGCTTGGCAGTTCAGGCTAGACTGTTCCCATGAGGCACAGGGTCAAGAATGATTTGCATATAGCTGGGTCTGAACTGAGGTGGCAAAGTGAGCTAAAGAATGATGATGGATTCAAACCAGATCTATGACTGGGGGTGAGTGTCTGTAAGGTTTCAGTTCTCCATCCATCATCCTCTCGTGTTTGTTTTGTTCGCCCTAAGTTGGCAGGGTATGCCCAGACGTGGGTCCCTTGCTCACTTTGCCACTGGTTTCAAGCTAGCCTGGCTGATGAAGGGTGTTACCCAGAAACCGGTCCAAGGATGCTTGTTTACGGTTCAGGGAAGACCTGGCTAGGCAGTTCAGGCTAGACTGTTCCCATGAGGCACAGGGTCAAGACTGATTTGCATATGGCTGGGTCTGAACTGAGGTGGCAAAGTGAGTTAAAGAATGATGATGGACTCAACCCAGATCTGTGACTGGGGGTGAGTGTCTGAAAAGTTTCAGTGCTCCGTCCATCCTCCTCTTGTGTTTGCTTTGTTTGCCCTAAGTTGGCAGGGTATGCCCAGACGTGGGTCCCTTGCTCACTTTGCCACTGGATTCAAGATAGCCTGGCTGATGACGGCTGTAAGCCAGAAACCGGTCCCAGGATGCTTGTTTCTGGTCCAGGGAAGACATGGCTTGGCAGTTCGGGCTTGACTGTTCCCATGAGGCACAGGGTCAGACTGATTTGCATATGGCCATGTCTGAACTGGGGTGGCGGAGTGAGCTAAAGAATGATGATGGATTAAACCCAGATCAGTTGACTGGGGGTGAGTGCTTGCAATGTTCGACACTCCGTCCATCATCCCCTTTGGTTTTGCTATGTTCGTCCTAAGTTGGCAGGGTATGCCCAGATGTGGGTCCCTTGCTCACTTTGCCACTGGATTCAAGATAGCCTGGCTGATGACGGCTGTAAGCCAGAAACCGGTCCCAGGATGCTTGTTTCCGGTCCAGGGAAGACATGGCTTGCCAGTTCGGGCTGGACTGTTCCCATGAGGCACAGGGTCAGACTGATTTGCATATGGCCATGTCTGAACTGGGGTGGCGGAGTGAGCTAAAGAATGATGATGGATTAAACCCAGATCAGTTGACTGGGGTTGAGTGCTTGCAATGTTCGACACTCCGTCCATCATCCCCTTTGGTTTTGCTATGTTCGTCCTAAGTTGGCAGGGTATGCCCAGACGTGGGTCCCTTGCTCACTTTGCCACTGGATTCAAGATAGCCTGGCTGATGACGGCTGTAAGCCAGAAACCGGTCCCAGGATGCTTGTTTCCGGTCCAGGGAAGACATGGCTTGGCAGTTCGGGCTGGACTGTTCCCATGAGGCACAGGGTCAGACTGATTTGCATATGGCCATGTCTGAACTGGGGTGGCGGAGTGAGCTAAAGAATGATGATGGATTAAACCCAGGTCAGTTGACTGGGGGTGAGTGCTTGCAATGTTCGACACTCCGTCCATCATCCTCTTTGGTTTTGCTAAATACTCAACCTCATCCCTATTTGGAAAATAAATGAAACTAATAACTTTGCTCACAGCACTGGTTACTAACCCTTCATCCACATTTAAATTACCTCACAAAATTATTCAACACATTTTACACATGCTTAAACACTTTTCTAATTCTGCAGTCCTCAACACTGACTTCATCAAAGAATCCAATTTTGCTTGTAATTTCTCAGTAGTATTGCTACTCCTTGGTGCTCAATTTTATCGCTAGCTGTAATTTCTAAAAGATCTTCTTTCTCCAGTTTCAGTAATTGTTTGTTCAAGTTGGAGCACTATGGATTTGTCTTTTTCAATGATATTGTAAATTGGTTCTGCTGCCGTGTTAAATAAAAATAGTTTTTGGTAAGTCAACTTTACAAAGCATATTTCCCTCTTTTGTCAGAACTTCTACTCTAATGTCCTTTAGGATTTCTCCATATTTCACATCCGATGCCTGATGCATATTCTTCACTAGTTCTTGTATTTGAAGTTTAGCCAAATATTTACAATTCCCATACTTGCCAAAGAATTTCTTCTTTCATTACGGAAAAGTGTCTTGAAAACAGGCTGTCCTTTGACGGGGGTAAGTAGGTCACCGAAGACAGTTACATTTTTTCGTCCAAATAGTACCTCATACTCAGTTTTTAAAATCTGCTGCATTCTTAAGTGTAAGAAGGAAAACATTACGTTTGACACCATGCTCACCTCATCGATGAATAAAAACTTGTTTACGCAATACTCTGGACACCTCATGACAAGCTTCACCAGATAACTTCTGGTACTCCAGTTTATTGTCATGTTCAACTGGTAGTGTAAGTAATCGGTGTAAAGTAATTCCTATAATGTTGTGTGCAGCTAGTCCAGTTGGTGCTGTTACTACACATGATACATTTGATTCTATAGTCTTCTGTAGATAAGCAGTGAGAACTTTAATTATGAAACTTTTTCCAGTGCCAGTTTGACCACTAATGTATAGCTGTATTGGTATAAATGTAGAACATTCACATTCTTTCTTCTCATGCAGAAACCCATGATCTATTTTATCTTTTACTTCAATATAAATTTATTTCTGTTCATCGTTCAGTTGTCTACTAAGGGGGATATTTACAACAAAAGGCCGGAGCGCGGTATTACGCCAAAATTGGTATTGCCACGCTCTGACATTTTTAAAATGCAGGGATGTCACGTATTTACAAAAATACAGCGCACCTTGTGTTTCCCCTAGTGCTGGCGCTAATAAAGCTGCCTAGCACCAGCGCAGGCACCCTTGTAACATGCCGCAAGGGTGCCTGCGCTGCAGGGGTGGTTGTTTATGCGCAGGAAGGTACACCTTCCTGCACATAAACAATCTTGAAAGATGATTTGCTCATTGTATGTGTGTTGCAGGATGCAGCACACATGGAAAGAGCAAAAACAGCATATTCCCTAGCCTCAGCTTTTGGCGCTGCCCCAGCCTTGTAAATATGGGTAAGCATAAAAAAGCAATGGGTATTGCAACAGAACTCCCACTGCAACACCTATTGCATGCCCTTTTCATGCTAAGTGAAGCATGAAAAGGGACCTTCTTTACAGGGCGGCATTAAGCCACAGTGAATGGCTTAACGCCGCTTTTTATAAGTAAGAAGGAGATATCGCCATCATAATTTTGCTAAAAGTGACATTTTGGTGGCAATATCCCCTTTTAAATGTACCCCCAAGTGTTCAAAATCAACAGTTTCATCTCTTGCTTTTTGCATTGCAGTCTCCACCTTGCACATGGCCGTAACTGCTTATTTTGAATAACCAGTTGTCCAAGTGGGTCTTGAGTCAGTAGTCCAGAACTTTGGCTGCTTTGTGAACTCTATTTAGCTACCTTAGCAGCAATGGTTTCTTCTTGTTCCATCTCATCTTTCAACATCTGCAAGTAGTTTGAAAAGACTGGACAGTGAATGCTGTATTTTACAGCATTCAAAGAGTCTTCATATCAGTCATAGTCTTCAAGTAGTTCTGATTCAGCATGCCAAGGTTTGAACAGTTGCAGAAGAGCCAAATAGAAAAACTCTCTTCTGTCTGAAGTTTGGCAATTCAGTTTTCTGTGTTTAATTAGATTTCCTTTGCAATGTCTCACCACACAACCGTCACATCCAACTATTGCATATTTCCTTCCTCTGTTTTCCACTACATTCCTCTTGACTCTATAGAGTTGAAGTACATCATATAGGCACTTGTTGTCCAGGTGTTGACTTCTTCTGGAATAGTATGTATTCAACATAGTTGACTTCACAATATCTCTGCTTTCTGGATCAAACTCTGCTAGATACTGAATTTCTGGGAAAGACTTTAACACCCTATTTCACGTACTTGCAAGGTCTAGACTTACCCAAACAATTCCCCTTGATTTCGAAAATAAACTGGCCGAGATCCACTGGTTACAACATTCATAGAGCCCTACTTCCCTATGGGAGAGCCATTTCAAGCTGAAGCTGTACAATTTCTTTGATAAACTCTTTGCTACAGAAATCTCCTCCCACATTTCCTTCATCTCTATCTTCTCTGATTCTGTAATGTATGACGTGACATATCAAGCAACAGCGATGGAGTTATCTGCAGCAAATTGTAGATCAATATTTTCATTCCATATCTTCAGAATCACAAGGTTGTAGTCATTAATATACTTGGAGGCCTCTGTTCTTTTCAGGTTGTTTGTGTTTATTGGTGATTTCCATGTCAATGTATGTCTGACTGCAGACGTAAAGCTGCTCACTCTCCCTTGAGAAATGACAGGTCATGGGAATCCAAATTGACATTCCGTGTAAGTATTTCCATTGCATCTAGGTTTTCGACGACAGTACTTTCCACATCTATGAGTTTGAAAGTGTAGAAATTGTTGTCTCAAGCTCCTATCACCACCGTCTTTTGGAATGGCACATCTTATATTGTTGTATGAAAGACAAGACAGAAGCATCACTGTCTGTTCCAAACGTCGGTGCATCTTTTATCCATAACAGCATGTGAATATGAAGAGCACTTCTTGCTTGGTACTCTTTTTGCCAAAAGAAATCAGTAACTTCGCCAAAGGGAGGATTAGATTTGTTGCAGATGAAAGACATCATGGCTTGGAACCTGTGGTTAAAATATCTGCAAACATTAGCGAGATCCAAGGAGCAAAGTTCTCCAGCTGTATTTACACTGATGAGGTTATACCAGGCGTATTCAGCATAACTGAGTGTCAGTAATCAAGTATGTACACCTAGATTTCTCAACATACGTTTCAGTTCTCCAAGGATGTGATACCAATACTCGGTGCCATGTTGGCATGCTGTCAAACGCTGTATTCCAAGATTTCGTCCTTCCCATGAACTGTGTCAATGAATTCCCTTGCAGACAGATTTTGAAGATGAAATCCTTTCTCCAGTATATGGTTAACAGCATATGAAAGCCCAGACAAGTCACTCTCAAATAGAAGATGGAAAATGTATGGAATGTACTGTCAAAATCTTAAATTCTCTGAATATAATCATGTTGACCGTTATTCAGTTTCTAGTATTTCCACAGGGTGCTCATCATAGCGGCCACCTGCTCCAGTTAGAAACAGTTGGGGATAAGAGCGAGCCTCTTAGGTTTTTTCCTACACACTCATGGGAGCTTCCTTTGCTTCTTTCATTTGAAAGTGATCAATAGCATCACTGACAATTTCTTTAGAATGTAGAGCATAGATGCTATAGTGTTCATAAATTTGTTCTGATCTCAAGTGATCCACCTATTCAATCTGACCACTTGATGGTAATGTTTCTTCCTCCATATATCTTATATCTTGAACATCAGCATTTGTATAATAAATATCATTTTCTCACAAATAAAATGTTCCTTTTTTTTAACTTTCCTAACATCCACTAACTCTTGCCATATTTTTTTACTCTTAGTAGGGACACCATTTACTAGAATATTTAGTGGCTCATCAAAATCTCTCTGTACCCCTACAGTTTCAATATTGTTTTTGAAATCAAATGGCAAGTATGCAACTCTACCTTTAAGACCTTTCAGAACCTCAGTTGGAGGTAATCTCCCAGTTTTAGGTTCCATATGCACAAAGTTTGGAAAGGATGTATACATTGCATAAGAATACATTTGTAAATGTTTAAATCTTTAAGTTCTTGTCCAGATGAAACTAATTCTAACTTGTTATTTACTGCTTTAGCTGGCATGTTAATATCCTCTAACTTATCAAAGCAGTACATACATATAATTTGTTGTGTTCTCAAATAAAACCGCTCTGGTTCAGTTTTTTAGTACAAAACTACATTGCAAGTTTGGCTTTTGAAGTGAGTGAGCTGACAACAAAAACAAACATGGTTTGGTTTTTTCAGAACAAACTGTGTTAAACTTTGTGATCTCTTGTGGAAAGTTTCCATATCCTGTTCATCTATACCTCCAGTAATTAACTCTTTGTTTTCCCTAGACTCCTCCTCAGGACCAAAGAAACAAAACTGAATATCTTCCCAAACTTTTTCTAGCTCTGCTACCATGCGATGCAGTAGACTTCTATTCATCTCTCCTAAACATAAAGCAGGACTTTTTACATAGTAAAGTCTCCTAACCAAATTACGTATTTTGGAGTGGTGAACAGTCAACTTCCTGAAATGATGGAAGGTGCTTTCTTTGATACACATGCTAGTGAATGTCATTTCAAATTACTATACTTCCTCAACTTCCATTGATCTAATCCCTGCAAAATTGAAATTTTCTGTTTCAAACTTCTGCATGGAAACTGATGTATAAAAGTCTTTAATAAATCAATTGATTCATGAAGAACACTGCAAATACTACTTTGGTTCCATTGTATACTGGAGCCTGTTGACGCCTTCCTTGCACGTCTTCAGCTATCACTTCTTCTACATTCCGAGGAACTGCCTCCTCTTTTGCAACAGGATTACCATCTTTTACCTCAAAACAATGGCCAGTTAAATCAACTGCATACACTAATGGATTCTCTTGAAAAAAGCCTTCCTCATTAAAATAAGGTTCTGTGCTAGAGGTATGCTTTCATTCACCTTTAAAAATCTTGCAAACATTATTTCTGTTAATACGCCTTTTTTCTAATGGTTCTTTTCTTCATACACAGTACCTTCTTTGTCTAGAGTCCTCATTTTATTCAATATTAAGATGAATAATTTCCTCTTCAAAGCAAATGCTTTCTCAACAACGCTCTCAATATGCTGCTTTTGCTTAAATGTAGCACTACTCGTCTTATATGTCTTCATGCTTTGTAGCAATTTCTGTATTACTCTAGTCCAAAACATTTTAGCTCAAAACTCCATAAACTGTTTCTGTCTCCTTGATAAACTCCCTGATTTCTGGTCAGCATCTGGTTTTTTGATGAGGGGGTGACTTGGCCGAGTTTGCGGAAGGCCGGCATGGAGCCGCTCAATAAGGAGGATGAATGATTTTGGTCCATGTAGTAAAGATGATGTGACTGAGATTTTTTACAAGCGCAACATGAAGGGGGTCGGAGATGTGTGATGTCGGCTTCATGCAAGCAAGTAATTTTAGGACTTCTTCTTCATGGATCTAGTTGAATTTGGTCCAAGATACATCGTTTTTCAATTGCGAGGGGTTGAGGTTGGTGTTCTGGATTGCTGAGAGGGGGAGTTTGTGGAGCCAGCCATTAGTTGGAGGTAGGGCCGTGGGTGGATCCTTTTTGGAAGGGGGCATCCTTGAAGTAGGGTATGGAGGTGGGAGGGTCAAGAGAGAGTTTGATATTAACTTTTTTTGAAGAAGAATGTTGTGGACTCTTCGCAGTGCTTGGTGGAGTCATTACTTGAGTGTTGAGGGAACAAGGAGGATTGTTGCTTGATGATGATGAAAAGGTATTTAGGTCTGTTCCTAGACTGGTCAAGTTGGTCTCAAAAGAAGGATGATTTTTCTTTGTAGATGTGCTTTTTGTATCTTAGGCTTTCAGCTCTGAGGATCAAGAGGTTGGTTAGCGAGGGTTGTTGTCTCCAGTATCTTTCAGTCCATTGGAGTTGTCACCTCTCTTTCTTAAGGCCTTCATTAAATCAGGATCTGGAAGGGATACTCCTTGATTTCTTGAGTTTCAGAAGGGTGATGGGGTCAAGGAGTTCTGCCATTTTTGTGTTGTAGTGGCTGTTGAGGTCATCGACAGAGGTGAGGTCGGGTGGAGGTAGAATTTGGGAACTGACTAATGCTTCTAAGTCTCTCTGGGGGATTCAATGTGTGTTCCTCGCCCAGTTCTTGGGACGGATAGTTTGGGGGTGGGCCTTAGGTTGGATGGCATTGAAATCGAAAAGGATTAGGTGGTGGTCAGTTCAGTCAGAGGGTAGGATAGAGTGGAGAGATAAGGTGTTATGCTTAGAGATATTTGAGTCAAGGGTAGAGCCCTTATTGTGAGATAGTTTATTGCAGTGTTGGGTGAGATCGTTCACTTCCAGGAGGGTGGATAGGGCTTGTCCAATTGGATCATCAGCCTTGTTTATGTGCAGGTTCAGGTCTCCTATTATATTGTCTGTGCTGTCTTTTAGGGAGTTTTGTGATATTAGGTCCGTTAAGTCTCAGAGAAATTGTGAGTTTAGTATTATTATCTCGGGTGGGTGACTTAGTTTGCAAAATGGAAGTCAGAATTTCTAAGTGAGGCAAGGCAGCAGACTGTGTCCAGGAAGCTCTCTCTGAAATTGGATAGGCGTTGAATGAGGACCCTTGGAAGCTGTTGATTTTGGGAGGAAAAACTCCAAATGACAAAAGTCAAATTTTGCGCCCAGGGCCATCATCATGTCAGTCAAATACTTTGGGTGCCTTTGTCTTGTCAAGATTTCTACCTTGGGACCTAGTCTATGAAATGGAGGTTGGATTTCTCCAGCAGCACAAGGTGGCAGACTGTATCCAAAGAGGATTCAATATGGTCAGAAGCCATCTTGTCGAGGGCCCACTGAAATAGATTTGCTGCTGCGGAGAAGCTCCAAATAGATGAATCTGTTTCTTCAGTCAAGCTGTCAGATTCAAATTGCATCATAGCTTCGCAGAGTCGATATGGACCTAACTCCTTATGTCTAACCTCTCTTACCTGTGCAGTGATTTTCAGCAAGAAAGATGGATCAGATTGGTTGTCTGTTTCTTCAAGGAGTTATTGTGGCTGCCAAACTTTAAACACATAAAATAAAATGTTCATTAGTTACTCCATACTCTTAGTAAAACTGAAGTCCTTCTCTACTATGCTTCTTACTACCGTATTTTCTAACTAGCTGCAATCAGCTTGCTCCGGACTTGGATGCAGACTTGGAATTATGTATTCTCGATTCTTTCTAGATTTTGGAAATCCCGTCTGTGGGAATTATCTCTTCCAGGCAAATCTGTCAGGAATTTTTAGATAGACATCTATTAATAAATGTAGTGTACAGTCTTTGGCCTTGATTTTTCTTTCTTTCAAGCTATTTCTTTTGTTATGCCAGTTTCTTCCCAACAATGGTTCCTCACATTTAAGTGGCTGATGGTTATAAGGTTCCCTACTTGAGTTGAGACTGCGCTCTTGCAATCTTTAACCAAGTTTATTTAAATGCACAATAGTTCTAAGAGTCTTGAGAAATAGTTAACTACAAAAAGAAAGGTCACTTAACAATTGTGATAGATGCTATGCCTTGTTTTTGAATCTGTATGCACTCTGATGAGAGTCCTAAACCCTTTCTGTTTTTTTCTTTATAGGTTCTCATCAAGTTCTTAGAAGATCCGACTTGGAGGATTTGACATCCAACAAGTTACAATGGGGAAGTGGCCTAGGATGACACAGGACCCTTCAGGTAAGTGGTGCTGACCTTGATGAGACTTTCCTGATCCCATAACTCAAGGCAAAGAATGAGTCATCCATTGGGTGCAGTTTGAATACAAGTCATGCCCAAGATGGCCACTGTCAGTTACCGAAATCTCAAGATATCTTGGCAGGTCCCGGAAGACAATACATAAACACTCTGGAGTTCTTTCAGAACTCTTCATAACTTACCAGACCAGCTTGGGGCCTGACAGAAACCCCAGTAAATAATAAGCTAAAGTGTTTCACAAATGACACCATGACCACCAACTCAGGGGGCTGAGATATGTAATGCTAAACTTAAGTGACTGATATATCTATACTAGGGAATTTAACTTAGTGGATCACAGAAGCAGAAGGGTAAGGGGAGCATGGGCATTGGGGTGTGCCTGAATGCTAACTGCAAAGTCACACTTCCTCTGGTTCATTTCTGGTGTTTGGTCCTCCAGCGGTTGGAAGTCCCAATACTTTGGAGTGGTAAATCCCTTTTTCCTCAGATCTTCCTCTGTCCCACAGGCTTTGGGGGGCTATTATGAATTCTGGGCTTGGTACAACAAAAGCCTTGTACAGGGTCCAGTAGATCCAGCTGTGACAGAGTAATTGGTCATTCAGGTGAAACAGTTTTTCAGCTTGTTATGTCCCTGTAACCACATAGGAAGTCAGCCCACTGACCACTGCCTCCAACTTTGTTGTCCTGGGTACAGGAGGGAGCAGGCTCAGTACTTCAGAGCTGCTCTCAGGTTACAGCAAACAGGACATTCTGATCTTCTACAGGTCAAGAAAGTGTTCTGAGGGTGCCACATTTATGGTTGGCACTAGCCTGTGGGTGACTCCTGGCTCCTCCCTAACTAATATGGGTAAACAGTCCCAGGGATCACCTTACCCATTTCATTTTGTTAGTAGTTCCTGTTTGCCTTACTGCAAACAATCCCACTGTGCACCTTACTCCTACAATCCAAGATGCGGGAAACCTTTCTCCCTTGTTCAGAGCTTTTGTGTCTTCTCAGATGAATGGCCAGGGAAATGACCAATCCCCTCCCCTGCGTGCACTCCAAACTGGTTTTGGGTCAGTTTTTCTCAACTGGATTTGGAGTTGGCCTCACTAAGGAGACTTCTTTGAATGTTATGGCTCAACCCATCCTGATGCTGATTCAGATATTAACATGCAAAAAGTTATTACTCAAGACGAATTACATTTCAATGACCAAATAGCTGCTCTGTAGACTAATCTAAGCCATGTCCTAAGGTAAGGGTTACCCATTGCCCAGCTCTATGACTACTTGTACTAAGATCTAATCCAAAATGTGAAGGGCACTCAAAGCAATGACAAAAGGAGACTGACCCTAATATCCTCCCAATATATATGTGTTGTTATTTCCACGAGTCTAGCACACAGGTCCTGCTTTCAAGTCAGACCTACAATAAAGATCTGTGTCTGCAAACTCAGAAGACTGGGTTTGTGAAACCTAGGGAATGAGCCAGTGATGGCTTGCACCTATTGTACATGATCCCAGGTTCATGACCCCTGAACGGATTCATTTCAATTGTTGTGTTTGTTGATGGACACTCGAGGATTACTAATAAGTCTTTTTAAACGCACAGCTTACATGGTGCCAAAAATTGATAATTGAAGACAGCTAAAAAAAATATAATTGCAAAACCGTAAAAACTCAATGAAAAATCCATTAAGAAAAGGCTATTTTTAAGACACAAATACAAAGAAACATGAAATTGCATAGTAATAGGCACCCTCTTAATCATAATACAGCCACAGACAAATTATAATGGAAATAATGGGCTGGAGATAATGCCCATAACATAACTGATTGGATTCAGGGTTCCCACAGCAATGTTTTAGATTTTGCTTTCTGGAAAATTGCTCAAGGTAATTTAGAGTTTCTTCCCCTACTTACAATTTATCATATTGTCAGAAAATGGGTTATTATAAGGAAGAAGATAATCTTACAAACCTAATAACACTTGCTCTTGTTAGGTCGCAACACAGGTTAATAACAAACTCTACAAAGGAGGAAGGGAGAACAGTGCCTCACATCCCAGTACTCAGTTCGCTCCTCTGCATTATGGTAAATGCAGTGCAAGGTAAAACTTCAGTAAAAGTTTTAGGTTTTCACCATTGTTGGTGCAGCCAGTGCTGTGTATCTCTAGACAATGGTTTCATGATAGTTGCCCTTCTTCAGTAGAGAGTAACAAGGTGCTTTAGATATGATGGAAATGATGCTCACAGTTTTCTCAAGTTTCTGTACCACTCACTGGGTGCAGGTGCATCAATCAAAGCTCAACAGACCAAGGAAGCCAATCAAACCAAGGTGAAAGGGAACACTTTGCCTCACATCCCAGCACTCAGTTTGCTTAGATGCATTATGGTAAAAGCAGTGCATCGTAAGACTTACTTAAGTAAAAGTCTTTAGTTTTCGCCATTGCTGGTGCAGCCAGTGCTGTGTATCTCTAGATAAAGTTTCAGGAGTGTTGTTCTTCTTCAGTAGAGAGTAACAGGTTTCTTTAGAGGTGTTGGAAATGCTGTTCACAGTCGTCTCAGTTCTCTGTATGACTCATTGAGTGCAGTTGAACCAATCAGAGCTCATGAGCTCAAGGGAGCCTTATCAAACAAACAAGGATATGAGCACACTGCCTCACATCCTAGCACTCAGTTTGCTCAAATGCATTATGGTAAATACAGTGCATGGTAACACTTAATTCAGTAAGGTGCATCAACCAGAAACTCTGCGCAATCTCTGGCAGTTGTGACTCAAGAAGTAGGCAATCCCCAAGGGAAATATATATTAGGTTCAAGAAGTACCAAACAGCAGTACATTTAAGAAGAAAATACTATGAAAACTCCCAAAACGATTTGGAAAAAACAAGAAACGTATAATACAAAAATGATGTACAATTGTTTAAAACAAATTAAGGGAACTCCGTATGTGGGTTTTAAAGTTTTAGGGTATGAAGCTTATCAGACTCTATCCAGGGTGGCCACAGGGCAGATAGAGGCTACTAGGCCACAAGCATGGACTTTGGGGTCATTTGCCTCAGGTACCCTGGGACACATCCTAATTTGGTTTTGCAAGGTTGGCTACCCCTTCTGACCCTGGCTCTCACAGTAGCGAGGGCAAGCATTCAAAGTCTTCTCAGGGACGTAATGTGGAGGGCAGACTCCACACTCAATAATATTGGAACATTTCCCTTTTTGTTTGGTCAGCCCCCATTTTTCTGCTCAATGTTATTTCTGGTTTTTGGACTCTGCATATGCAGCACTGTTGTCAAGTGCCAAGTGTATGTGCTCTGAACCCTAAAACATGTAGAAATTAGCTATATGTTGTAGAAACTACACCCATTGCATGAAAACGTAAATGTCACCTATAGACTGCAGAACGTATTATGCCATCCACTAGTGTGACAGGGAAAATATGGCTGCAGGCCTACCAACATGGCCTAGTAGCTGCAGTTTTTTACTTGGAAAGTGGCCTGCCAAACTAATACTTTTCACAAAATGTTCCTTTAAGTATTATTAAGTCACCCCTAAATATGCCTTGTAGTACAAAAGGTAGTGTGACTAGCATTTAAAAGTGGGACATGTAGAAATGTATTGTTGGCATCTCCCTATAATGACAAACCCCCAAAATGCTATTTTCAATGTGTAAGGCTTTGATGGTCCTATGAGGAAAACTTTAGTGCGGATAAATCTATAAATTTTGCCATCTCTGGTTTGGTACAAACTAGAGAAATTGCTAAACCACTATTTTTAATATTCATTAAAATCCAAATTAACTATGAAATTTGATTTTTTATGTATATTTAGGGAAAGTAATTTTTAGAAGGTTGCCTTTTACATGCCTCAAGCTTCTGGTGGCTAATTTGCTTTAGCCTGCCAGAATTTTCCCCTACAAGTGCTTGACCTTACTGAGGTATGAAAACTTCTCCCAGAGAGACTATGACCATGGTTTAGGCCTATTAGGCAGCATTGGCTGGGTGTGCTAGGCAAGAAAATCAGTTTGGTTCCACTCAGAGCTTTTCCTGCATTAAAACCTAGTTCAATTGACCCTCAGGACATGCCTGTCTGACTTCAGTGTGACCTTCCTGGATACATCCTACTGATGGAGGTATCCAATCTATAAAAAGAGACTAAATCGTAAGGTAAAAATCTTGACCAGGCGAAGGTGCTAAAGTATGCAGCTGATGAGTGGACTTCCCTGGGCACAAGCCTGACTTTTTGCACTCTGAACTTTTCCAGCCAAAATTAATGGCTTCAGCCGGACCTTGCTCTAACACCTATCTAATTTTGAAGGCCACCTATGAGGATTGTAACAACAACACATGGTTTTTGAACCTTGTTCTTCAAAAATAACTTCACGATCCAGGTGCAGGACACATACAGCACACCAGGGGCTGTATTATGTATATAGTGCATTTTCCATGCTTGCACCATGGCGCACCTTTCTCAAGGTGCGCTGGTACAAACAGGAAAAGTGCACGTTATTTGAAGAATGCGCTGACCCCAGGGCAGCCACGAACTCGCGATGCACTCGGGGCAGCACATTCAAGTGAAATATGGATTGGCTGCTTTAAAGCCGCTCTGTGGTTCACAGTGCATGTAACATACTGCCTGCAATTTGAAGGGGAGAGAGAGATCCCCTTGCAGATGAGTGCAATTAGTGACTCCACTCACCCACAGGATGATCCACTCACCTGAATACAAGGAGGTTCTCAAACTCCATCCTCAGTGACAGTGGGTGGAACACTGCACTGGCGTCGGTTTTCTAAGGGAAGGGGGGTTGGAATAAAGAGTGAGAGAGAGACTCATGGCAATGTGGATTTTTCTCCTACAGCCATGTAGTTTGCAACAGGAATGTAGGTGATTCGTATTGGAATGAACTGTTACTTCTGTTTTCAGGAGTGCCTGCTAACGACATACCCACATGATTGGTGTACACAGAATACTGAACATGGATTACTTGTCAGTGCAAATAAGATCAGCCGATCTATTAAACATACCTAACATCACAAGCACTTTTGAATAGTGCTGTACAAAAAATGAACATTCTCTGTATTACACAGCCTCTCTTGAATGGTAACCATTTCTGGGATTTATAAAAGTCTCTCACATGGGTATTCACAGTTCTTGGTTAATCAGAAAAAAAAACTAAAGGAAAAAAGAAATATATTACAGGCATAATAAGTTGGGTTAGTAACAGCGATACCCCAGTTGTGCACCAAGGTTTTCATACAAGTATCAAAGTTAGTCAACAGAGAATGGCTCTTAGAGTTGCTTTCGATTGTAGACTTTAGGATGAAGGCATATAAGTCTTTTAGTAGAAGAAAGCTCACTGCCATTATTCTGAAGTTTTGGAAAGCAACTGCGCATCTGGCATAGCACGTGTGGGAGCACAGTATACCTTACATGAATGCCCTTTCCTTTTCTTTGTTTTGTTGTTTACAGGTTCACTGGTTTGAGGAGTGCAGGAGCCTGGAAGCGGATCCCATGGAGAACCGGGGAGAGGAGAGATGCTGAAGACATCACCGGGAGAAGTTGACACTGACAGAGACTGGAGTCCAGGTGAGTTCCCTTCACAATGCAATGAGGGCAGCTGACTTCGGAGCACAGGGTTCACGGTTCGATCCCCGGCTCCGGCGGCAGCTCAGCTCAGCACCGTGTGACTCTGGGCAATAGCTCACTTAATTTCCACTACGGCCCCCAGCGCCTTGAGACCCGTAAGGGTGAGTAGCTGCGCTATATAAAAACAGACTTACATTTTTTTTTAAATGTGCATGGGTGCGGTTTAAATACCATGAGGAACAAAGATGGCTACCACAGCACGTGTCCTCTCAAAATCTTAGGAGATCTCGGCTTTCTGGTGCTGTTGCGGTTTCCTCCACTGTCACCAGAGAATTTAAAGGCACAGTTCCTCCACTGCCACCAGCGAGCTAAAAACACAGTGAATCATGAGGTATAAACACAATCAATCATGACATAAGTTTACATACCAGGGGACCACCACTACCATGAGGAACAACTGCATGTTGCTCACATACCATGGGACCATGGGACCACCACTACCACCAGAGATGAATGCATGATGCCCAGGACCCCTACATGAGTCCTGAACACCAGATATGAGTTGAGGCATATGTAACCATTAACCTAGGTGGAGATGTATCAAGGTTCACTCGTGTGGTGTCAGTTGAAGACCCTGAGTGTCATGAGGCCATGCTGTGGCTGGAATCCTAACAGCAGGGGGATGTCTGGGAGGCCCATAGAAAGCCTGGGCATGAAATTCCGATCCGCTTGTATAGTTTGCAGAATTTTTCCCACTCCGTGCTCTGCGTAGAGTGCAGAGTAACAAAAAACAACATTAAGTTGATAAGTAAGGAAGATCTTACTCCAGATCACCTCCCAGCGAGATTTCTCAATGTTGTCGGTCGCAGATGGTCACCATCACTCGCATTGAGAAACCTTTCGTTCACGTTGAGGAAGCTGCCGCTTGAGTAAAATATCTACTCGAGTGGCAGAAAGAAGCAGAGCCCTCTTGCGACATAATGCACTCCGCTGCTTGTTTCACTCCGCCCAACCCTAGTTCATAGGACCCCCTTTCTCCCTTCCAGAGGGCTGCCTATAGGAGGCGCACTGAAAGTGTGCCACCATTTTGTGGCACGCTTTCAATTTGCCTCATAAGGCAATGTTCACCTCTGCACCTGCGTCCATAATATGGCACGGGTGCAGAGGCAAAGTGATTCCCTTATTTGCATGAGAGCACGTCCCCATGCAAATAAGGGAATGCCGTCTCATGATAGTGCTGGTGCTACATGTGAGCCAGCACTATCAGCAATACAGAAAGGGACTCATAAGCATCTGCAGCCACATTGTGGCCAAGGGTTACACAAAGCAGGCGCACATGCCTGTATGCCCCCAGGACACAATGACTAATACTTTCCCAGAAGCCCTAGTGGGGTGAGGGCACACTACTGAGGGTTGCAAATTGCCCTCAATGACTATGATGCATGAGGTGAGTTTAAAAGATGTTCACAAGGAAATTTGTGAGCTATGTATTCACAAACTGCTAAACTATTCCAAACAGGGTGCCAACATGATCACCGAATGAATATTCACATTAAAGGGAGTTAAACAAATATAACTCATAACCTCCTTAAATTCACTGACAAATGTTGTTAAAACAGGTTTTCTGCTCCCTAGAATCACACCCCTGTCCCTTTGGTCCTCTAAGGAATCAGTGGTTCACAGATGTATGGCCAGGGTTCAGCTCCTCACACTCCAGACCCCCGTATACCCCAAAGCTCACCGCTGGGCCTCCCACATTTCCCTGGCTTTTACTCCATTTCAGACCTGAGGCGCTGGCAGGAGAGGTCATTGACCGCGATCAGCGACCTCTTTTCAACAGACGCTTATTCACTTTCAACCAACTTATTTCTGATCATGATACGACACCGGGACAGTTTCTCATTTACAGACAGAAATGCAATACCTGTCAGGTCCTCAGCTCCACGAATGATGAAGAGCCCAAAACACATGCTCTCCTACTAAACCTCCTTCTCATGATGGAGGGCCAACACCTGATCACATGAATTTCTAAAGGGCAGCGAAAACATACTGGGGTTCTGCTGACTGCACTGTGGGGCAGATGTGAGGAAGACATTGGGAGGGCACTGCACAACACTGAGTGGGAACAGGCATTGGAGTTCCCCTGTTACTTTATTCCTCGTTGGTGCTGGTTCCGCACTTGAATGTGCACAAATTTATTTTCTCGTTCAGATTCCCACCGTAGTATCGTTATTTCAATGCATGTTATCGGCGGTAAGACTTTCACCTTGTTACTTTATTCCTCATTGGTGCTGGTTCCGCACTTGAATTTGCATAGATCTATTTTCTCGTTCATATCAATGCATGTCACCACGGTGTTGCAATCTGATCACAATCTCGTTCTACGTGAGTACCCATGTGCACTTTTCAACTTCTCACTGTTTTATCTTATTCTATAAACATGCCTTACGCCCCTACTTGAACACATTTGCCTTTTTGCCTATTTGTTACCACTTCTATTGCACTTCGGTGTCTTTACATTTCTACTGGAATACGATCCTTTGATCTTTTGGACTTTGGCTTTTATCATTTTTGGCAGTTTTCCACTTTTGTGCTTTATCATCTAGTGTGAGCACATTTCAAGTCTTCATTATTTCAATTATCAGATGGTATTTACCTTTGAGCACCTGTTACATCATTAGTTTTCCGTTTCATTTTTTGGGATGTAATTCCCCTGACGAAGGTCTCGCCCGAAATGCATTGGGTTCGTTCCAATTGACCCATTGGGCTTGAATTTATTTGATCTACCCATTCTATTGATGATACGCTTCCTTTGAGAATAATTGGAAGATTACTACTATGTTGTAGAATTAAAGTTCATCTTCAACTGGATTAACTGTTTCCTTATTGGATTAACCTCCATCCGGAGGTGTGCGGTGCAACCGGGGGATGTTACCTATCAGGATAACGTCTTCTTGCTCATTCGCTCCATGCTGGTGATCAGTCAGCAATACCCTGGTAGCACGCAGAATTTGTCTTTAAATCATCTACTTGCAGCTTGTACTTTGGTGTGCATTTGCCACCTTTTCGTAAAGGGCAGCAACAACATACTGGGGTTCTGCTGACTGTACTGTGGGGCAGATGTGAGGAGGACATTGGGAGGGTCCTACACAACACTGGGTGGGAACAGGCATTGGAGTTCCCTCAGTGGGTATCTAGAAATGCCAGCTTTAAAAGCATGCAGTTCTCTATGCTCCATTGTGCCTATTTCACCCCTGAACAACTTAATCGCTACTTTCCCACAGCACATTTGTGTTACCCCCACTGCCACTCAGCTAACGCCGACCTAAAGCACATGCTGTTGTCCTGCCCAGCCCTTACCCAATATTGGCATGCCCTCCATGACACACTGCAGGAAGTCACAAAACATATAGATATTTACTGTTGGGAGCTCTGCATGTTAGGCAAATTTAAGAACAAGAAGTGCCAACAGGTGAGGGAACTCTTCTCTGGCCTGGCCCTTTCACTGGCTATGAGAACCCTCACCTTGCAGTGTAGGGCACCCTCGGTGCCACAGGAGACAGCGTGGCCTGGGGCAGTGTAAAAGTGGGGACAAGCTAAAGGGGAACCACTGCTCTATGAGGAGGTCTGACATCTTCTAAGGCATCCACTCTCAGCGGCATGGGACACTCTCCTAACCCAATTCCTACAACTTATATGGAACAATGACCTACCCCTGTGAGCTTGACTAAGGGGACCCCCATTGGCCCATGCTGGTACCTACACATGCCTCTACCGGGCACTTCCCCCCACCCTCCTCGTTTCACCCCCATCTCCCCTCCACCATTTGGCTATGCTTTCTCTCCCTCGCAACCTTTACCAGATGGCTCAGCACACACTCATCCAGTCGCACCACCGCTACCATGGTTGGAGACCCAAATCCAGTGATACACTGGAGCGCTCCTCATAACAGACTAGCCTACCAGTAAGTCTGAATCAACATCCCCCTCCAGCACTCCAATTGGGCGGAGAACTCTACCAAAACACAACTGCTTCACATCTCCACACTTCTATCCTTTTACGGAGACATGCACGTCTACCGTGCCTTGTAAAAGGACTTGCGCACAAACAACTATTTTTCCAGACAATTGTATTGGCACATTACAAAATATTGTGATCCCCTTCTTCGGGGCATGTTCCTCTGGGTGTGTTTGTTTTTATAAAACCTATTAAATGCTGTTTTAGAAAAAAAGAAAAAACCTGTGAAATATACCAGTCATGTTTATCAGAGGAACCATAACACATCCGTAGACATATATGACGCAAGCATTGGCAATGGCAATATGTCTGGCTTATGCAGGAAGTGACTGTTCAGTTACTGGTGAGTTTATACACTGAATAACGCCTCACACACACACTCTCGTTCACCCCAGCACTGATGGATCCATTCGTCCACACACTGACTTATTCATGCAGTCACTCACTCCCACACTTGCAAGAAAACAAACACACAACTCAGTAAGCATACACAAAATATAAGAAAAGAATAAGTGGTAGAGAAAACAAAAATGCAGCCATCTAAAAGTGGTGGGAAAATACCTGCAATAAGGATGCCTCCTCGCCACAAAGTGCCAGTGCTTTTCAGTGGGTTCCGAAACCTGCTAATTATATTGTAAACAGCACATCCGCACTCTTCCAGTCAAGGGAACATATATGTATATATATGCAATCGCCAGTAAGTAGTTATAGTTAGGTCTGCTTTTCCGTAGAAAGAGCGTTTTATGGTGTTCTAATAACTTTGGCCTTGTTTGATGAATCTCCACGAAACCCTCAAAACAAAAAGTTCATCCACCTCAGCTCCATCCTGGGAAGTTTAGGGGTGATTCGTCAAGCGAGCCTCAGAAAAAGGGGATTCCCAAAAAGCAAAATCTCCATGCATTTTCTACGGACTTCTTTACGACTGGTTTTAGCAAAAACTGCTCAACGCAATTACTACAAATTCGGCAGGAAGCTAGATCTTGCTCCACAGATTGTGCTTTTTGCGATTTGGTGTAAATCTGTTCAATAGTTCTTAAGAAATTAAGGGTGAAATATCATTGTATATTTTGGCAGTTGGGCTCGCCAGAGTCCTGCGGGCGTCCCGCAAGAGGACAAAATCAAAAATGGAGCCCTGTGATTGTTCATCAGATCTGTTTTTCCCGTGAGCCTTCACACTCTTGCAGGAGCAAGAGGCACCTGCGAGTCCTGCGAGCGCTCTGATTAGCTGGCTGTTGGAATGCTAGAAAAATGGGCGTCATTACTGTTTACTGTGAAAAATTGGAGGTGTTGTGCAAATGAAAAAAATAGCTATATAAGGGGGCAGCAGAAAGGCATGCTGTACCGCTAAGTTTAGAAAGGAGGTGTCTAAGGGATAAGTACTGTGAAGAAAATAAATGTATATTGTTTTTAACAAATCTTTACGATCTTGCGGGACTCTCGCAGGATTGTGAATAGTAAAGAGGGGTAGATGAGTTGTCAATACACTACATTAGTAGGAATGCATATTGTGGTGCTTCGTTTTGAGAGAAACTGTGTAAGAGATGAATTCTGTGATGAGTAGATGGTTATTTTTTATGGGGTTCGTTCGATCCAGAGAGCATCCAGCGAGATTCTCTTGGGAAAGCCTGCTACGAGGAGTTTGCAATCCCTCGATCCTCTCATGAGATTTGCATGGAAAATTACTAGGCCTGCCACGAGGTATTTTATGATCCCGCAGGAGGCTTGTGAGATCGTATTGGGAGAAGTAAAATAAATGGCCAAGGCTCAACCAATAGTTACCATTCTTATCACATGGGTGAAGAAATGTTGTGATGTGATTAGGTGCAGAATCTCTAAAAAGTCACACAGAAGGTGGCCCTTGGGCTGATGCCTAGGCATGGGTACATGTGAAAACATCTACAATCAAACAAACCAAACCCCACGGCCTGAAAGTTATTTCTTAAATACAGCGTCACGTCTAAATTTGAAGCAGAGGGAAATAAGTC
Source organism: Calotriton arnoldi (assembly GCA_963921515.1). NCBI lineage: Eukaryota > Metazoa > Chordata > Amphibia > Caudata > Salamandridae > Calotriton > Calotriton arnoldi. The sequence goes on along the minus strand of CAWUFW010012474.1, from coordinate 47,506 downwards.
ACCTCGTCACCACAGAGCTGAAAACAGTGTGTAAGAAAGTATCACTCCCAGCAGCCTCCCGCGCACTGGCTGATGCTCCCAACGGGGTGCATCAAAGCAGGTCGGAGCTGGGCAGAGTCTGGGACAGCATGAAGCCAGTCTTGTGTTTTTGTAGATCATCTCTTCTAGCCAGGAATATATCTCTTTTTCCCTGATGGCTCTTTGATTTACCTCGCCGCATGTGGATACTGCCTACTACATACTCATCTCTTTTAAATCTACCCCAACCGGACATTTCAGGGTCCCATCTCCTCTTTTGTGCCTCCTGCCCTGCTTTATATGCACGTCTCCTAAGATCATCTCTCCCTCAATTGTAGCTGGATCCTTAGCAAGACTACGGTGTCTACCCGTTGTGGGCTACACTTTAAGCCCGCTCAGATTCCCCAGGCATTTATTATTCCCTTATCTTATTCTCAAAGCGCCCTGAAGAAGGTGTGACCCTTGCACCCGGGTCTTTCACCGAAACGAGCGCCGGCGCATCTCACTACATGACTGGTACAACTTCTCTATAAGATTAGATGTAATTTCATGCTTTTGTCTCTTCTGTATGAAATGTTAAAACATGTATAAAACAATCTATTGCACATAAGAACAGAAAGTGCTGATATCATTACAGCATTGCATTAGTGAAAGTATTTGTATAAACTATTTTGTGTTATATGTGTGACTATCCAAGGTTCTAAGAATTTTGTGTTCTTGTGGAGTTGACCAGTCCTGTTTTTGTCTTGCCTATATGTTTGAATGAGTGAATCAATGAGTGAGGTATTGAGTAGAATGTTTGGTGAAGTAAGGTTTATTTTGTATAACATTTATGGTTCATACGTCTGGAGGATAGGGGTGTGTGTAACTGTTGATACATATTTTTTTTGTATCTATTTTTGGGACTATTTATGAGCGATTTATGTATTTGGATACTATTGCGTATCATTGACATGCACAATAAACTAAGGGTATATATCCTAACAAAATGCAAGATTATTTATTAACCAACTTTTTATAAAAACCTTTTTTGCACACTGTTTTCAGCTCTGTGGTGATTGGATTACCCTCTGCTTCAAATTTAGACGTGACGCTGTATTTAAGAAATAACTTTCAGGCAGTGGGGTTTGGTTTGTTTGATTGTAGTGATTATGTGCAGAACCAGAGATAGCTCACTATGTCCTTGGTGCTCTGGAGGAGAAGGAAGTCTCTTTGAGGTATGCTCAGCAGAGGTTAATTCATCTGGAGTTGAAAGAGACTGATGTGGTCATTTGCATTTAAGAAAGACGTCTCTATTCAGGTATGTAGCAATATATTAAAAAAACTTAGGGCCTGATTACGATGCCGGACGGACCGACTATCCAAAGACCGTGGCCACGGTCTGGTTCCGACCACAGAGGCAGGGAAAGTTCCCCTTGCCGTATTACAATGCAACTGCTGCTACTGCGGGGGTCTCATTTATGGTGGTGCACATACCCACAAATATGTTGCTGCAAGAGCGTGCAAAATCACCGAAAACATGTGATATGTACACACATGCATGACACATGTGAGGATCTGTCTCGTGCACCATGTACCCCATTGCTGGAGTGTGGCGATCTGTGCGCAGTCTAGTCAATGAGGATATATGCTACCTATGGACTTACTTGCATTCCGGCGCCCACAGGTTGTAGACTTCGGGGTTCAACTGCCGCAGTGTAGGGTGGAACCTTGAGAAAGTGATCCATGTCTCAGACTGTCAGGGAGAAGCTGTTTTCAGTGAGTATACACCCCAAATCCATAGTTTCTGATGACTCGAGGCCAGGCCTGGGCGCTACACGGAACTCCACGAAGTGACAAAAAAACTCTGTGGAGTTCTGCAAGTGGCAGAGTGCAGTGCAAACTGCCATTCACGCTGATCTTCCTGCCGCTCGAGTAGAAATTTTATCCAAGTGGCAGCTCGAGCTCGCCAACTTGCCATTGGTGAGCGCGAGCGGGAAAAAACTCCACTGCACTATGCAGAGCGGAGTTTTCTGCACTCCATGAGCTCTGGGGAGCGCGGAGTGCAGGAAACTGCAAACTCCGCAAAAGGAGCAGAGTTCACTGCCAAAGCCTACTCAAGGCAGTTGGTTGAACTGCCACGGTCGCATCGTCGGAAACACATAGCATAATCCGGATGGCGGTCAGAGACCCCTGTACTGCCCTATGTATGCTGTTGTAGTTGGCGGACTTTCAGTGGTCGGTCATCGTACAGGAGGCATGCACAATAATCCAGTGGTCGCACCAACGACTTCCAAGGAGACCATGGTGGTCAGACCGACTCTGACAGGACCACGGATGCCAGCCTGACTGGCATTGTAATCAGGCCCTTTGTTCTAAAGTCTTAGAATGCTTACTAATGTTGGTACACTTATTCTACAGTATGTTTACAGAGTGAAAATTTGTTTGGGGATGTGTATCTTATGGGGAGATGATAAACTGTATGGTGGAGTTTTTCTTGCGCAGCTCAACAACATTAAGTTGGTGAGCACTGGCAGGAAAATCAAGCACTCGACTGTCCCCCAGTGCGAACCTAGCATTGAGAAAGCTACAGTTTGAGTAGAAAATCAAATAGAGCAGCCATAACAAGCAGTGCCCTCTGGGGGGGCTGCATGATGCCATTCGCGCAAGACAAGCTCCTGATGCTAAAAATCAGCAAGGGCAGTGCAAAGTACCAAATTCTGCCGCTCGCGAAACTTTTAAGTAACTCCGTGGAGTAAAATTCTGTGAGTTCCGCCCACCCTTCGTGTAGATGTGTTAATGTAGGTTGTGAGAGGTACAGATTAGAATGTAGAGAGATGTGAGCAAGGTTTGCAGATTGTGTAAAAAAATGAAATGTAAAAACTGTGTGTACTTGTAATAAAGGAAGCAGTGTTTCTCAAATTATAAAACAAAGAATTAAGAATACAACCTGTTCAAATGTTATGAACCTCACTGTACATATACTTTAGCCCTATGAAATATTTAAGTGGTTATATTGCTATTTCTAGAGTGAAAAGCTGTGATGAGTGCTAGCAAAGATGTCTCAAGAGGAATATGTTACTTCATAAAATTTTATGAACTGAGGTTTGATGGCATGTTATAATTTATTTGTGATAAAAATGCACTGGGTGAGGGTGGAACATTTTTCAGGAGAAAGTAACAATAAGTTACTGGCACATTAGATGGAAATGCGTGATAATGGGTGAAAAATGTAGAAAGGTTTAGAAAATATTCAGAAATATCACTGTTATCAATTATTGACCAGTATGCAACTTTTATCTTTTTGGCTATTTTGTCTTTTTTTGAAACCTGTCTCTGAGGAAAACATTATCTGCTTACCTAGGCAGCAAGGAAGAGCCTTGTTAAGAGAAGCAGTATTTTTGTGCTATTCAGCAATAACTACCCCTTCAGGCACAATATATTCAGAATGGAAGGATATAGAGTTGCCTGAACAGTTGAGTATTCCAGCAGCATGAACTAACTCCAAGCTAGGCTTTGTGAACTGTTTATATAGAGATATGCTGCTTTGCTGAGACTTTATTGCCACCTATCCTGTCATAACATAGCACAAATCTAAAAACTCTTTGGCAGGCTAAGGTGGCTAAAAGACTGAAAAAGCAGTGCTACCTATATCAAAATCCAGTAGGCAGATAAAGCGAAAAGGGGTATCGGGGAGGGTTTAGGAGGTGCTTATGAGTGTTAGAATTTTTTTAATTTATTTTAAAGTTGTTTATTTATTTCATGTTAATAGCTGTTTATATTGGTTGTTAATGTAATTGCTCTAGTTTTGTATTGTTGTCAAATTTGAAAGTTACTTTTGATTAGTTTTTTTAATACTTATTATAAATTTCAAGTTTATTATAGTATTGCAAGATTCAGTAAAACTGGCAGTAGCATGTTGAGGGACTGTGAATATGCTATTACATGTATATGTATGTGAATGGTACTATGCTCATTGTTTATCATATAGAGAGTTGATAATAGACGAGCCAATTATTTTACAATGCAGGTATTGTTAGTTGTCATACAACAGTGAGGTGTTGCATGCTGTAGTATAGGTAACTGTAATACAAGAGAGGGATCTTTGCACAGAGGTCACTATCAGCTGCTGTGCACACCCTAATATGTTAATGTTAATGTTAACTAGACTTATAAAGCGCACAGCTGCCTCAGCAAAGAGGCGTCCCGGCGCTGGCAGTAAGAATAGAACGTGGAGGCTAAGAAACAGGGTGAATCGGCGCATAAAGAAGTGCACATAAAAAGGAGGAATTAGGCCACGGGAAAGAGGTATGTCTTAATGGCTTTACGGAAGGCCAGCAAGCTATCCAGGCTACGAATCTGAAAAGGCAGGGAGTTCCATAACTTAGCTGCCAAGCAACGAAAGGACCGCCCCCCGGCACGGAGACGGTTCACTCGAGGGACGACAGCCAAGTGTTGCCCCAGAGAGCGCAGCTGGCGTCTAGGAGCGTAAGGAGCCAACAAGTTGGCCAGAAGCCCGGGAGACGCAAGCTTAAGAATTTTAAAGGACAAACAGTCTAGATAGTATCGCCGCTTGAACGATCAGCTGACGAGTGGGTGGATCAAAAAACCCCAGCAAGGGTCTAAGTCCCCGAAGAAGGCCGAAACAAGTACCTGCCACTTTCCTGGTGTGATCCTGGAAGCTGAGGGTAGAATCCATCCAGACCCCTAAATTTTTCACCACTGTCTTAGGGATGGGCGCACAACCAAGAGTGGTGGGCCACCATTGCTCACTCCACAGTCTACTGTCTTTCCCCACCAGCAACACCTCGGTTTTATTGGCGTTAAGCTGGAGGCAGTTGGAGGTCATCCACTCGGCGACTGCAGCCAGACCACTTCTAAACTTGGAAGCGTCCTGCATAGAGTCGTCGGAGAGGGCCACCACCAACTGCCTGTCATCAGCGTAGGAGACCATAATGAGGCCTTTGTCCCTAGCCAGCGTAGCAAGGGGTTGAACGTACAGATTAAAAAGTACCGGACTCAGAGCAGAGCCCTGAGGCACCCCCTGCCCGATGGAATGGACACGGGAGAGAAACGGGGGGGGCGGTCACTTGGAATGTTCTCCCAGACAGGAAAGATCTAAACCATTCCAGAGCAAAGCCAACAACACCCGCCTCCTCCAGACGACGTAAAAGAATCATGTGGGAGACCGTGTCAAATGCGGCACTGAGATCGAGTAAGATCAGTGCTGCAGTGTGCCCTGTGTCAAGAATGGTCCGCAGATGCTCGGTCACAGCCAATAGAGCCATTCTGGGAGGGGTCCAGGGTGCCATTAGCATTCAGGAACCCCGTTAAGATGTTATTTACGTGAGCCTCAGCGATCTTAGCTACCCACGGTAAAAGGGATATAGGACGAAAATTTTCCAGCTTAGCCGGGTCCAGCGAAGGGAATATGTATGGCTGTTGCCATTGGGAGGTGTTTGAAACACAGGTAAGTATGTCTCCACAATGAAATCTCTACACAAGTTATCCAAGACACAGTTCTGAACAGAGAGGAATCACCATTTCATACTTTACTATGGAAATTCATCAGTATAAAGAGAGGTATGTGCAGGGAGAACAGTTTTCAACCACAGCCTACTTTACACATGTTATTCTGGGGACATATTGCACCTGAGAGGGTAGTGTGTTTTCATATCATAGCCTCTAAAGATGTTATGTAAGACATACTTTTGAGCATAAAGGTAATTTTTTTAAACAACTTTATACAAATAAAGCACTCAATCAATTAACTGCAAGAGTCCGTCACCCCCAGGCAGTTGTTCTCCCCACTACACCTCTTCTACAACCTCGTTCCACATCCATAGAGGAACATTCGTCCTTCCCCTCAGACCCCCCACCTTTGGTCGTGCTCTGGTCTTCTTTAGTGTCGGGTGTGGGGAACATGCTCGCATCTCTGTGGGAGTGGGTTCATGTGGTGCTAGGTGTTGTCATAAGTGTCTATGGAGTCTTGTCACTACACCTCTCTTGTGTGCGGCCCCTGAGAGAATTCAGCCTTCAATGCAGCTACAATAGCTAGGGGGTACCTGGCATCTCTTCTGGAGTGAAGGGGTCAGGGATCTGCAATGCATCTACTAATATCTCCCAGTCTCTGGCCACTTCAAGTGAGCCCTAACCTCGTGTGGCCGCATGAAGCTGAATCACGCCCTCATACCTCATCCACCTTATTAATTCTCTCTTCCAAACAGTCACCCTTGGATCTTTCCAGTTTCTGGTGATTTCTCTCTTTGCAATAATAAAAGCCAGATCCTGGAACCTGCTCGCAGCCTTAGTTTGGCAGTGTGCAGGAACCAACTCAAAAGATAGTTTCCAAGGGTACATGGAACCTCCCTCTTGGTGACCTCAGCCAGCACTCCTGTAATGTTCTCCAAGTAATCTGCTAAATTTGGGCATTTCCAGAAGATGTGCAAAAATCTGGCTACTACTTCTCTCTGGCACCTCGCTCCTTCCACAGCAAAGTACCTATTAACCCTTCTGGGGGTGGGATACGCTCTATGCAATATATAGAAACTGATAAGTTTAAAACGGGCGTTTCTAGATACCTTGGGTATTTGTTCTAAAATAGTTCCCCAGTCTCTCTCTGATATGGGTATCCCCAAGTCTTCCTCCCAGAGGGCTCTAAGGGTGCCTAAGAGCAGCACCATGTCTCTCCGTAGTCTTTTATATAAAGTAGTAAAACCTTTAAAGGTCCCCAATGAGGTGACCAAGTATTGACAAGCCTGTAAGGGGCTGTATGGGTGACTGAGTGTGTGCATGGATGTGTCGGTGAGTGAATGGATGTGTCAGTGGTATATGGGTGAGTTACTGCATATGTGAAAGGCAGTATAGGTGAGTCTTGGAGCATTTGAGTGACTGTATGTGTGAGTGAGTGATTGCAAGAGTGTCCATATGGGTGAGTGTGTGCTTGTGTCAGTGACTGTATAGGTGAGTGAGTATGTGTTAGTATCTGTATCAATAAGTGAGTGGGTGTGTGTATAACTGTATAGGTGAGTAAGTGGCTGTGTAATTGAGTCTATGGGTGAGTGACTAGGTGTGTGAGTAGCTCTATGGGTGGCTGACAGTGTGGGAGTGGCTGTATGGTAATATGACTGAATATATCATGGCTGTACTGGTGAGTGAGTTTGTTATGAGTGGTTGTATGGGTGAGTGAGTGGATGTGTGTGTAGAGCTATGAATCAGTAAGTGGGTGTGTAAGCACTGGTATGGATCCATTCATGGTTTTGAGAATGGTAGTGTGGAAGTTGGAGTGGGTGTATGAAAGGTGATATTGGGGTGTGAGTGGGTGCATCAGAGATTCTGTGGATGAGGTCATCAGTGATGTCATTTGAGATGTCATCAGTGATGTCAATGACCAAGTCATGAGAGACATAATATGTGAGGTCAAAAGCACTGCATTGTGGGGGCGCGAGTTACAGTTATCTCAGCTCAATCAATCAATCATAAGTTTATAGAGCGCAACTACTCACCGAGAGGGTCTCAAGGTGCTGGGTGGGGGGGGAGGCACAGCTCCCGGAGGTTCACAGCGATCTGCCAAAGAGCCAGGTCTTGAGGCCCTTCATGAACTTGAAGAGTGTTGGCGTCTGTCGGAGATGGAGAGGGAGGGTGTTCCATGCCTTGACCGAGAGAAAGGAGAAGGAGCGGCCTCCCGTTCTGGTCTTCTTGATGTGAGTCACCGTAGCGAGGGAGAGCTGGGCTGAGTGGAAGGGTCTTTGGGGTGTGTGGAATGAGAGGCGGTGGTTCAGGTAGGCAGGTTCGGTGTTGTGGAGGGCCTTGTGGTTGTGGGTGAGAAGCTTGAAGATGATTCTCTTCTCGACGGGGAGCCAATGTAGTATCTGCAGGTGTTGGGTGATGTGGCAGTGGCGGGGTAGGTTGAAGACTAGTCTGGCGGAGGTGTTCTGGACATTTTAGAGTTTGCGGGTGAGGTTCTTGTTGATTCCAGCGTAGAGTGCGTTGCCGTAGTCCAGTCTGTTGCTGATGAGAGTGTGGGTGACAGATAACTATAACTGCCGAATTTCTCTGGTTTTGTACAAGTGAAATGTCAGGCTAACTATAACGTCCCTGCAACCTTTGTTTTTTTCTGTGAATTTTGAAGGTTTTTTAATTTAACTTCCTAACTAGAATATCCTTGTAACCTTTGTTTTTTTCAGTGAATTTCTAAGGTTTTTTAAATTCAATTCCTAATTGTAACGTCCATGTTTTTTTAGGTAGCTTCGTATTTTCTTTCTATAATTACGTATTGTACATTATATATATATTATATACCACAATTTTTTTTATTTGGTATTTGTTTATCAGAAAGTACATAAATAACTGTTTTTATTTTCAATATTTTTTTGAGTCAGCACAACATTGTCGCATTTACTGTGGCGATTCTGTGGTCAGCAAATGTATGTCACATACTGAAAAATACACTTAAAGGCATTTTTTAAAATTAAGTTTAAGTCTAGAAATGTAGTAAGATATTGTTTTACCTTTTTTGTGATCAATTTTGGAGAAAACGACCTTCAAAATGTTTTTTTACATTCGCGACCACCAACGTCATCATGATGACATCGGTAGTCGCGAAGAGCGCGTGTTTTGTACAATGTGTTAAACATATATATAGACCCATTCTATAGTATGTTTAACAGTAGAGCTTTATTCGTGTACTTTTGAAACTCATATTTTTATAGTGAATTTCCAGAAAAATTGTTTTCAAACCCTTGTTTTCTTATTTGCGGTGACGCGGGGCATCGCGATGACGTCGGTAGTCGTGAAGAGCGTGTGTAATTTATAAAGTGTAAAACATATATATGGACACATTCTACAGTATGTTTCACAGTTATGGTGTTGTAGTTATTTAGCCTAAAACTAATGTTGAAATCTAATTTTCTAACTTTGCAGCGGCGCTGGCCGTTGAGACCATATTCATAATTGCGACGATGGCGTGTTTTTGAAAAGTAAAAAAAATCTTTGTTTTTTTCAGTGAATATATCTATATCCAAAAGATAGCACACAGGAGGCAATCTGGAAAGGAACGTGGCTTTAATTTAAGATGGTTGTGAGTGTTTTCAAAAAGTTTATGACTGTTAAACATACATACTAAGGTACTACAAAAGCTAAATTGCTATACTTTGTGTACTACTAACGAGTGATACTATTTCTAATGTATATTATGTGAGCGGCTGTGTGACTGTGTATTTCTTTGTGTGAGTGGATGTCTGAGTGGCTGTATAGGTGTATGAGTGGCTGTATGGGTGAATAAATGGATGTGAGTGTACCTGTATGGGTGAATAACTGGGTGTGTGAGTAACTGTATGGGTGTGGGAGTGGCTATATGACTGGCAGTATTGGTGAGTGAGTGGGTGCACAAGTGGCTGTATGGGAGAGTGAGTGGCTGTATGGGTGAGTGAGTAGATGTGTGAGTGGTTCTATGGATGAGTGAGTGGGTGTATAAGTGGCTGTGTGAGTGGCTGCATTGGTTTGTGAGTAGATATTTGAGTGGCTGTATTGGTGAATAAGTAGCTATGTGAGAAGCTGTATGGGTGAGTTACTGTGTATGTAAGTGCCTGTATGGGTGACTTACTGGCAATTTGAGTGGGTGTTTGGTTAACTGATTAGTTGTGTGAGTGGCTGTATTGGAGAGTGAGTACACATGTGAGTGCTTTTATGAGTGTGTGAGTCGCTATATGGGTGAGTGAGTGACTGTTTGAGTGAAGGTATTGGTGAGTGACTGGCTGTTTGAGTACATGTATGAGAAGTGAGTAGGTGTGTAAGTGGCTCAATGTATCAGTAAGTGGTTGTATGGGTATATGAATGGGTATATGTGTGAATGGCAGTTGCGAGCAGTGCTGATACATTGGAGGTCCGAGAGCGATCAAGCGACGTCTGCGCGGTGCTCAATGGCTGAGCACCGCGCTGATACGTTGCCGGACCTCCAATGTATCAGCACCACTCGCAACTGCTGATTCTAGAAATTCGAGCCACCCCAACCAATTGCCCGTGAAGCCACTGCGCTTAAATGCCCACCAGCCTTCTTACAGCCCGGCCATCACTTATCCCGCCGCTGCCTATGCCTTCCCTCCTTGGATTACCGCAGTCCCTTAAAGTCTGCCAACGTACTAATCCTGGACATGGAGGACATCGTGCTCTCCCCCACGGTGTTGATCCCGTGCTAGTACATACCCCCTGCCACACTAACTGTGTTGTATAGGCTGTATGTCCTTCAGGCATTTATCTGTTTTTGTCCTGATGATGATCCCATTAGCCTTGTAAAAGGGATCGAAACGTCGTCAACTTGTTTAACACCGTGCACACAAACTTATTTATATGTAATGTGTAACGGTTGTGTTTACTATAGCGCTTGTTTAACCCTTCACATTTACAAACAAGCCCTGTGCCTTGCCTGATTGTTTTTTTCTTTCGTTATTATTTTGTTCACCTTTATGTTTTGGATACAGGACTGTGTCCCACTTTATCTATGTTTCGCTTGATCCTCATAATTATTGTTGATTAAATCTTACTGTCCGGCTTGACAGTAGCAATATAGGACTGATTTCATTCTATATTAATTTTGTTTTCTCATCTTACCTTCATCAAGGACCACTGTTTTCAAAATTATCGCTACCCAAGGTCCTTGTATACCATATTGGGTCCCCTTGTTTTGTTTAAAACTTAGCGATAAAGGACAGCATAGCCCACTGCTGTGTGATTACTTCAGCCCTTTTTCTATTAGTGACTGCTTTATAGACATTCTGTAAGGCAGTCACTAATGGGCGGACCCAGGGCTCTGCATTTAAAGGCCCTCTTAACTGACAACTTGCGAGTGACCACTCATGATCAAACCAGTTAGGGCTCTGAGAGACCGATGTGACGGGTACTAACAAAAAAGATCTAATCTTGCAGCAGGAGGCCACAAAGAAGGAGATTATTGGTTCTCCATTTATATATTCAGATAAGCAACCCATCACCAGCTGTAAGTTATCTGCTATCATCCTATTAAGAGATTTATTTTGAGGGATCAATCAGTTTTCATCACAGCCTTCGATTATCTGTAGTTGGTATTAGGTTAGCTAGCGCTGTTCCTTCCTCTAAAAGGAGGCAAACCTTGCATTTTGGTCCCGTCCCTCTCCAGTGTGTTATATAGGTCAAGGGACGCAACAAAAGCCTGTATCTCCTTGCCTTGCTCATCCAATCTGCCAGGGGCCGATAACTCTCCCCCTACTTTCTGACATGCTAATCTAGCATTAAAATCTCCCCTATACAAAGGTACAATTGCTGGCCCCATTGTAATTTCTTCTATATCTGTGTTGCAATAAATGTAAATAAACCTGGGAATTTTAAATTAGGAACATGTTGAAAATCATTATTGTAAAAATTAATAAGCAATATGGTCAAGGCCCCTCTGAATGAAACTTCTTGAAAGTCGGTTCCAGGTACCTACACACCTACTCGGAACCTCCAATTAGCAATGTAAACCAAATGGAAAGCCCCCCAAAAGCCCAGCCTGATCGAGATGGTACTGCCGGAAGGCTAAAACACATATAACCATTGAAATCAATAGAGTTGGTTTCCCAGGTTTCATGCAATAAAATAACATCATATGACTTAATAAAATTTTGCCAATCAGGTAGAAATATCTTAGAACGGATTCCTGCAACGTTTCAACTGAATATTTTTAACAATGGAGCATTATTAGATAGGGGCATTTGGCCAGGCATTAAAACAGAACATCCATAATTCTGCATTACAGTCATATCCGGGGTAGTTTCCAAGCTAATATTTTGCCCTTCATCTTCAATCTGGGTCATAAATGATGGCAGTACAACAGAATCCTCAGAGCGCTGGGTTGTAAGACTTTGACTGTGAATCTGACATCCCAAAGTTGCTGCTTGCTCATTTAGGGCTGTCAGTCATTCCACCTCATTATCATTGGCCAAGGCTGCAAATCTATTCTCACATGGCAGTTCCCACTCTGGCTGCAATTGCAATCCCCTGCTGGTACGCAAAATATTTGGGGCCGATTCACAGAACTAAACTTAGATAAAATCCTAAACTTACTACTTTTGGTATTCACAGAAGGCATTTAGTAGTAGTAAAGTTAGGACTCCTAACCTTACTACTACTAAATGCCTTTTGTGAATACCGAAAGTCGTAAAGTTAGGATTTTGTCTCAGTTTAGTAGTTGTAAAGTTAGGAGTAGTCAAGTTAGGAGTCCTAACTTTACTACTACTAAATGCCTTCTGTGAATACCAAAAGTAGTACGTTTAGGATTTTATCTCAGATTAGTTCTGTGAATCGGCCCCTTGTGTGGTTGGCTTGTAGAAAAAAAACAACGGCAAGGAGAGAATCTTTGACCCATTGATTATCTCCAGCATCTGCATATTCAACAGTTTCCTCACACATTCAGGGTGCCTGAAGTTAATTATGACACAGTCCCCTTCAATATTTTTCCATGAAGGGCCAATCCAACCTAACCTGCTCGCCATAATAATTTCCCAAGTCTCTGCAGGGTTGAAATTCTTGGGCACGCTGAGCCAATGTGTGACCTTATTGCGTAGTTCATAGAAGGACTCCGAATGGTTTTCCTTTAGTGGTGGCACCCCCACCATGATTAAAACATATGGGCCGCATTCGGGAGGCCGGTTTATAGATGTAAGATTTAAAACTTCATCCCCCTTCCTGAGTGAATATAATTGTGTTGATCATCAGCTCTGTGTAGTCTGGGGGGTGTATCTTTATTATTAACAGCTCTGCTTTTTTGGCTACCCTAAGCAGTTTCACTTCCCCCATTACAGAAACCTTGTGTTGTTAACAAAGGGATTGAGGGGGGGACGGTTGATGATATAACCAAAGCATGATTTGGACCCTGATTTTTAAACAGTTCCATGCCTTCAAGTGACGCAAACTTGTTACTAGATGCCACACCAGGCCCTAGTCCCCGTGGCAGTTGAGTGGCCACTGTCATAGTGCAAGTGTTTTAAATGGTAGAAAGCTGGGTTTCAATTGCTTCTAAGCACCTTAATATGGGCTGAATTTTCTCTTCCAATACCATTGCAAAAACCTTTGGTACTCATCAATAATAAAAAAACAGGTTCCATATGATGAGAATTTAAGCCCTTCTGCTCCTGTACAGCTGCCAGCTTTGTCTGAGGCTGTGAAGTGCGCGAGGCAGTTTTTTTGTGCTTAGTTTCAAGTTCAGCTGGGGAAATAAGGCTGTCTGGTATAGGGGAGGTTGGGAGTAGCAAGGATGGCTCCGGATCAAGAGTGTTAATACATGCTCCCCCCAGAGAACCAGAGCAATGGGGCGAAGTAGTTGTTCTCACCGTAGAGGGGCTAGCTGTACTTGACACATCACATGCTGCAGCCCCAGCACCCCTTCTTGAATCTCACACACATGATCCCTGCCCAGGTGACAAGTTGAAAGAGACTGATGTGGTCATTTGCATTTAAGAAAGACGTCTCTATTCAGGTATGTAGCAATATATTAAAAAAACTTAGGGCCTGATTACGATGCCGGTCAAACCGACTATCCAAAGACCGTGGCCACTTTCTGGTTCCGACCACAGAGGCTGGGAAAGTTCCCCTTGCAGTATTACAATGCAACTGCTGCTACTGCGGGGGTCTCATTTATGGTGGTGCACATACCCACAAATATGTTGCTGCAAAAGCATGCAAAATCACCGAAAACATGTGATATGTACACACATGCATGACACATGTGAGGATCTGTCTCGTGCACCATGTACCCCATTGCTGGAGTGTGGCGATCTGTGCACAGTCTAGTCAATGAGGATATATGCTACCTATGGACTTACTTGCATTCCGGCGCCCACAGGTTGTAGACTTCGGGGTTCAACTGCCGCAGTGTAGGGTGGAACCTTGAGAAAGTGATCCATGTCTCAGACTGTCAGGGAGAAGCTGTTTTCAGTGAGTATACACCCCAAATCCATAGTTTCTGATGACTCGAGGCCAGGCCTGGGCGCTACACAGAACTCCACGAAGTGACAAAAAAACTCTGTGGAGTTCTGCAAGTGGCAGAGTGCAGTGCAAACTGCCATTCACGCTGATCTTCCTGCCGCTCGAGTAGAAATTTTATCCAAGTGGCAGCTCGAGCTCGCCAACTTGCCGTTGGTGAGCGCGAGCGGGGAAAAAACTCCACTGCACTATGCAGAGTGGAGTTTTCTGCACTCCATGAGCTCTGGGGAGCGCGGAGTGGAGGAAACTGCAAACTCCGCAAAAGGAGCAGAGTTCACTGCCAAAGCCTACTCGAGGCAGGCGGTTGAACTGCCACGGTCGCATCATCGGAAACACATAGCATAATCCGGATGGCGGTCAGAGACCCCTGTACTGCCCTATGTATGCTGTTGTAGTTGGTGGACTTTCAGTGGTCGGTCATCGTACAGGAGGCATGCACCATAATCCAGTGGTCGCACCAACGACTTCCAAGGAGACCATGGTGGTCAGACCGACTCTGACAGGACCACGGATGCCAGTCTGACTGGCATTGTAATCAGGCCCTTTGTTGTAAAGTCTTAGAATGCTTACTAATGTTGGTACACTTATTCTACAGTATGTTTACATAGTGAAAATTTGTTTGGGGATGTGTATCTTATGGGGAGATGATAAACTGTGTGGTGGAGTTTTTCTTGCGCAGCTCAACAACATTAAGTTGGCGAGCACTGGCAGGAAAATCAAGCACTTGATTGTCCCGCAGTGCGAACCTAGCATTGAGAAAGCTACAGATTGAGTAGAAAATCAAATAGAGCAGCCGTAACAAGCAGTGCCCTCTGGGGGGCTGCATGATGCCATTCGCGCAAGACAAGCTCCTGATGCTAAAAATCAGCAAGGGCAGTGCAAAGTACCAATTTCTGCCGCTTGCAAAACTTTTAAGTAACTCCGTGGAGTAAAATTCCGTGAGTTCCGCCCACCCTTCGTGTAGATGTGTTAATGTAGGTTTTGAGAGGTACAGATTAGAATGTAGAGAGATGTGAGCAAGGTTTGCAGATTGTGTAAAAAAATGAAATGTAAAAACTGTGTGTACTTGTAATAAAGGAAGCAGTGTTTCTCAAATTATAAAACAAAGAATTAAGAATACAACCTGTTCAAATGTTATGAACCTCACTGTACATATACTTTAGCCCTATGAAATATTTAAGTGGTTATATTGCTATTTCTAGAGTGAAAAGCTGTGATGAGTGCTAGCAAAGATGTCTCAAGAGGAATATGTTACTTCATAAAATTTTATGAACTGAGGTTTGATGGCATGTTATAATTTATTTGTGATAAAAATGCACTGGGTGAGGGTGGAACATTTTTCAGGAGAAAGTAACAATAAGTTACTGGCACATTAGATGGAAATGCGTGATAATGGGTGAAAAATGTAGAAAGGTTTAGAAAATATTCAGAAATATCACTGTTATCAATTATTGACCAGTATGCAACTTTTATCTTTTTGGCTATTTTGTCTTTTTTGAAACCTGTCTCTGAGGAAAACATTATCTGCTTACCTAGGCAGCAAGGAAGAGCCTTGTTAAGAGAAGCAGTATTTTTGTGCTATTCAGCAATAACTACCCCTTCAGGCACAATATATTCAGAATGGAAGGATATAGAGTTGCCTGAACAGTTGAGTATTCCAGCAGCATGAACTAACTCCAAGCTAGGCTTTGTGAACTGTTTATATAGAGATATGCTGCTTTGCTGAGACTTTATTGCCACCTATCCTGTCATAACATAGCACAAATCTAAAAACTCTTTGGCAGGCTAAGGTGGCTAAAAGACTGAAAAAGCAGTGCTACCTATATCAAAATCCAGTAGGCAGATAAAGCGAAAAGGGGTAGCGGGGAGGGTTTAGGAGGTGCTTATGAGTGTTAGAATTGTTTTAATTTATTTTAAAGTTGTTTATTTATTTCATGTTAATAGCTCTTTATATTGGTTGTTAATGTAATTGCTCTAGTTTTGTATTGTTAAATTTGAAAGTTACTTTTGATTAGTTTTTTTAATACTTATTATAAATTTCAAGTTTATTATAGTATTGCAAGATTCAGTAAAACTGGCAGTAGCATGTTGAGGGACTGTGAATATGCTATTACATGTATAGGTATGTGAATGGTACTATGCTCATTGTTTATCATATAGAGAGTTGATAATAGACGAGCCAATTATTTTACAATGCAGGTATGGTTAGTTGTCATACAACAGTGAGGTGTTGCATGCTGTAGTATAGGTAACTGTAATACAAGAGAGGGATCTTTGCACAGAGGTCACTATCTGCTGCTGTGCACACCCTAATATGTATGGCTGTTGCCATTGGGAGGTGTTTGAAACACAGGTAAGTATGTCTCCACAATGAAATATCTACACAAGTTATCCAAGACACAGTTCTGAACAGAGAGGAATCACCATTTCATACTTTACTATGGAAATTCATCAGTATAAAGAGAGGTATGTGCAGGGAGAACAGTTTTCAACCACAGCCTACTTTACACATGTTATTCTGGGGACATATTGCACCTGAGAGGGTAGTGTGTTTTCATATCATAGCCTCTATAGATGTTATGTAAGACATACTTTTGAGAATAAAGGTAATTGTTTTTAAACAACTTTATACAAATAAAGCACTCAATCAATTAACTGCAAGAGTCCGTCACCCCCAGGCAGTTGTTCTCCCCACTACACCTCTTCTACAACCTCGTTCCACATCCATAGAGGAACATTCGTCCTTCCCCTCAGACCCCCCACCTTTGGTCGTGCTCTGGTCTTCTTTACTGTCGGGTGTGGGGAACATGCTCTCATCTCTGTGGGAGTGGGTTCATGTGGTGCTAGGTGTTGTCATAAGTGTCTATGGAGTCTTGTCACTACACCTCTCTTGTGTGCGGCCCCTGAGAGAATTCAGCCTTCAATGCAGCTACAATAGCTAGGGGGTACCTGGCATCTCTTCTGGAGTGAAGGGGTCAGGGATCTGCAATGCATCTACTAATATCTCCCAGTCTCTGGCCACTTCAAGTGAGCCCTAACCTCGTTTGGCCGCCTGAAGCTGAATCACGCCTTCATACCTCATCCACCTTATTAATTCTCTCTTCCAAACAGTCACCCGGGGCCCCTTGGATCTTTCCAGTTTCTGGTGATTTCTCTCTTTGCAATAATAAAAGCCAGATCCTGGAACCTGCTCGCAGCCTTAGTTTGGCAGTGTGCAGGAACCAACTCAAAAGATAGTTTCCAAGGGTACATGGAACCTCCCTCTTGGTGACCTTAGCCAGCACTCCTGTAATGTTCTCCAAGTAATCTGCTGAATTTGGGCATTCCCATAAGATGTGCAAAAATCTGGCTACTACTTCTCTCTGGCACCTCGCTCCTTCCACAGCAAAGTACCTATTAACCCTTCTGGGGGTGGGATACGCTCTATGCAATATATAGAAACTGATAAGTTTAAAACGGGTGTTTCTAGATACCTTGGGTATTTGTACTAAAATAGTTCCCCAGTCTCTCTCTGATATGGGTATCCCCAAGTCTTCCTCCCAGAGGGCTCTAAGGGTGCCTAAGAGCAGTATCATGTCTCCCCGTAGTCTTTTATATAAAGTAGTAAAAAATTTAAAGGTCCCCAATGAGGTGACCAAGTATTGACAAGCCTGTAAGGGGCTGTATGGGTGACTGAGTGTGTGCATGGATGTGTCGGTGAGTGAATGGATGTGTCAGTGGTATATGGGTGAGTTACTGCATATGTGAAAGGCAGTATAGGTGAGTCTTGGAGCATTTGAGTGACTGTATGTGTGAGTGAGTGATTGCAAGAGTGTCCATATGGGTGAGTGTGTGCTTGTGTCAGTGACTGTATAGGTGAGTGAGTATGTGTTAGTATCTGTATCAATAAGTGAGTGGGGGTGTGTATAACTGTATAGGTGAGTAAGTGGCTGTGTAATTGAGTCTATGGGTGAGTGACTAGGTGTGTGAGTAGCTCTATGGGTGGCTGACAGTGTGGGAGTGGCTGTATGGTAATATGAGTGAATATATCAGTGGCTGTACTGGTGAGTGAGTTTGTTATGAGTGGCTGTATGGGTGAGTGAGTGGATGTGTGTGTAGAGCTATGAATCAGTAAGTGGGTGTGCAAGCACTGGTATGGATCCATTCATGGTTTTGAGAATGGTAGTGTGGAAGTTGGAGTGGGTGTATGAAAGGTGATATTGGGGGTGTGAGTGGGTGCATCAGAGATTCTGTGGATGAGGTCATCAGTGATGTCATTTGAGATGTCATCAGTGATGTCAATGACCAAGTCATGAGTGACATAATATGTGAGGTCAAAAGCACTGCATTGTGGGGGTGCGAGTTACAGTTAGCTCAGCTCAATCAATCATAAGTTTATAGAGCGCAACTACTCACCCGAGAGGGTCTCAAGGTGCTGGGGGGGGAGGCACAGCTCCCGGAGGTTCACAGCGATCTGCCAAAGAGCCAGGTCTTGAGGTCCTTCATGAACTTGAAGAGTGTTGGCGTCTGTCGGAGATGGAGAGGGAGGGTGTTCCATGCCTTGGCCGAGAGAAAGGAGAAGGAGCGGCCTCCCGTTCTGGTCTTCTTGATGTGAGTCACCGTAGCGAGGGAGAGCTGGGCTGAGTGGAGGGGTCTTTGGGGTGCGTGGAACGAGAGGCGGTGGTTCAGGTAGGCAGGTTTGGTGTTGTGGAGGGCCTTGTGGTTGTGGGTAAGAAGCTTGAAGATGATTCTCTTCTCGACGGGGAGCCAATGTAGTATCTGCAGGTGTTGGGTGATGTGGCAGTGGCGGGGTAGGTTGAAGACTAGTCTGGCGGAGGTGTTCTGGACATTTTAGAGTTTGCGGGTGAGGTTCTTGTTGATTCCAGCGTAGAGTGCGTTGCCGTAGTCCAGTCTGCTGCTGATGAGAGTGTGGGTGACAGATAACTATAACTGCCGAATTTCTCTGGTTTTGTACAAGTGAAATGTCAGGCTAACTATAACGTCCCTGCAACCTTTGTTTTTTTCTGTGAATTTTGAAGGTTTTTTAATTGAACTTCCTAACTAGAATATCCTTGTAACCTTTGTTTTTTTCAGTGAATTTCTAAGGTTATCGAAATGCTAATTCCTAACTATAAAGTCTCTGTAACCTTTGTGTTTTTCAGTGAATTTCTAAGGTTTTTTAAATTCAATTCCTAATTGTAACGTCCATGTTTTTTTTAGGTAGCTTCATATTTTCTTTATATAATTACGTATTGTACATTATATATATATTATATACCACAATTTTTTTATTTGGTATTTGTTTATCAGAAAGTACATAAATAACTGTTTTTATTTTCAATATTTTTTTGAGTCAGCACAACATTGTCGCATTTACTGTGGCGATTCTGTGGTCAGCAAATGTATGTCACATACTGAAAAATAAACTTAAAGGCATTTTTAAAAATTAAGTTTAAGTCTAGAAATGTAGTAAGATATTGTTTTAGCTTTTTTGTAATCAATTTTGGAGAAAACCACCTTCAAAATGTTTTTTTACATTCGCGACCACCAACGTCATCATGATGACATCGGTAGTCACGAAGAGCGCGTGTTTTGTACAATGTGTTAAACATATATATAGACCCATTCTATAGTATGTTTAACAGTAGAGCTTTATTCGTGTACTTTTGAAACTCATATTTTTATAGTGAATTTCCAGAAAAATTGTTTTCAAACCCTTGTTTTCTTATTCGCGGTGACGCGGGGCATCGCGATGACGTCGGTAGTCGTGAAGAGCGTGTGTAATTTATAAAGTGTAAAACATATATATGGACACATTCTACAGTATGTTTCACAGTTATGGTGTTGTAGTTATTTAGCCTAAAACTAATGTTGAAATCTAATTTTCTAACTTTGCAGCGGCGCTGGCCGTTGAGACCATATTCATAATTGCGACGATGGCGTATTTTTGAAAAGTAAAAAAAAATCTTTGTTTTTTCCAGTGAATATATCTATATCCAAAAGATAGCACACAGGAGGCAATCTGGAAAGGAACGTGGCTTTAATTTAAGATGGTTGTGAGTGTTTTCAAAAAGTTTATGACTGTTAAACATACATACTAGGGTACTACAAAAGCTAAATTGCTATACTTTGTGTACTACTAACGAGTGATACTATTTCTAATGTATATTATGTGAGCGGCTGTGTGACTGTGTATTTCTGTGTGTGAGTGTATGTCTGAGTGGCTGTATAGGTGTATGAGTGGCTGTATGGGTGAATAAAGGGATGTGAGTGTACCTGTATGGGTGAATAACTGGGTGTGTGAGTAACTGTATGGGTGTGGGAGCGGCTATATGACTGGCAGTATTGGTGAGTGAGTGGGTGCACAAGTGGCTGTATGGGAGAGTGAGTGGCTGTATGGGTGAGTGAGTAGATGTGTGAGTGGTTCTATGGATGAGTGAGTGGGTGTATAAGTGGCTGTGTGAGTGGCTGCATTGGTTTGTGAGTAGATATTTGAGTGGCTGTATTGGTGAATAAGTAACTATGTGAGAAGCTTATGGGTGAGTTACTGTGTATGTAAGTGCCTGTATGGGTGACTGACTGGCAATTTGAGTGGGTGTTTGGTTAACTGATTAGTTGTGTGAGTGGCTGTATTGGAGAGTGAGTACACATGTGAGTGCTTTTATGAGTGTGTGAGTGGGTGTGTGAGTCGCTATATGGGTGAGTGAGTGACTGTTTGAGTGAAGGTATTGGTGAGTGACTGGCTGTTTGAGTACGTGTATGAGAAGACAGTAGGTGTGTAAGTGGCTCAATGTATCAGTAAGTGGTTGTATGGGTATAAGAATGGGTATATGTGTGAATGGCAGTTGCGAGCAGTGCTGATACATTGGAGGTCCGGGAGCGATGAAGCGACGTCTGCGCGGTGCTCAATGGCTGAGCACCGCGCTGATACGTTGCCGGACCTCCAATGTATCAGCACCGCTCGCAACTGCTGATTCTAGAAATTCGAGCCGCCCCAACCAATTGCCCGTGAAGCCACTGCGCTTAAATGCCCACCAGCCTTCTTACAGCCCGGTCATCACTTATCCCGCCGCTGCCTACGCCTTCCCTCCTTGGATTACCGCAGTCCCTTAAAGTCTGCCAACGTACTAATCCCGGACATGGAGGACATCGTGCTCTCCCCCACGGTGTTGATCCCGTGCTAGTACATACCCCCTGCCACACTAACTGTGTTGTATAGGCTGTATGTCCTTCAGACATTTATCTGTTTTTGTCCTGATGATGATCCCATTATCCTTGTAAAAGGATCAAAACGTCGTCAACTTGTTTAACACCGTGCACACAAACTTATTTATATGTAATGTGTAACGGTTGTGTTTACTATCGCGCTTGTTTAACCCTTCACATTTACAAACAAGCCCTGTGCCTTGCCTGATTGTTTGTTTCTTTCGTTATTATTTTGTTCACCTTTATGTTTTGGATACAGGACTGTGTCCCACTTTATCTATGTTTCGCTTGATCCTCATAATTGTTGTTGATTAAATCTTACTGTCCGGCTTGACAGTAGCAATATAGGACTGATTTCATTCTATATTCATTTTGTTTTCTCATCTTACCTTCATCAAGGACCACTGTTTTCAAAATTATCGCTACCCAAGGTCCTTGTATACCATATTGGGTCCCCTTGTTTTGTTTAAAACTTAGCGATAAAGGACAGCATAGCCCACTGCTGTGTGATTACTTCAGCCCTTTTTCTATTAGTGACTGCTTTATAGACATTCTGTAAGGCAGTCACTAATGGGCGGGCCCAGGGCTCTGCATTTAAAGGCCCTCTTAACTGACAACTTGCGAGTGACCACTCATGATCAAACCAGTTAGGGCTCTGAGAGACCGATGTGACGGGTACTAACAAAAAAGATCTAATCTTGCAGCAGGAGGCCACAAACAAGGAGAATATTGGTTCTCCATTTATATATTCAGATAAGCAACCCATCACCAGCTGTAAGTTATCTGCTATCATCCTATTAAGAGATTTATTTTGAGGGATCAAGCAGTTTTCATCAGAGCCTTCGATTATCTGTAGTTGGTATTAGGTTAGCTAGCGCTGTTCCTTCCTCTAAAAGGAGGCAAACCTTGCATTTTGGTCCCGTCCCTCTCCAGTGTGCTATATAGGTCAAGGGACGCAACAAAAGCCTGTATCTCCTTGCCTTGCTCATCCAATCTGCCAGGGGCCGATAACTCTCCCCCTACTTTCCCCCTACTTTCTGACATGCTAATCTAGCATTACAATCTCCCCTATACAAAGGTACAATTGCTGGCCCCATTGTATTTTCTTCTATATCTGTGTTGCAATAAATGTAAATAAACCTGGGAATTTTGAATTAGGAACATGTTGAAAATCATTATTGTAAAA
This sequence comes from Calotriton arnoldi, assembly GCA_963921515.1. Lineage (NCBI taxonomy): Eukaryota > Metazoa > Chordata > Amphibia > Caudata > Salamandridae > Calotriton > Calotriton arnoldi. The sequence continues at coordinate 25,143 of CAWUFW010012474.1, read as the reverse complement.
ATTAATAAGCAATATGGTCAAGGCCCCTCTGAATGAAACTTCTTGAAAGTCGGTTCCAGGTACCTACACACCTACTCGGAACCTCCAATTAGCAATGTAAACCAAATGGAAAGCCCCCCAAAAGCCCAGCCTGATCGAGATGGTACTGCCGGAAGGCTAAAACACATATAACCATTGAAATCAATAGAGTTGGTTTCCCAGGTTTCATGCAATAAAATAACATCGTATGACTTAATAACATTTTGCCAATCAGGTAGAAATATCTTAGAACGGATTCCTGCAACGTTTCAACTGAATATTTTTAACAATGGAGCATTATTAGATAGGGGCATTTGGCCAGGCATTAAAACAGAACATCCATAATTCTGCATTACAATCCTATCCGGGGTAGCTTCCAAGCTAATATTTTGCCCTTCATCTTCAATCTGGGTCATAAATGATGGCAGTACAACAGAATCCTCAGAGTGCTGGGTTGTAAGACTTTGACTGTGAATCTGACATCCCAAAGTTGCTGCTTGCTCATTTAGGGCTGTCAGTCATTCCACCTCATTATCATTGGCCAAGGCTGCAAATCTATTCTCACATGGCAGTTCCCACTCTGGCTGCAATTGCAATCCCCTGCTGGTACGCAAAATATTTGGGGCCGATTCACAGAACTAAACTTAGATAAAATCCTAAACTTACTACTTTTGGTATTCACAGAAGGCATTTAGTAGTAGTAAAGTTAGGACTCCTAACCTTACTACTACTAAATGCCTTTTGTGAAACCGAAAGTCGTAAAGTTAGGATTTTGTCTCAGTTTAGTAGTAGTAAAGTTAGGAGTAGTAAAGTTAGGAGTCCTAACTTTACTACTACTAAATGCCTTCTGTGAATACGAAAAGTAGTAAGTTTAGGATTTTATCTCAGATTAGTTCTGTGAATCGGCCCCTTGTGTGGTTGGCTTGTAGAAAAAAAACAACGGCAAGGAGAGAATCTTTGACCCATTGATTATCTCCAGCATCTGCATATTCAACAGTTTCCTCACACATTCAGGGTGCCTGAAGTTAATTATGACACAGTCCCCTTCAATATTTTTCCATGAAGGGCCAATCCAACCTACCCTGCTCGCCATAATAATTTCCCAAGTCTCTGCAGGGTTGAAATTCTTGTGCACGCTGAGCCAATGTGTGACCTTATTGCGTAGTTCATAGAAGGACTCTGAATGGTTTTCCTTTAGTGGTGGCAACCCCACCATGATTAAAACATATGGGCCACATTCGGGAGGCCGGTTTATAGATGTAAGATTTAAAACTTCATCCCCTTTCCTGAGTGAATATAATTGCGTTGATCATCAGCTCTGTGTAGTCTGGGGAGTGTATCTTTATTATTAACAGCTCTGCTTTTTTGGCTACCCTAAGCAGTTTCACTTCCCCCATTACAGAAACCTTGTGTTGTTAACAAAGGGATTGAGGGGGGGACGGTTGATGATATAACCAAAGCATGATTTGGACCCTGATTTTTAAACAGTTCCATGCCTTCAAGTGACGCAGACTTGTTACTAGATGCCACACCAGGCCCTAGTCCCCGTGGCAGCTGAGTGGCCATTGTCATAGTGCAAGTGTTTTAAATGGTAGCCAACTGGGCTTCAATTGCTTCTAAGCACCTTAATATGGGCTGAATTTTCTCTTCCAATACCATTGCAAAAACCTTTGGTACTCATCAATAATAATAAAAACAGGTTCCATATGATGAGAATTTAAGCCCTTCTGCTCCTGTACAGCTGCCAGCTTTGTCTGAGGCTGTGAAGTGCGCGAGGCAGTTTTTTTGTGCTTAGTTTCAAGTTCAGCTGGGGAAATAAGGCTGTCTGGTATAGGGGAGGTTGGGAGTAGCAAGGATGGCTCTGGATCTATAGTGTTTATACATGCTCCCCCCAGAGAACCAGAGCAATGGGGTGAAGTAGTTGTTCTCACCGTAGAGGGGCTTGCTGTACTTGACACATCAAATGCTGCAGCCCCAGCACCCCTTCTTGAATCTCACACACATGATCCCTGCCCAGGTGACATCCTCCACTCTGTAAGAGCTATTTTATTATTAACAACTGCAACCACACGCCCCAGCATAGTGTCAATACTAGTTGGTTTGTGTGAGGCCTTACATGAAGGTTCAGAGCTTCCAACAATCTTACGCTTCCCCATGCTTGACAAAGAGCAAGAAAAGGTGTTACAATGCTTAATAAATGCATGGGCGTCTCACCTTATGGTTCCATGAGGACAGAGAGCAAGTATTTCTGCAACATTTTTTAGGGGGGTGGCCCAGCCTCAGTCAGACACGGACGAGTGCAGATGGGCCCGCTCTTGACCAGGTCTTTAGCTGAATTTATGGCTCTTCCTGAAGGGGCTGCAGCACAGGACGCTGAGGAATATAATATCCCACCCCAGTGGGAGACTGCATGACGTGGCAGAGTACAGCAACAGAGTTCAAGGCCCCCTACCACTCAAAATAGGGGGGATCCACAGGGGAACCCCAGATTCAGCACCTGTGGTGACACCAGCAGTTAATATGGTGAAGAGGGATAAGCCAGTAATGATGGTGGATCCCCACTCCCCTGGGTGGTCAGGAACAAACAGCAAGTCTAAATATGATGCGTGGGAGAGGGGGGCACCACAGGCAAAGACTCACTGGTCATTGCAAGTTTCAAGGAGGTTTCCAGGCAGTGAGCCCCAAACAACACCACAGGCAGGAGGCAACAGGGAGGCTGAGCAGAGGAGGCAGGGCAACGCCACACAGCACTGCGGGATCCAGGCGAATGCCGGCCTAGTAGGCCCTGTTATGGTGACTTGAACAGGGTGACAAACACGAGATCATTGTGGCAAAATCTGACAAGGGGGGAAATATGGTCATCTGGCCCCAAAAGGACTATGTGTTAGAAGCAAATAGGCATTTGCAAGACAGGGAATGTTATGAAAAATCCTCTCACACTAGATACAATGCGGCAAGACAGACTCTAAGAAAAGAACTGATGATCTGGAAAAGAGAAGGGGTGATATCTATGGAGGAGTTCAAGTTTTGAAATATAGAACACTCGGTTTTAGCAAAACTCTACTTCATCCCTAAGGTCCACAAGAAAATAACACCAATCCCAGGTAGGCCCATCATATCGGCCATCAACAGCGTAGGGGAGACTATCACACAATATGTGGACTTTTTTCTTCAAGAGTCTGTGAAGCAACTGCCAAGTTATGTGAAAGATACTGGTGATTTTTTAAGAAAGATTCAAGGAATTACATGGTTGGAGGATTTAGTGTTCATCACTTTGGACATCGAATCCTTGTACACCAGTATTGAGCATTCCACAGGTCTTAATGCTATTAAGTATTTTTTAGATTTTAGGCCAATTGAATTTCACCAACACAATAAGATGATTTTAAGTTTGATCTCTTGGTGTTTGCACAATAATTATTTTTTATTTGGCAATGATATCTACTTACAGAAGAGAGGTGTGGCGATGGGGGCCTGCTTCTCCCCTAGCTATGCATGCTTGCATGTAGGCTGGTGGGAGGAGCAGGTCCTCAAGATCAAGTATGCCACCACGTTTAATAATCATGTACTGTACTGGTTACGATATATAGATGATGTTTTTATTGTTTGGCGAGGCAGTGAATCCAGTGCATCTAATTTTATTGAGCAGATAAACAACAACACTGCTAACCTCAAGTTTACTTCTAATCTCAGTAAGAATAGTATAGAATTTTTAGACGTCAAGATTTACCAGAGTCAGGGGCAACTTTCTACTACTCTACATAGAAAGGACACCGCTGGCAATCTGACTTTGCATGCCAGCAGTGCACATCCTAAGCATTTGATCAGCAATATTCCATATGGAGAAATTTTGCGGCTTAAGAGAATATGCAGTAACAGTGAGGATTTAACTAGATGCACTGAGGAGACCTATCAGAGATTCAGACAAAGGGGCTATAGTGAGAAGATCCTAAAGGCGGCTATTAACAAAACTAAGGGCCGATCAAGGGATTCCCTACTCGTTAACAATGTAGATTTACTAACTACCAAGAATGATAATGCTGCCCCCAGATTGATCACTACCTTTAGCAAACAAGAAAGGAAAGTACGTGCCATTATTAAACGACACTGGCCGATTGTTTTGACAGATGGGGTGTTGTCGGCTAGATTACCGTCTCAACCAATTGTTACCTATAGGAAGGGCATCTCTATGCGCACGCAGATTGGGAAATCCTGCCCGGAGTTGGCAGCAGCTAAAATGTGGTTACAACCCAAAAATGGCTTTACAAAATGCTCTACTTGTAGAGCATGTAAGTTCGGAAAGAATACCACCGACTATTCTTCTCCTTTCAGTCCAGACGAAATAGCCATTAGGGGTAACTTTTCATGTAGGACGGAGTACGCAGTGTATGTTCTGACATGCAACTGCGGACTGAGATATGTGGGCAGCACAAAATTGCAGGTGCATGTCAGAATATTACAACACCTGCATGCCATAGTCAACAATGACTCTTCCTATCCAGTGGCTCGCCACTTTAAGCAAACACATAATAATGATCTCAGTTGTTTAAGTTACTTTGTGGTGGCAGCTATCCCTAAATTACGTCGAGGGGGAGATCGAGAAAAAGCTCTTAGACAGTTGGAGACTAAAATGATTTTGGATCTAGACAGCAAATTCCCTTTTGGCTTGAACAATACGGAAGATCTGCACAATTTTTTATAGAGGTCAGCTGGGATCAACCGACATATGGCTTTATTAATATTACTCCTGTTGGCCCTCATCTAATTGTGATGAAATTTCTGTATCCGTGTGTAAATAGGTATTAATTTTCGGCAGCAGCCATTTTTTATTGGATGCAAGCTTAATGGGAATTTTATTCGGTTTTGTTGTATTCAATATTTTAAAGCCCATAAATTGAGAATGTTTTTATATAATGAATTGATTTTTGATGGGACATATGTAGCACTTGCACTTTAGGACTGTATGTCATTTTGCACATCGGACAGCAATTATACACTTGATGCACTTTAGGCCAGGAATGTTGACAGTTACTTGTAGTTTTTAGGTATAACAATAAGGAGTATGTTCTAGAAGCAGTTTTGACACATCAGCATTTATGCAGGAATTGATGGCAGTTCTAATACAGTTTGATAGGTGTCGCAGCATTTGCTGAGATCTGCAATAAATATTCACATCTAGGAGAATTTATGTAAACACATATCTCGATGTATTAGATACTATGTTGGTGATATTATTCATTGAGTGTGTTTTTATGGATATTTAACTGTATATTTATATATTTATTTATTTATTTATATTCTCCTATATTACAGATGGAATTTGAAATATTTATTTATTTATAGTATTTATTGAAACTGCCACAGAACTTTGGACATATCACCCGTGTATGGACATTAAAAAAGAAAATTAAAAACGAGGATTAAACCAAAAGAAGAGAAAGAGGAGAATAAAATAGAGATAAAAACGGAGTAAAAAAACGGAGAGGAAAAAAAGAAGAAAGACTATGTAAAAAAAAGTCTGGTTTATGTATTTTCACTATGTTCACTTTGTGTGTTCTATCACGTGGTCTCAGTATTTAAAAAACATGGCGTTTTCTCCCCTCGCTTGTGTGATCAAGGGCAAGTGGTGCCCGAAACGCGTAATCTGAGGAAAACTGCAATAAACATCTAAATTGCCTACATTCCGGTGGTTCGTGATTCCTTTGCGGCAGAAGCTAGGGCTGACAGCGCGGCGAGCTGGCAGAGGATCTTTGCGATTTCTATATATATATATATATGCATATATATATATATATTACCTACTGGCGGTCACCAGTAGATAGTTATAGTTAAAACCTAGTTTCCATAGGAAAAGCATTTTTTGACTTGGCTATAACTTTGGCGTCGTTTGGCCAATCTGCTTGAAATTTTGCTGAAAAAGTGTCACGTGGGTACTATTTATTGGGAAAGTTTGGGGGGATCCGTGCAGTGGGGACCAAGAAATTGGGGTGCGAAATAAGGTTATGTTTGTAATGTTAATTCCCATACGAACTGTTATAGTCCATATAGGTACCCTTTATAGGCGCAGGTAACATTGCAACCTTTCACCTATATTCTTCCCTACATTACACACATAACGGTTCTTAGGCACTGACCTTTTACCTAGATATGACACTGCATTCAGAAAGCGGGATTTTCCCTGGTTCGATTCTCATACATTATGCATGAGGCTTCTTGGAAGCACAGCAGGACTAACAGTAGGATTACCATCTCCTGTATAATATCCCTGTATAAAGTTCCGGCCCAACGTCATCCTTTAGGCCGACACAATAACACAGCAAGGTAGGACCCCTGGGGAGACCTATGGGTATATTTACAGCACATCTTGCTTAGGAAGTTAGAGGAGACCGTGACTTCCTGGCTGACACACTGACCAGAGATGCTGAGGTCCCTGCATGCAGACGCTCCAGCTAGCAGTGGTCTAACATCCCTCGCGGGGTGTCCAACTCGAGACCAGGACGGGGTCCCACATTCTCTAAACTCTCAGGTAATGGGGTGGACTAGATCCTAGAGGGATTCTTGGCATAACACCTACATAGATGCTAGGTACATTTAGGTACATCTAGTTAGGGAGGCATCGTAGGAGTACGCACTTTTATCATGTGTTTTATGCATTTGGATATATTCATGATTTCTGCAAGATGGTAGAACTATACCATCCATTTACTTTCGTAGTATTGCTAATCATATATTTCTGCAACTGTCTAATGGTTGTTGCACCTCATCTATGCTACACTAGAATAACAACTGTTCAATAAATCCTTATTGACAAACGCCCAGTATGGTTATTCTGTAGAAATCTGAGACAAACTAAGTGAGCACGAGTGACTGAGCGAAAGGTAGTATATTGTTTCCAAGATCCTGGGGGATCAGGGTTGTCATGTTCTGAGGTTGCCAAGAACTTTTCTCTCCCCAATAAGTGGAGACTCTAGTGGCACTGTGAGCTAGCTAATACATACAGGCTAACGTATCTGGTGGGGGTGCACGGAATCAGTCCGCCACCAATCCCACAGTTTATGTTATCCAAACGTGCAGATCCTGTATAGGAAATATAGGAACTACACAACATGGCGCCCAACGTTGGTTGGGTACTTATTTAACAGTAGAATCTGAGTAGTTCAGTCGTGCTATTCTTAGAGACCCCTACTCACAAAACACCAGAGACGTCTGGAGTGGGTGGGCACAAACTCCGCCACAGCTGAGTAGGCTACAAAATCCTATTTATTGGCTGTTGGTTAATCAAGCTTTAAGGACACAGTGTTCCTAAAATTGTACAAAAACATCTTATCTTGGTTTCCTTGACAAACTATTTTAGTGATCTAAAAACAATGACTAACCAAGAATTAGACCCACTGCAACAAGAACTGCCCCTCACAGACGTGGAAAATACAGACGCAATACAAATTGCACCAACATTTAGAAATGCAGTCACCCTGAGACTGGGAGAGAATGTTTTATCATCTAGGGGTGGCGTAGTAGTTTTTGTGATTAAGGCACATGAATCAAACAAAACAGAGGTATTTTATTCATGGGTTACAGTCCCAGCAGCAAATGCAAGAACAAAAACATTTCACTCCTACACGTAAGGAGATGCACCAGCGGAATATTATCCGTTCGAGGATATAGAGGTTCCGCTCACGTACCAGGAACATTTATACTGGTTTAAAGGTACCCTACCCCCACATAAGAAGAAGAGTAAGACTCAGCCCGCTCGGAGGAGAAGGGGCAACATGGCCGATATTAGCAGCCTACACACCACATCCTGACATTGACACAATGCCACCAGGAGACTTACTCATACAACATAAAGATTTAATTAAAATGTATATAGGAACTTGACGCAATTGGTCATGAGGACATTTACAGTCCAACCAGCAATAGTTGCAACAAATGGTACTCAAATTCAGGGTACAGCAACTAAAATCACACCACAAACATTACACACGGTGATGGGTAAAATGCACACAAACGTGAACAAATGCCATTCTGGGTAGCTCAGAAAATAACGCATCTAGAGGCAGTGAATCCTGAATACTACCCCGTATGAAAAACACAGAATGCTAACAATCTGCTTGCCCATGGGGATAACTCCACAAGTAGAGGATTGTACCACTTGGGGGTACAGTCTTTGCTGCCATTTATACCAGAACTCATAGTATCCCGTCATTAGCAGTAGTACCAGATGTATTGAGACAAATAAAAAATTAGTACGGAGCAGAGCCTGCCCTAAACTTAGGGATGAAGTTACTAGGTAACTATGCCCATGTATCAGCTAAAATACTAGCTAACATCAAGGGGGAAGCAGCTTCAGTGGCTATCCGCCAACGCCTAAGGGAGTTCAGTCCTTTAGAACAGGAACACGAACTACCAAAAATAATTGAAACTGCATATGCAGAATTAGGCAGAGACAGTTTGGGTAGGAAAGCTTTAAAACCACAACTGATGGGCAGTCCTGAAAAGGACACTTCTAAGCAGACACCTGCTTCCACTAAGAAGAAGTGGGACAATAAAAAACAACAAAACTTTAGAGGAAATAGATCTCAATCCCAAGGTAGATCTCCTCCACAGGAGCCCTCCGAAAACAGGTACAACCTTAGGAATAGGGAAAATATTAGGAAACCTGACTGGTATCAGGATACTGATACACATTCCTCTCATTCCTTTCAGGGTTCATCGAAAAACTCAGAGAGGGAAGGACGGTCAGACAGACAAGAAGAGCATACAAAATCCAGAGACAAGCAGCACGCTCAAGATTACACTTCTAAAAAATAAGAGAAGCCAAAACAAAAGCCACAGTTTAAAAAGAAGAAGGTTGCAGGTCTAAAGATCAGACATGCCCAGAATTCTGAGGACTTGACTACTGAACGGGGAATGGGCTCTGACGATGCTAGACAGTGCGGCAGAAGTAACAATAGCTCGCCAGAACCTGAAGGAATTTCTGGTGATAACGGGCTTAAATGATTACATCACGGTGGAAACACCCGATACTAGGGTAAGTGTCCCACATAAAGTATATGAAATAACGCTCCAAATAGAGGGGGACAAATGTAGAACAGTGAGAGGTCTCTTTTGGGAGAACCTGACGTTTGGCTATGATATGTTATTAGCTGAACAAGATTGGCCGCCAGCATTCGTCATGGATTGCCCTAAAGGAGAAACAGTAATTCTTCCGGCCTTCTCAGACCATATTCCCAGGCACTTGCAACACACATATGCGCAGGAGTGGGTGGTAGCCCAAGCTCCAGCATTATACAAAAACCATGTTGGATGGGATGAGGATTCAACCCACCACATTATTCCTTTGAAAAATAGGGAGATCTTAGATCAACTTGAATACTATGGGGTGATTGAAACTTGCACCTCACCAATGAACAATCCTTTGTTTCCTGTCATGAAACCTGACAATTCATATCGTCTAGTTTTAGATTATAGACATTTAAACACTTGCACTAAGACATTTGCAGTCCAAAATGCACATAGTGCCACATTAATGAATAACATTGTGCGGAAAAAATATAAAACAACACTTGATATCTCAAATGGATTTTTCTGCCAAAATATAGCGCTTCAAAGCAGGCATCTAACAGCCTTCTCAGCGCTAGGGACCCAGCGTCAATTTTGTCGACTCCCCCAGGGGTATAAGAACAGCCGGGTAGTTTTCAGCCAGAGTAACTGAGTTACTTCAAAATTTGGACGAAGAGGCATTGTCCTATGTGGATGATATTTATCTAACGGACGATGACCTAGAGGAGCACTTGAACAGAGTGAATACCATAATTTTGGGATTTGCATCTGAGGGCTACAAATTCAACTTTAAAAAATCAAAAATTGCCCACCTCAGTGTCCTGTTTTTAGGATGTGAGCTTTCAAGTGAAGGCAAAAGCCTGGCAGCCAATTTTTTAGAAAAATGCGCGCTGCTCCAGCCTCCAAAATCATTGAAAAAGTTACAGTCAATTCTGGGATTCCTAAATTTCAGTAGAACATACATTTTGGATTACGCAGAAAGAGTAAAACCTTTCTACGAGTTAATAAAACCTGATTTTTCAGTAATACAATGGACACAGAAACATACAGATATACTTCGTTCCTTCCTAGCTGACATGATAGCTTCCAAACACTTACAGACACGCGTGAACGTACGCAACCTGGTGATTCCGTATAGTTGCGGGTCAATCTGGGTACACCTATCTAACATATAATGAAGGTGAAACAGTACCAACTGCATACAAATCACATTTGTACACAAATGCTGAGATGCGCTTAGCATCTACAGAAAAAATTCTAACAGCAGTACAGACTGCTGTAGTGAGAGAAAGAGCACTGGCTCAGGGGAAATGAATAATAGTAGTAACTCCGGTTCCAGCCTTAGATGCTGCGAAAAAGGCAAGCGTTCCTAATGCTAAAGCTTTACATCCGAGATGGATACAATGGGCTAATTCTCTCACTGCAACAGATGTAGAATACAGGTACGACCCAAATTTAAAGACACAAGAATTCCTGCAATATGAACAAGAATATCCTCTACCAAACGAAATAATGCCTCTAGATCAGTATGAATATATAATTTACACTGACGGATCAGCTCAACCGGCCATAGGAAGTAAGCAACAATATAGCGCAGCATGTGCAATCGTTAAAGGTCACATGTGGGATGGAAAGTTCCACCGGAGTTGCACAAAGACGCAGTCCCTAGGAGACTGCACGGCAGAGCTGGCAGAGTTAAAAGCGCTGGTACTGGCACTAGTAAATACGGATCGAGAATTCCCCACACTAATTGTGTGCGATTCCTTTTACTGTGTGCAGTCTTACAATGAATATTTGCAGTACTGGGTTCAAAACGGGTTCAAAGATGCAAAAGGTGGCACAATTAAGCATAAAATGCTATGGGAACAGGTAGTGGAGTTGAAAACCGAACTTCCGAGGGCTCACGTGATACATACACTGAGTCATCAACGTGATGGCGTTCACGTTGAAGGGAATTCATTGGCTGATGAAGCCGCAAAGGGGGCTGTACGCACGGCTTCCATAGCTGCAATCACTCGTTCTAAAACGAGAATAGACGGTGAGATTATGGTAGCTGTCATTGCTTCATGCAAAAACAGCAAAGCAGTACCAAAAAGGTTTCCACTCAAGTACTCCTACAAATTAGATGCCAATAACATTCTATTTGCTCAAATTCCTGGAGTGGGGGATAGAGTAATTCCAAACATGGATCGTAGGTTAGGTTTAATTCTAGCAGCACATGAAGGGATAGGTTCTGCACATGCAGGAGTTACGGCGACTGTTTCATCGTTGAAAGAACTCTATTGGTGGCCTGGGTTAACAAAGCAGACTAAAGAGTAGGGGGCATATGTATCAAATACTGTTATTGCAATTCTCAAATAGCGATTTTTAGAGAATCGCTATTTGAGAATCGCAAAACGGGTTGTAATAAAAAATTCGCAAATATTTTGCGATTCCTTGGCATTCCTTCATTGCGACTCGCAAATTGCGAATCGCAATTAAGGAATACCTTCCCATTCATTCCTATGGGCCTAGAGGCCCATAGAAATGAATGGGAAGATATTCGCAATTTGCGAGTACCCATTACGTACTCGCAAATTGCGAATGCAATTTCAAGGGTGCAAGGGTGTCATAAGGACACCCTGTTGCACCCCTGAAATGAGCATGCGTGCATATGTGGCGCACATACCTGCCCTAAGGGCATGTATACGTGCCACATGGCACTTTGAAAAATACCAAAAAGTGCATTTTTCAAAGAAATCGCAAAGTACCACCAACTTGAAGTTGGTGGTAATTTGCGATTTCTTAAGGAGAAATCGCACGAGGACTGGTAAGGGAGGGGAACATGGCGGCTGCTAGCTAGACGCTTGCGGTCGCGGGTGCCATAGCGGGGGAGTGTAGCGGAGGAGAGCGGCAGCTACGCGGTCAGAAAACGCGTGTAAACGCACTTTCTTAAAATTGCAAATTCACGGAATACCTGGGTCTTGGGATGATCCGGGAACGCGGCGTGAATGAGCCTGGAAGAGACCGAAGGCAGATTTACGGATCCCAGGAACGCGCCGGATCGAGGCAGCGGGAAAGCTCCGACAAGCCTGGAAGGCAGGAATCAGAGCAGGGGGCAGAGGCAGAACAAGTCGAGCTGTTCTGCAGCATGCTGAGGAAGCCTGGAACGGAGAGAGGCTTCTGAGCAGGGCAGCAAGTGAGGGGAAGCGGAGTGAGCTGAGCAGGAGAAGGGGGCAGCACCTGCATATGGAGACAGGGGACATTAAGGAAGGTGAGGCGCCCTCCAGGTACACGCTGAGGACCAGGAACATTGGAGGTAAGGCAAATCTCCTTCCTATCTCACCGGATTCATTCCCAGAACCACTGCAAGGAGCGAAAATAATTGTAAAAGCAAAACGTGGGCAACAAGGTGGGAGTCTCCAAAGCAAGGGATCAGAAAAGTCCCCAGCAAAGAAACTTAACGAGGGGAAAAGCACAAAAATACCTGGTATTTTACCTTCCAAAGTAAAAATAACCCCCTCACTTAAATCTTTCTTCTGTGTACTACCGAGCATGCAAAAAGACGGTGTAGGGGGCTTAAGCCCCAGCAAAGAAGTACATGCACCAGTTATGCCCGGTAGTAGGGCCATGTTAGAGGTCACTGTAGTCAATACGGAAAGTGGCATAAATAGTCCCGGTGGTCTGGGAGGAATAAAGAAGTCAATAGACGATACCGCGGTATCTCAGGGAAATATTATAACTGTCCCTTTGAGTAATAGGTATGCAGTGCTTGCACCACCGGAAGACTCAGGAGCTCTGCCCCTAGTAAGGAGTGGGGACAGACAGAGTAGTGTGGATATAGGAACATCTGAGGCAAGCAAAGACACAGAAACTTCATTGGCAAGTATACTATTGGGCCTTAAGAGTGATATAAAGAAGCGCATTGAGGTTTCAGAAGCAAACCAGCTAGGCATACAAGCCTCCTGTTTAGAGCTAACGCAGAATTTAGATGAAGTAACTCTTCGTACAAAGAAGTTGGAGGAAGAGGTGGACGCGGTGAAACAGGATGTGGAGAAGAATGCACCTGAGATCTCCAAATTAGAAAGGCAAAATCAAATGTTAAGGGAAGACATGGAGAGAGTGGAGAACCATTCCCACAGGAATAATTTAAGGTTTTTAAATGTCCCTGAAACTGAGGAAGGATCAGACATGAAGGCCTTCATAATTTCGCTGCTGCGGAATACAATTTTGAAAGTTAAGGGAGAGATAAACCTCGAGTATGAAGTCCAGAGGGCGCATAGAGAACCCTTCCGTCGTAACCTGCAAAGAACTAAACCTAGGAAGATCTTGGTGAACTTCCTCTCATATACCATCAAAGAAGAGATAATCAGCAGGGCTTTGAAAAATGGCCCTTATTTGATAAATGGGTATTCCCTGCTAGTCAGATCTGATTTGTGTAAGGCCACAGAACTGAGGCAGTGGGAGTTAGGAGGCAAGATGGAGGAGCTTCGGAAGCTGGGAGCAAAGGTTCAACTAAAATTCCCCGCAATGTTGCGAATTATGTGGAATAACCAAATGCACAATCTCCGGACAGTAGAAGATGTCGAACTATTAATTGACAGGATCAGAAAGGGAGATACGGCAAAATGATTAATCAGGGTTATAGGATAGGGTAAGTCGCTCTCTTAATTTCAAATACTTTAGAGGAAGATCCCCCCAATGGTGCGCCCATAGGCATTGTTATGCCTAGAAAAAAAATAGGGAGGGTTCCCCAGGGCAGGTGTAGGGGGGTGGGGTGGGAAGGTGGTGGGGGGGCACTGGTGGGGAGCAGTGGGATAAAAAAACAAAAAAAGTCCTCAGAACCTTTTATGCAGGAGAAATCTAACAATGCAGTGAAAAACTATGGAATAGAATATGGCTAACACTCCAAGTATTGACATCCTTACATGGAACGTGAATAGTCTTAGATCTAAACCTAGACAGAGGAAAGTGATGGAATATTTAAAAAAATGGGCAGGCACAAATTATGATTCTACAGGAGACGCACTTATTAGTTAATGAAAGTAAGGAGCTGTTTGGTAGGTGTGGATGGGTCCAAAATTACATTGTTTCTGATCAAGCACAATGTTGTAAGGGAGTTGCAATATTGATCAGGAGCGGAAGTGGGATAGAACTTAAAGCATCAAGTACAGATAGCTCAGGTAGATGGGTACTAGCCCGTTTAAAGTGGGCGGAAAATGACTTCATATGTGTTGGGTTTTATGGACCCAACGAGGATGACCCACAGCATATCATTGAGTTAGAACTGAGGCTGGTGGACACTTCAGCTCCTGCAATCGTTGGCGGAGACTTTAATGTTCTGTTGGATCCTGTATTGGATCGCTCAACAAGGAGGGAGAGTGCATATGTCCCCAGAATGAGGAATGCTTTGAAAAGTATGATTCGGGATCTTGATTTATTAGATGTGTGGAGACACTTGAGAGGGAAGGTGAGGGGGTACACATATCACAGTAAAAAGCACCATCACTTTTCTAGATTAGATTATTTTTTAGTCGATAGATGCCTAGCAACTAATATTAAAAAGATCGAGCATCTTCCAGCTCATATTTCGGACCATTCAGCTGTAATGATAACCTTACAAGCCCTAGGACCACAGCCCCTAAGAGATGGACTTTAAATCGCTCCACTGTTAGAAAAGGGGGTAGAGACAGCTTTGAAAAAAGAGGCAGCGGAGTATTTTGATAATAATAAAGATACCGCCCCCCCAGGAATAGTGTGGGATGCCTTTAAGGCATATATGCGAGGGGTCCTAAAAAGCCTTACCTGTGCAAAAAATCAAAAAGACATGGCAGAAATAATGAATATGGAAAAGGAAGTTGGGTCTCTTGAGGAAGCTTTATATACTATAAGTGCGGGAGAGGAAAGGGGCAGGATAGAAAGGAGGTTAGAAGAGGTCCAGCTAGAATCTAAAATCAGGCTAGAACAAAAATGTAAGGCAAGATGGCAAGCAGCGAATATGAAGGAATTCGAGTATGGAGAGAAAGCAGGAGCTTTGTTAGCCTGGAAAGCCAGAGTAGAAAGAACTAGAAATGAGATAAAGGAGTTGAGGAGTGACTTAGGGGAGAAGCTGTTGGGAAACTATGCAGGAACATATAGTGGAACTTTTTTCGCAGCTCTACAAGGAAGATTTGTTCCCGATGCACAAAAGTTAAGAAGCTGGCTTAGTTCACTTGGTCTCCCCGTTTTGAACGAGGAAGGGGGAAAATGATGGAAGCCCCAATTACACAAGAAGAGATTATGGGAGCAATTAAACAATCCAAAAATGGGAAGGCTGCAGGGTTGGATGCTATTCCCTCAGAAGTATATAAAATGGTAATAGCGGAAGTAGTGCCTGTCTGGGAAAGCTTGTTTAATATGATATACATGGGCAAGGCGCAGGTCCCAGAATCATGGAGGGAGGCCTCTATAGTTTTGATATTAAAACCTGTAAAGGGGGGGGTGTGGCTAGCAGCCGACAAGGATGGGCACGTTCTAAAGCGGCTCCGCTGCCCACGCTGAATATCCGGGCATAAATCAGACACTCAGCACGCTCAATCCCCCTCATTACCGGGGATCTATAGGGCAAACGAACCAGACTCTTATTATCGACGCAGGAGGTGTAGGCGAATGGCAGGGACGCTTTGATCCGCTGTGTTCGCCGACGTCCGAGCAGCAGGGGAAAAATGGTGGCCTCCCCGAGCGTCTGCAGCCTGTGTAGCTGAGGCGGGCGCGGCGCCGGGGGTGCAGTGACCGGAGGGGGTGAAGAGATCCGCAGACTGATCGCCGCCTGGAAATCGCAGGGGACCGCGAGATCTCCGGAGAGCCTGACGCGGCCGACGGTGGGAGGAGCTGCAGAGCCAGTGACGATGAAGCCGCGTGAGTAAATTGAGGTCCCGGCTTGCGGCCTAGTGACCTGCCGCGAGGACCTGGCACTCCTGGCCCCCGGGGGAAGTGCAACAGTGTGCGTGGTGGCCCCCTCGTCTCCCTCTCACAAGCGGGACCGCAGGTGAAGAAGCCACGGGGACCAGAGTCAGCGAAGGGGATTTCCCTTGGCCCCACATTACGCCGCAACACAGCCCGGGCCTCTAGAGGCCCCTAGTGCTCAGAAGACATTGAGGGCTTGGCAAGATGTCACCCCACCAGTGCATGATTAAACGGACAGGGGCACACCCCGAGGACCCCCCGCAATAAGTAAGACCGGCCGGCCGTGGGGGCCAATTTACAGGAGTGGTCCTCCTCCAGACCGGGGGCGGCGAGAACATAGATCGGGAGGCGCAAACGCCATACTGCGCCACGGCCCTGTCCTGCAGACAAGGGAGTCCAGAATTACCGACACTGCCAGAGCGCCAACCTTCTGGACGGGGGAACCCGGGCGCCAGATGCCTGTGGAGGCGGTGGGGATGAACGATTTGCTCCTATGTATTACGCTCCTCCCGGCGGAAGGCCCAAGCAGCGAGTGACAGGGTGGAAGATACCAGGCTAGATATCCTTCGGTTCTCCCTCCAGGTCCGCATATCAAAGTTCCAGCGTTGTTCCCAGAGAGGCCCGCCTAGGAAACCCGATAGGCCGAAAGGGTGTGATCCTCCTTCCCTGTGCAGGCGGCGGCGAGTATTGGTGTGGGGCCCTGACCAACGGGAAGGATATAAGTCACTGTGAGGACACGATGGCCAGTGGGAAAGGACTTAAGTCACAGGCTCAAACTAAACTGGCTAAATTCGCTTGGGCCAAATCGGGTGAAAACTATGGCACTACGTCCACAGGTGAAATGAAGACCCTCCAGTCCCATACTCCTAACCAGGACTTCACCTTACCAGACGTCATGGAGGCAATTGCTGGAGTGCAAACCTCCCTGGAGACTCGTATTGATTCAGTCAACATTGAGGTTACCCTTAATTAGAGCCGACCTTAAGAAAATGGACTCCAGGGTTAAAGAGGTAGAAGACACCACCACGGTGCTAGCTTCGGACACGGCTGTCCTCAAACAATAAGTGACCCAGCTCCAAGATCGACAGAAAAATGTGGAAGTGCTCCTCGATGATTATGAAGGACGGGCACGAAGGAACAACATACGCATCCTGGGAGTCCCGGAGCGCGCGGAGGGGCCTGCCGTAGACCTTTTCATTGAGGACTTGATTTTAAAGAAACTCCAGCCGAAACGTCTATCCAGCTACTTTTCAATTGAACGTGCTCACCGCGTCCCGGGGGGCAGACCAAGGCCTGGAGCCCCTCCCAGGCCGATAATAGCAAGAGTGTTTCACTTTAGGGACCGGGACACTATACTCCAAACGGCCAGGGCCAACCCACCATTAAAATTCGATGATGGAGCGGTTACCTTCTTCCCGGACTTCACCACCAAAGTCCAAGCTCAGAGACGCAACTTTATCGCAGTGAAAAAAGAATTGCGAGAGAAGGAAGTTAAATACTCCATGCTCTTCCCGGCAAAACTACGGGTTGAATCCGAGGGGAAAACATGGTTATCCTCATCCCCGGAGGAGACCTGGGAATGGCTGGAGGGCTGGCGGAGAGTTGGAAAACCAGCAGGAAGTCTAAATGGTAGAACCCGCAATACCACGAAAGGCACGTTTGCCAACTCCACTGGAGAACAGGCCCAAGACGAGCTGACCTCGACGTCCAATGCTTAACTGTCACCCATTGGGAACTCCAAAAGACACTATATGTGCAATCAGAAACCCCTCTCAGTTGGGGGAGGGTGGTCTGGAGGAGATGCAATGGACATGGTTCCTATACCCGTCCTAAGGAAGGACATTGACCCAGATGGGACGATTCCCCAGAGACTGCGCCTAGACAGTATGTAACCGAAGGGATTGAAACCGGTTAAATTGAATGACTATGTAACATGCTTATTTTCTAAGTTGAGGAGGAGGTGGGAGGGCGGTTAACCAGGTATCTTGAGAATGGGGGGGAGGGCGACAGGCACTCTGCCTTGTTGGGGAGTGGGTAGTTGGAAATCCACTGGCAGGGGGGCAGGGAGGGGGGAATGGGCAGAGGGGGGGAGTTCCATGTTAGAGTTAGGGTTGAATGGCAGAGTACACAGTGTCACACAATCATTGCGATGGATCAGGTCCTCTCTAGGATGACAGGGTCAGCGCCCTGGAACCTCGATGGGGTTACTAGAGCCCCTTCTATATATACCAACTACTTGGTGTGGAGACCGGTGGAGCCGGTCCTTTTTCCTCTGACGCATCCGGGGATTCTTCCACTCCGCAAAAAGAAACCTCCATGAGTAGTTTGATCGAAACAAAATTGTCTGTTGAGAAGTGGAACGTTATCGGCTTAGGTGACAAAATTAAACGGGGGGTTGTCTTGCAGTAACTTAAGAGGCAGGCCCCGGATTTAGTCTTACTGCAAGAAACACACCTTGTAGGTAACCACTGCAAGGCCCTAAACAGGTGGGGATACACACTCCTGCCCCATGCAGGATTCACATCAGGATCTAGAGGAATGGGCATTCTCATGCGCAAGAATCTAGCCCTCACCCCAACCCGTATATGGACTGACCCTCAGGGCCGGTTTGCAGGGTTGGAGGCCGTCTGGGAGGGGAAACCACTAAATGTAGTGTCGGTGTATCTCCCTCCAGCGCTGGGGAAGGAGGCTTTACAGGACTTAGGTAAGATCCTGGTTGATCTTCCCATAGGAACACTCATATTGGGGGGCGACTTCAATATGACCATGAATGACACAATAGACAGATACCCCCAGCGATCCCCCCCGCGCCCTAACGCTCGACTGGGGGATTTACCTGGGCCATGGGACTCACGGACATTTGGCGTTCATTACAACCCACTCTGACATATTATACCCATTATTCCAGTGCACACAATAGTCTGTCCCGCATTGACTACTTTTTTACCCATCTCACAGACCTGGGACACTTTCGAAACCCTCGTGGACTTCCAAGGGGTATCTCGGACCACTCACCACTGTGGCTCGATCTTACTTTTAACCAAAACACACAGAGAAGCGCCATAATTATTAACCCATGGCTCTTAACGATCCCAGACATCAAGGAGGACCTTACCAGGCAGACTGAGTATTACTTCACTGAGAATGTTGGCTCAGTGGACTCCGCACAAATCATTTGGGAAGCGTACAACGCGGTGGTTAAAGGGCATGCGCTGGCATTAAAAACGGGTTACATCCGGCAGCACAACCAACAGTTAACACAATTAGAGAACGATCTCCTACGACTAGAAACGCTCCATAACTCCTCCAGAAGCGAGACCACGGCCAATAGTCTCGTAACCAAACAACACGAATACAGAGCTTTGGCGCGAGAGAAAACCCGAGCGAAGTTACTCCATACACAGCACAGGGTCTACGAGTTGGGCGACAGGGCAGGGAAAATGCTTGCCTGGCTGGAAAAGCGGGAACAGGGGGATCGATGGGTGCCTGAATTACAGATTACCAGGAAAGGTTGGGTCTCAGACCCTCAGGAGGTCACAGAGGCCTTTGCGGATCACCTGGAGGGCGTATATACCTCTTCTACCACCTACGCGGCTGACGATTCACGTCAGCTTTTGGCAGAGATGGAACTACCTACTTTGTCAGACAGGGAGAGGGAGGACCTAGATGCGAATATAATGGACAGTGAGATCTGTAAGGCCATCTCTGACATTCAGTCAGGTAAAGCAATGGGACCCAATGGGATCCCTATTGAGTTTCTCAAGGTGATGGCCCTGAAAGTGGCACCCCATCTGACCCATATGTATGAAGAGAGTCTTGAAAAAGGTATTCTGCCGCCGGATCAGAGGTTGGCGACCATTGTCGTGATCCGGAAACCCGGAAACCGGCAGCTAGCTGTAGCTCCTACAGACCAATATCCTTAATAAATGCGGAAGCTAAGGTACTTGCCAAGCTCCTGGCATCCCGCTTAAATACGGTACTCCCCTCACTGATCCATGCAGATCAGTCGGGCTTTATGCCGGGACGTAACACAGCACTCAATATTCGCCGAGTCCACAACGTTTTGGGACGGCAACAATATGTGAAAGAAGATGCAGTAATAATGTCATTGGATGCCTCTATGGCATTCGATTCCATAGAATGGCCCTATCTCTTCGAAGTGTTAGCTCGCCTGGGGTTTGGACCACGGTTCAGACAATGGGTCAAATTGCTGTAGACTGAATTGCGAGCCCAGGTGAGAGTCAACAATCGGACGTCCCGAACATTCGCGCTGCGCAGGGGGACTAGACAGGGTTGCCCCCTGTCCCCCCTGCTATTTGCCCTGGTGCTTGAACCTCTGGCATCATGGGTGAGGCGAGACGTGGTACTGAGAGGGTTGAAATGGGAGGATGACACTGAAGACAGGATATCGTTATATGCCGATTACATTTTGGTCTTTTTGGCATCCCCCCATCATCAATAAACAGATTACTAAATATCTTTACAAACTTCGGTAAATATGCGAGTTATACCATCAACTGGACCAAGTCAGTGCTATACGTCCTACATGGCCCTACACCTACACTACCCCAGGGCTGCGATATTGAACTGGCAACAGACGGTTTTAGGTACTTGGGAATTTTTATTACACCAGACCCCCAAATTTTTTATGACCAGAATCTGTCCAGCCCCCTAAAAAGACTCCATGACGATGTCAAACACTGGCGGTCATTGCCCTTGTCCTTACTGGGCCGAGCAGCCCTCTTTAAAATGTTAGCCCTGCCGAGGTTCCTCTACCTGCTTCAAAACTGCCCATACCGGATCCCTGACACATATTTCACTAATATAGAGGGAGAGATCCATACTCTACTGTGGGATGGGGGTACACCGCGCATAGCCCTCAAGAAATAAACGAAAGGATGGTACGATGGGGGTATTGCACTCCCGGACTTGCGTCTCTATTATTGGGCGGCACAGCTAGTGGCGGTCAATCACTGGCTACATGGTTCCCCACTCAATCCAACCTATAGACTAGAAAAATATCAGGTGGGGCAAGAGGGATATCTGGGGGCCCTATACACTAAGATTTGTAAGGGGAGATATGTCAGACCAATGGTGCAAACGATAGCCGTCTGTCATCAAGCGACGAAACGTCTGGGCTGGGTGGGAGTGTTAACAAAGACCACGCCTCTATGATCCTCTCAACAATTGGGGTTGCTCTGTCATCAAAAGGGTTTTGACAAATGGGACACAATAGGCCTCTCTACCATAGGCGATCTCATCCACAAAGGTAAACTCCTCACTTTTAAAGATTTGCAAGTCAAATATGAACTAGCCGATGGGGAGATATTCCGATATCTGCAAATAAGCCACGCCCTTACGACCACGATCCCAGACATGACAAAAGTGCCAGACTCGTCTCCATTAGAGGATCGACTGATAGTAGAACCCATATTAGAGAAAGCTATCTCCCGTATTTATCGCAAACTGTGTAACAACTTGCCTGACCCCTTCCATACTCTCCGTGACCGATGGCAGGCAGACTTGGGACAGATCGACGACGAGGACTGGCAGACTGCCTTGATGTCCCCTAGAGAGACGGCTATCAGTCATCGATTTCGACTTATCCAACTGAAAATTTTGCATAGGACGTACCTTACTGGGGTAACCCTAGCAAAAATAGGGACACGACCAGATACATTATGTCTTAGGGGCTGTAATCAAGAAGGTACATTTTATCATACCTTATGGGACTGTCCCCACATACAACCCCTGTGGGAACAGGCAACCTTGAAAATGCACGACACTCTTGTGAAACAGATCCCATTGACACCCTTATTGGGGATCCTAAACATTTGGGAGGCCACGGACCTGACCGACGTAGAGCAGCAATGGACCGCCTTGGGGTATTTGCTTGTAAAAAGAGCTGTAGCAATGAACTGGGGAGTTGCTAGACGACCCTTAACGATCGAGTGGGTGGCAGAAATGGACAGATGCATGATTGCGGAAAAAGAAGTTTACAAGACAAGGGGCTGTCCCAAAAAATGGGATAAGAAATGGGGCGGGTGGAATGCCTATAGAGGAGAAATATGTATGTCACCAACGGAGGAAATGGCAATGTCAAAAAGAGAGGATTGATATCCCAGCTACGGTAAACAGAGGCACTGTGTATAAATAATGTTAACATCGTAATATTTAACATGTACTGCAATATATGTGATATGTGCTTGAACCTGACAACCTACGTTTTAATAAAATTGTTATAAAAAAAAAAAAAAACTGTAAAGTACCCGGCTAAAGCAGAATCGTGTCGGCCGATATCCCTGCTAAATGCTGATTATAAGATCTTTGTCAGTATTTTAGCAGGGAGGATGTCCAGAGTTGCTCCTCAGCTTATTCATGAAGACCAGAAGGGGTTTATCCCTGGGAGACAGATGCATGAATTGACCCAGCAGTTAATAGGGTGCATAGATATAGCTACATCAAGGTCAGCCCCCTTGGTGGCGGTTACATTGGATGCCGCCAAGGCTTTTGACCGGGTTTGCTGTGAGTACTTATGGGCAGTGATGGAGATCATGGGGTTTGGGCCTCATCTTATAACTACATTAAATGCCCTATACCATCGCTCCACAGCTAGGATACTTCTAAATGGTGCTCTTACTCGGAGTTTTATGATTCTTAGAGGAACGAGACAGGGCTGCCCCATCTCCCCTCTACTGTTCAACATATATATTGAACCATTTGCCCAATTGTTGCGTCAAGATGAACAGGTCATGGCCTTCCGTATAGGAGCATTTGAAAAGAAAATCACTTTATATGCGGATGATTTAATAATCTATACTGCAGATCCCGCCATTACAATCCCAAGGGTAGAGATGTTAGCAGAAGAATACGGGGCCTTTTCAGGATACTTGGTGAACAAGGAGAAAACAGGGATTATGTGTTGGAATATCCCAGACTGGAGGGGGAATATCCAGAGAGAGATCAGGTATCTGGGAATTAGCTTCGTTAACTCATTACAGGATATCCCCCAGCATAATTTAGAGAGGGTTGCAAAAGATATCGATAAATCACTAACGAGATGGAAGAACCTTCCACTAACATTATATGGAAGTTTAATCAAAATGGTGTTACTGCCTAAGTTGACATTCCTTTTTAATTGCATACCTCTCACCTTTCCAAGAGGCCTAATTGATAAAATACAGGGCAAATTGGGTAGTTTTGTTTGGGCGGATAGGGGAGCACGTATGTCGTGGAAGAAACTGCGACGTAAACTGACAGAAGGAGGGCTGGCATTACCGGACCTAAGGCTATATTGCATGGCATTTCAGTTTAAGAACTGTAGAGCTCTTTTAGGTACACCAGGGCCCCGGGTATGGGGTGGTTTGTTAGAGGAGATGGTTAAGGAGTGGGGTGTGAAAGGGTTTTTATACAAATTTGGGTCAAAGAAATTTTTCAAAAAAGTTAAATTGAAGACGCTAAAGGCAGCACTTATTTTGTGGGTCGGAATAAGGACTATACTGAGAATGGGATACTATTCAGGAGGGGCTCCAATATGGGACTCACCAGGCACGCCGGAATGCTTGCAAGATTGATTAAGTATCCCACTTAGGAGGGCAGGAATTGAGCTCTGGGGAGACCTCATGATGATGGAAGAAGTGGTACCATGGGAAATCCTGAGGGTAAAGACTGGGGGGTCCCTTTCAAGGTTTAAATATTTGCAATTATTATCCTGGGGGGAGGCAAATAGAAATGACACCGGAGGGTTTTGGAAGTTTGAAAAAAAGTTACAGGATGAAGCCCCGAAAAAGAAGGAAGTAATTGACTGGTATCGCACTTTGGTGTCTTTTGAAGAGAAGAAAATTTAAGCACCCTGTGAGATCTGGGACGGTGTTATACAGATGTCGGAGCCACAGAAATTGTGGCAATTATCTTTTACGTTGCTATATATAGTTGTCAAGCCATCAAACTTAAAAAGGAATCACTTTTTTACAGCCAATAGGCTATATTGTTCACCATATAAATTGGCAAAATTTGTAATAGCTGTTGCCCCAAGATGTCATAGATGCGGTATGCTGAGTGCAGATAATAGACACATGTTTTTCGAATGCCCTTTGTTACAGGACTACTGGTCTACAGTGGGGAAGGCAATAAATGAAATTCTTTGCGTCAACATAAAAATGAATTTAACACTGATTATGTTAGGGGTGGACGACAAGCCTATTACGCCCCTCTCTAGGGATAAGCAGGCCCTACTATTTTATTTGATTCTCCTCGCTAGGAGAGAGGTTTGCAAGAAATGAACGGAAGCCGTACCACCCCTTGGGATAGACTGGTTCCAGGCGGTAAAAAGTACTTGTAAAATGGACATAGGATCAGAGACTAATACACACTCTAAGATCTGGGAGGCTTTTCTGAATTGGAATGGCATAATAAGAACTTAATCGTATTAGTCCTATGATTACACCTGCGTGGAACTAGTAACCAGAGCACTGGACGGGCTGGTACGCAGGACTATTGAAATGTTGCAAATAGCCTGGGGAGGAACAGGACGGTTAACAGGCTGCAATTTGCATACAATGGTGGTATGAGGACACAAACATTTTTTTTAAAAAGGAGAAATCGCACAACTTGGGTGCTTTCCACATCGCATTTAAGGAATCGCAATTTGCGATTCCTTAAACTTAAATGCATTCGCAAAATAGGGAATCGCAAAATTTGCGATTCCCTATTTTGCGAGGGCTTTTTGGGATGATACATCCCAAAAGGCTTTTTCCCGTTCGCAAACGGGCCGATTCTGAGAATCGGCCAGTTTGCGAACAGGAAATGGGCTTCATACATATGCCCCTAGGTCTTGAAATGCGACATCTGTCAGCAGATGAAAGGTTCCACCGTAACATGTCCAGCACAAATCCCATTGTTAGACAGCATCAGACTGTCCGTTTGCGTGCGTCCAGCTCGAGATTCCTATGGGTGTGGCCCCAACGCTCGGCTGACGCTCGAACTGTTATAAAAGATTTGCGAGTCTTTATAGGGACATACGCAATTGGCACATTACATTCTGACCAGGGCCCTGCGTTTAGCTCTCGGGCTTACAAGGAGGCCATGCGAGGATTGGGTGTAGCATTGCGGTACTCATCTCCGTACCATCCCGAGGGA